>OY728145.1:1279574468-1280174468 GCA_963277665.1 Viscum album | reverse complement strand
CACCCTTACTCCTTGAATCCTTAACTTTGGCAGAAGATAATCCAAGTAATCCTTTTGGGACAAACCAAAAAAAGTTGCCCAATCAAGAGGAGACATCTTATCTAAAGTCCTATCTTTAATTTTCATTCAACACCCTCTCCAAATTATTTTATCCATACCTATATAAAAATTAATATATCATAAATATACAATAATTATGTTGTGATAATGATTTAAGCAAAACATATACATACCTCTATCTAATGGATAATAATTCTAATGATTATGTGTACATCGAACAACCACCTCACCACACAATGATTGTCAAATTTTACATACCACCTCTCATTGTGGCCATTATGATGGTAAATAAATTTATATAAGATATATATTATATTTATAATTTCATTTTTATTGGTTAATTTTCATTTTTAACATACGTTCATACTTTCCATAATATTTAAATATGATAATTTTGTTTGAGGAAGTGTGGACTACCATCCCCACAAAGCAATATGATTCATTCACACAATACATGGTTTTTATTATAGAAGGTTTTATTGAATATATATAGTACACAAGATATCATAAATATTATTTTATAATGATTTATATAAATATATTTAATTCCATTTCATTCTCTCAACAATACAATTAAACAGAAATAGTGTTCATGCGTAAATACGACCTAACATCACCTGGAATGATGTTTTCTTTTTCATAAAAAAATTTTCTATAGATTATTATAATACATATATAATTTATATAAATGATATTTATATATTTTTTCATAGTTTGTAATCATTATATTATTATAAATATCAACGTTATAACAAATGAAGACACATTTAAAGAATAATGTGAAAATTATCTGAAGTGAAACCTTAACATGGGATCATTAAAAATAAGATAATAAAAGTTCATAATCAAAACATATACAATATTATATATGATTATATAGTTATATAAAATATTTATAATAAATTTATATTTATTATACAGGTGTCTTGAGTGAGTACGATGAGAGTCAAGACAAAAGGTTGGAGGATTTCTTCTGACTTTTTATTTTCTTGATATATGTGCCTTGTTCACCACTCTTACTTTTGTGTGGATTATGTGCTTCCCATGATTGTATTATATTTATCTTGATCATAAGTTTATGGGTATTAACATATACATGTTATTATCTTTCTTTCATGGGTTTTAAGTAATAAAAGTTACCAAATCGGTAAAAAAATGTTTTGTCTCAAATTGACTTCTTGGAGACTCATGTATTGTTAAATACCTAAACTCTTTTTCAAGGTGTATATAATTCCATGTTCTATCATGAATCCCTTTATTTCTATGATATTTTATGATTCATGTAATTTACTTTTACTACATGAAGAGTATGGTCCCAATTAACAAATAATTTTTAGTCTATTGAAACAATGTAATTCTGTTTTGATATTGTTAATGACTATGTATCTTTGATGAAATCTTATGATCCCAATCTCAATAACTCTCAAGAGTTTCCTTATCCTCTTTTTATTCCAAATATCCACTTTTCTTAATCACAGTTTCCCACTCATTGGTACTTGAGATAATATTTTAATGTAAAATATGACCATCTCTCTCTTCGGTCAGAAAGCTATTATATTCAATAACCATGTTTTTTAAAATATTGTAAAAAATGATTTCAAAATATCCTTGAAGATAATTTTCAGGGAAAAAAGATTTAAATTTTTTTATTGTTTTCAAAGAATAAATTATATTTTTTCGCATCTATTTTCAAGGAAAATGGTTTTAAAAATGTTTTAGGTTATAAAAATATATTGGTTTCAATGGATATTTTCCTCAAGAAATGTTTTGATAAGATCATTCAATATTATTTCCCATGTAAGATAACATCCATTAGTGTTAATCATTCCTTTATAGGGAAATTATTCAATGTTTCCATTCATATTAATTCTATACATTTATTATGTTTTTATGGAATAATTTATATTAACACCATTTTTATTTCATGGTTTATGTGCTTTTGAATCCTTCTAATTTCCACAGGTTATATGCTTTCAAAACCTACTTCATTTCATAGGATATTATAATGATAAAATGAATATGAAACATGTCACATTCCATATGCTAGAATATGAATACATTTTTATAATATCCATTTGATATCGAAGGTTATGATATGAGTATTTATAATCTTATATAACATGTATGTATGATTTCATTAAGAGACGGGTGGGACCTATATCTCCCTCCATGAGATTATGAAAATTTTAAATCTCATATGATAGACAAATATGGACTTTGGAATGAACCTTGACTACTAAGATAGACATGGGAGTGAACCATGACATCCAAAATGGTATAAAGAGTGGACTCATGATACTAATATGTCCATGGGAGTGAACCATGACTACCAAGATAGTATAAAGAGTGAACCTATACTACCATGATAGGCTTGGTAGTGATTCCTTGGATACTATGAAAATCATATTATATGCTTATGAGCCTACAAAAATTCCATGTTTCATTCCTAAGTTAGGATTTCATAATGGATGTTCTTTATTTCTTTATTTTTCATGTCTTATGAACTACTAAGAATTGTTCCATGATTTCTAATTATTATCTTTGATATGAAGGGTATGATCATTTATTTTTAAGATCATGTTATCATACCCTAATTCTCATGATTATGCATGCATGTCCCCCTTGTTTACCCTTACAGAACATTTGATCTCACCCAATTTTTTGTTTCCTTACCCATGTTATGAAGATATTTGTTATGATTTATGTTTCTAAGAAGGGTGATAGTCAATAATAACATAGTGTGTGATAATGTATATCTTTTACGTACCAGTGTTTAGGCTTCCATGGTTCCAACAGCATGAGATGAGTGATGTATTCATGCATTTTTTTGGGTAATTTAGTATATATTCTACAAAATTTATTTACTATTAAGATATGTCATTACTAGGTAATTATAGTTGTGATTAGTGAAATTTTTTTGTTAAAATTTGGAAACTATGATGATAAAACTTTAGTGAGAACTGTATAGAAATGTCAAAGGATAAGTATAATGATGATTCGAAATTTAGAAAATTGTCCTTGAATTTTATTAAAGGATATAGTGAGTGGTTTATTAACAATACACCCCGGTCTAGATACTACAAGTTACTGTGGCTCTAGTACATATGAACCTATGTGTAATAACTCTAGCAAGATCATCCAAGACTGACATTTGGTAATTTGGTACACAACAACATGCCTTGTCCCACATCCAGTTTGACACTCTTGGGGGATATGGTTTTGAAATTCACAAACTCTTCATGAACCATCTAAAGGAATTAAATAGTAGTTGTCTACATATAACCTATGATATACCTAAAGTGTCTTACATTGAATAAGGTTTTATGATTTATACATATTATAAGTGACTTTTCAGGATAATGGGGTTCTTCCCAATGATTATTTTTTCTTACTCTTTGGTTTTGGTTTTAGTAAATGGATGGAGCACAAAGGAACTTCATTAATGGAGATTGTGATGGAAATTCAAATGAATATCCTCCTTAGCTTTCAATTTTCCATAAGAACGTTAATGGATAACGTAGTTGTTATGATCACATAGATTTCTCAAGCTATGAATCATGGATGAATCCCAAATGAGAAAAGGTGGGAATATCACACCGTTGAGTCTTTCATAAGGAAACATCCACCTTGTCTTAGAGGGTATTTTGATCCACTTATTTCTAAACAATAGATCAATAATAAATAAATGATATTCCCAATTCTCTAGTGTTCAGAGCATGATAAATTCATTTTGGGTGTTTATCGGTTAGGAGTTGAAGAAGATCAATGGTGGAATATAATCAAGAATATGAGGCAATGAGATGATATTAAATCCATAGATTGTGACAAGTTCTAGAATGTATATTTCAATAAGTACTTTCCTTGTATTCTTCATATTAATATGGAAAAATAGGTCCTTGTATTGAAGAAAATGGATGATTAATTTTTTGGTATCTATGGTGTAAATTTCTTTAGACTTTTGATGTATGCTTTAGGAATTAGCATCCAACTTGAATGTAACGTTGATAGGTAATTTGTTGTCTTAATGAAAATTCTCAAAAGGCTTTTTTCCATAGGTGACATTAGTAGTTACAATGATATTATCTATTGTCAAATAAAGGTTGAATTGGTGGTTGGAGTCACGTATCAAGTTCATGGTTTTTACAAGAATAGGAAGATAGATTTTAATGGATAATCAAAAATCCATTAATAAAAGAATATGACTGTTTTATGCTCTATTTGTTGGATTATGTATAGAGTAAATTTCATTAAGGTATATAATAAATGTTTTAAGTGTGGAAACGATGTTCATCAGCAAATTTATTTCCAAATTGATGGGAATATGTTAGATAACCTTTTGAATATGGAAAAAGCAGCACAGAATGCAAGTCCCATGATTCTGTGATAAAACTATATAGAGAATCTTCATTATGATAACCATTAACCAAACCTAAGGGTTGGTGATAATTATCGATGTAAGTAACCTATTAAGAAAAGGGAAAAGGTAAAATCCCAAGTAATCACTATTTCTTACTAGTGGTGTGATAACAACATGATGAAAGGTACACTTACCATCCACTCTAGAACTGCTAATGTCATATTTGATTCTAGAACAACCAACCCATTCATATCTAAATAATTTTTATTGGTGTTCGGATTCCTCCTAAATAATTATATATAGAATTAGTAGTGCAAACCCATAATGACATGATGACTTCATCTCATGTTTATGATTCCTCTCAAGATGATGTTTCTAAGAATCTGATTCTTGAAAATCATATCATTCTTTTGTTGGTCTAATTTGATGTCATCTTAGGAATGGATTGGATTATTATGAATAAATACCACATCAGTTTCCAATGAATGGAATTTACATTCGATATTTAAAACTCTCATATGATCATCTGTCAATGTGATGATTAGCATGAACATCCTATGGATATTACATCAAGTTTATGTGTTTTAATTCCCATCAAAAGGGTTATTTATCTCTAATGGGTGGGGTTAAGATGAACATGTATGACATTGCTTTTTTTCATGATTTTTTGGTTGTCTTTTCAATAGAGTTACCTCGTATTCCAGTAAAATGTGAAATTGAGTTCTCAATAGAACTCAAACCTGATTCAAAATAAATTTCAATGTATCTTTATAGAATAGCCCCAATAGAGATGTAGGAATTGAAAAATAAACTCCAAGAAACCCTTGATAATAGATTCTTTCGGAAATTTTTCTTACCTTAGAGTACACCAGTTCTACTTTTTTAAATGAATGATGGATCAATGTGTCTCCACATTGATTATCAGTAGTTAAGAAAGATCAAAATCAAGAACAAGTATCATCATCCTTGTATTGATGAATTGTTTGATCAACTGTGTGGAGCTCTTGACTTTTCCAATATTGACCTTCATTCTGGAGATCATCAATTGAGGGTCATGAAAGATGATATACCCAACATGGAATTCCTTACAAGGTATAGAAATAATGAATATAAAATGATTCTCTTTGGTCTTACTAATTCCCATTCAATCTTAATGGATTTAATGAATATATTCTTTAGATATTACCTTGATATGTTTGAGGTAGTCTTTATCGATGTTATTATTATCAATTCAAAGATAAATTAAGATAATGAAGATTAATTGAGAATTGTACTAAAGAACCTAAGGGAGGATAATATGTATGAAAAATTTACAAAGTTTATATTTTGGATAAAAAAATAGTTCATTTTTGGGTGGCATAATCTCAAGAGATGATAGATTAGTAGATGCATCAATGAAAGAGGATATTGAATGATGGCCCACACCAACCATGGTGAGTTAGATACATAGAATTATTGGATTATCTGGATATTATGAGTGATTGTTTGTGAATTTCTTCTGAAAATATAATACTATAACCAAGCTAACATATAAGGGTGTCATGTTCTTCTTGACAGATGAATTTTAGGAAAATTTTATGAGACTAAACAAATGGTTATTCAGTGTAGTTGTTCTTACATTTCCTCATAGTGGTAAATTATTTTTAATCTATTACGACTCATACAACAAAGGAAGGAGATGTTTTCTTATGTATAATTACATGGTTATAGAATATGCATCATGATAGTTGATGATTCATGAGAATAATTACTTGACTCATGATTTAGAGTTTGTAGTGATAATTATTGCATTAATGATATTGAGGCAATATCTATATTGATAAAAGTGAGATATATATACCAATCATAAAAGTATGAAATATATATTTGACACAGAAGGATTTTAAAATGAACTAGAGAATATGGTTAGTGTTGATAAATTATTATGACATATCAATATATTAATAACCTAGGAAAGAAAATCACTATTTCTGATGACGGGTGTGATAATTACATGATGAAAGGTACACTTACCATAAAAAATTTCTAGATTTCTAATGGATGGATCAAGAAATATTGATTGAAGGGGAAACATACCTTTCTCAAATAAATTCTCTATCCACTATCCATGTGATGTTTAAAGAGGTGTAGAAGGGAGATGTAGAGATGAAAAATAAATTCAAAAATGGTCATGATTTTAACTGTGATGAGGATGAAATGATGAGTTTTTAGAACCATGTATGTGTTCCATCCATACTAGATTTGATGATGTAGATGTTAGAGGAATCTTATATTTCATCATTATCTATTCATCCTAGAAGTACGAAGATGTATAGGGACTTGAAATAATACTTCTTGTGGGATGAAATGAAGAGAGATATCACAAAGTATGTATCTTGATGCTTGGTATGCTAATTAGTTAATGTTTAAAGTAAAAAAGTCAATGGGGATGTAGTATTGTTTACCCATACCATAATGGATATGGTAAAAGATCATTATTTATTTTGTCATTGAACTACCCCAAAACCTCTAAAGAGATTAATGATATATTGGTGGTAGTCAGTCTCTTTACTAAGTCAGCACAATTAAGCACAATTAAAGAATAATTATCTCATGATTGTATTTCCAAGATATACTTTAATGAAGTGTAAAGGTTTCATGGAGTACCACATTCCATTGTATGGGATCGGGATCCAAGGATTACCCCAATCTTCCGACAAAGTATTCCATAAAAAGTTGATACAAAATTGTGTTTCAGCACTACTTATCAACATTATATAGATATTTAGTCTGAATGAACAATTGAAAATCCTAGAGGATGTGTTGATATCATGTTCTATGTATTTAAAAGGTTGTTGGGATCAACACCTTCCTCAAGTTGAGTTTTCATAAATTAATATCTTTTACTCATTAATTCATATGGAACCGTATGAATCCTTTTATGGGTTGATATGTAGAGATCCAATGTGTTGGGATGAATATAAATAAAGAAATCTATTAGGACCTAATATTTCTGAAGAAATTGTCAAGAAGTCTAGAGCCATTCAGCATCATATCAAGGTGGGTCAAAGTCAGCAAAAAAGTTAAGTTGATAACTTTAAGTACAATATAGAATTTGAAGTTTCCGAAAATGTGTTTCTATGAATCTCACCCAGAAAAAATGTTATGAGATAAGGGTAGAAATGGAATATAATCCATAGGTATATCGGTCCTTTTGATATTATTGATCATTTAAAGATAATATCCTATCACTTGACAATTACTCAAAATCTCTCTCAATTCAATGATGTGTTCCATTTATCTCGATTAAGTAAGTACATGATTGACCATTCAATGTACAGAACTTAGAGGTCATACCACTGGATCAAGATCTATCATATGAAGAATAACTAGTTGATATTCTTGACCGATCAAAGAATTTTCTACGAAACTGGACCACTCACCTGGTCACGTTTTGTGGATAAACCACCATTTAGAGAAAGCTATGTGTGAACAGGAGGATATGATTCAGAAGAATGTTTCTTAATTTTTTTTAACCTGAGAGATAAATTTTGAGGGAGAAATTCATTTTGTGGGTGGTAGAATGAAACACCTTGATTTTTTATTAACCTTTTTGAATAAATTAATTATTCAATTGTGTCTTGCAATGCATTACGTAAAAAATTCCTCTCACATAATTAAAAATTGGCACATGAAACAGGAAGAACTAACATGTCGTATGTTACACATTACACTGACATAGATTATTATACACATAACACTGAGTTAGTGTACATCACATGAAAAAATGAGTATCTACGAAACATCATTTAAATTATATATTTTTTGAAATGAGATAATTATAACATAGCCGTTAAAAAAGTAATATGAACAGTAATATATAACTTTAAACTATTTTTTATAATTGTTTTATATAAATAAAACATATTTATAATGAAGGATATGATTTTTGGTAAATTACTTTATTTCTAAAAGTACAATCTTATCAAATAAACTACTTTTAATGTCTTTCAATAGAAAAATAAAACAATTAAATCGAAACACATTTGGGAATTTAATTTGATAAAAAAAATATTCATATTTCAATTCAGAACATCGATATTATCATAAGGTTAATTTTTAGGATTTTTCTTATAAACTACATTTCTTGATGAATATTGAAAAATAATAATTTTTAGTAAAAAAATCATTTTTTTAATTAATTATTAATTTCAAATGATATTATAATTTATTTATGGTCACATCAGATAAATAATACATATATTAATACAATTTTATTCACTAGAATCAATTTAAATTGAAAAGGAATATTAAATTTTTATAAAAAGTTTAATATTTTTTACATTAAAAACTTGTTATTTCGTCCCATCTATGACATTACCATTAATTTTAATTTTTTTCATTTTTATGATTTGAATTTCATGAATCTAATATACACTGTTGTATTCATTATTATATTTACAGTCTAAGAAGGCCCTGCTAATATTTTACCAAAATGATTAGTAAAAGTTATTAAAATTAATTACAACGATTAAGGCCAAATTCAGCATTATTATGGACTAACCCTTAATATTAATGTTCCAAATAACCTATACACTTGTCGAATAACTATTTCATATCCATATTTCATCTATAAACATTAAATTATTGAGTTTTTTTATTTTTATGACTTTTTAAGGTAAGAATATGTCTACACCTAACTTGTTTCTAAAAATTCCAACTGAGTCCTTTTCCTCCCATATGAAAAGAAAACACATATCCCACTTCCTCATTAATATAATACCTCTTAATTTATGAACATACATTCCCAATGAACATCAAAATATCCATCTCTTCCTCTAAAAAGACTTTTGTTAGGCATAACTCAATCCAAGTAATCCTTTTGGCACAAACCAAAAGGAGTTACCGGATCTAGAGGTATCATCTTCTCTAAAGACCTATAATTTATTTTCGTTCTCCACCCCCGCATTCTTTTTTCCATGATTGTATGAAAAAACTAATATCACTAATATAATAGGTCGTTTTAATACTAATGATCCAATGTAAACATTCACACACCTCTATCTAATAGATAATGAACATACTATTTATGTGTATGGTGAACTACAGCCTCACTAAATAAAGATTGTTTAATTTTCCTTAAAGAATCTAATAGTGGAAATTATGATAGAAAATTGTTTAAATATATGATATATATTATATGTAAAATGTTCATATGCTTTTATAATTTTTCTTTAGAATAAACCTTTATTCATTCCATCTTATGTAAATAATATAATTTCTTTTGCAGAAGTGTGGACTACCGCCATCTCAAAGTAAGATGATTCGTTCATACAATAAATAAATTATATTAAGGATGGTTTAAGTGAATATTTATTAAATATATGATATAATCAATCTACTTAAATAATTATATATATACATATATATTTTCAACATTCTTTCCCTAAACATGATAATTAAATGAAAATTGCAATAATGCATATGTATACCATACCATCTCTCGGAACAGTGTTATCTATTTCATACATATTTATTATATAGATTATTATAATACACATATATTATATATAAATTATATTAATATAATGGTTCAATTTCTGGAATCATTATATATGTATAAGGACCAACGATATAACAAATTAAGACACATGTGTAGAACAAATTGAATAATACCCAAAGTGAAACCTTAACATAAGATCATTAAAAACTGGGTAATATAAGATCATAATAAAAAAAATATAAATTATTAGATATAATGATACAAATTTTAAAAAAATTTATTAAAAATTTATATTTAATATACATGTGTTTTTGAATTAGTACAATGAGAATCAAGACACAAGGTAATTGGATTTCTTTTAACTTTTTATTTTTGTGAGATAAATGTTATGTTCTCATATTTTTATTATTGTGTGGTTTATGTAATATCCTTGATTTTATTATATGTATCTCATAATTAAATTTATTGGTATTAATATATCAATTTTATTAACATTATTTCATGGGTATTAAGTATCATAAGTTACCAAATTAGTACAAAATGTTTTGTCTCAATTTGCCTTCTTTGAGACTCGTGTGTTTTTAAGAACATAAAAACATTTTAGAGGTATGTATACATCAATGTAATATCATTAATATGCTTATTTTAATTTTATTTTAATCATAATGTAATTTCATTTTACCACTTGAAGATTATGGTCCCATGTAACCATGTTGTAAGAGTTTATTGAAACAATCTCATTACTTTTCGAGATTATTAATAACTATGTCTCATTGAATCAATATTATGATCTTACACTCAAGAAAAAACATGAGTGTCCTCATCCTCTATTTATTATAGATATCTTAATGTGTTAAATCCTTTTTTCCCTCTTTTGTACTTATGAAAATATTTTTATTAAAATATGATTGTCTCTCTCTTTTTTCATAAATCTATTGCATTCAAAAATGATGTTTTTGAAAATGTCTTCAAAAATATTTTCAAAATATCCTTAATGATTATTTCCAATAAAAAAGGATTATATTTTTTTCAGATCATCATTTATAAACTTTCAACACTAATTTCAAATAAAAACATTTTCATGTGTTTTTATGATATAAATATAATTTTTTCAAAGAATAAAGGATATTTTCCTCAAGAAAGGTTTTTATAAGATATTTCAAAATTATTACCCATCTAAGATAACATCAATTTGTGATACTCATGAATTTATGGAGAAATTATTCAATGTTTCCATTCACATTCATTATTTTAATGGATTATTTTTTTAATGGTGTGATTTTAATGAAACATGTTTCTATTTGATGGGTTTTATGATTTGGAAAACCATTCATTTTCATGGGTTATATGCTTTTGAAACCTGCTTCTTTTGATGGGTTGTTTTTATGATCAAATTTTTATAAATACTATATCTTTCCACAGGTTCTGATATGATTACATTTTTATAATACCCATTTCATATCATGGGTTATGATATGATTATTTATGATCAATTGGAACATGTATGAATGAATTCATTATGAGATGGGTGAGACTGGTATGTCCATCCATTGCATTAGGTAAAGATTTATTTCTCATGAGATAAAATTAAATGGTCAAGGGAATGAAACTTGACTACCAAGATGGTCATGGGAGTGAACCATAACTATTAAAATGGTATGAGTAGTGAACTCAATGCTACCATGATAGACATGGCAGTGAACCATTAATTCCAAGATTATATGTATAGTGAACCTATAATTCCAATATGGTCTTGAAAGTGAGGCCTTGGCTACTATGGAAATCATATTATATGGTTATGTGTCTTCCATAGTTACATGTTTCATTTCTATGTTATGATTTCATGGCTTATGTTATTTATTTTCTTATTATTCATGTCTTATTAACTATCAAGCTTTATGCTATGATTTTTATAAACGATCATTCATATGTTTATTACGGTTTTCTATTTTCATGATTGTGTTTTCATACCCATATGCTCATTATTATGCTTTCATGTATCCCATGTTTACCCTTACTGAGCATTTCAGATCTCCCCATTTTATTTTTTCCTCCATATGTTATAAAGATATGTATTTGTTTTGATGTTTCTAGGAAGGGTAATAGTAATGAAGAACCTAGTGAGAGATAATGTAGCTCATTTTTTTACTAGTACTTAGGATTCCATGTTTACAAATCCACTAAAATAGTAAGGTATTAATGCATCTATTTGTAAAAATTTTATGTATTCCAAAAATGTAATTCAATTTTAACGTATTTTAGGACTGGTTTGTTATACTTTAGGGGTGGATCCTATAGATGTGAATGACGTTGAGGACCCAAGGGAAAGAAGTTGTTATCAATAAGGATGAATTAAAGGAATATTTGAATAGAGTTCAACTCTCGGGATTACACAATCATGTTTCTAATAAAATCAAGTGTGTTCATTGGATAGGATGAAAGAGAATCTCAATTTTTAGGGGAAGCATTGTCTTAGATGGAATGAGACTATCACAGAACTCGAAGGGTGTTATTTTTTACAATAACTGAAGAGGGGATGGATTCTTAGGTGAGTTCCTAAGAAACATTTTAGTTTTACATCTTTTAATGATGAGTAATGTCATGTAGTTTGACATATTTTGGCATAGAAGATGGAAGCAAAGATTAATATCACCTAGTGAATGCAAGATTACTATAGTTTAAGGTTACATATATTTAACCATGATTTTTCCTGGTTTAACCTTTTATGGTTGGGATGTGTGTAGTATATTTTAATATCTTGAGACCAGAAAATGCGAACCAACATTAATGGGTAAAATAGTTAAAATATGGCTAGAAATTTTTCCAAAAATGGTTTGTTTAGTGAATACAGACATGTTTTTATGGGGCCCATAGTGGGTTCTGTGTGGTTTGTACCTTTTTTATTTTTCACCCTCATTTTTTTATGGCTATGATTGTGACCTGGAGAGTGGGAGTTATAATTTTTTTAGGGTTCCCCTATAGGTTTTTACCATGGTAGATATATATTTTTGTTGCCTTAAGAAGTTTAAGGTCATAGAATTTAGGCTTAGGTTTTTTGTTTATGGACAGGTTTAATGGACTAAGGGTAGGGTGGTGCAGGAGGGTTAAAGAAGTCCGGGATATTGTTACATTAATTTGAATAAAAACTAGAAGTGTAAAAATATAAATGGAAATATTGGTCTACATGTGTCCAGTTGAACAGAGTATAAGTTAATAATGTATGTACAAAGGTTTTATATAGATTATGTTCATATAGATTTGATGTAGGTGGGGGAGGTTTCTTGTGTATTCTTATGTGACACTAAAGGAAAAGATTCATGGTGTTAAGAGTTCATGAAATGTTCCTGAGACAACTTTCATATAGTGTAAATCTATGATTTTTGGACTATGATTTTTATCTAATTTTAGGTCATAGGGCTTGGACCAAGGAATGCATGTATCATAGTGGTAACACGATTTAAAGATAGATTCATATGGGACCCATGTTACATGACATGTCTCTGAGGAAACTTTCACACTATATATGGTCATTATATATGGACATGGGCTTCTAGATTAAGGTTAAATATTTCGTACTGGAAGGTTATTAATACTGTACAAGGGATTCCTACGCAGCTCAACATTTCATAGGGAAATTACTCCTCAGCTGATAATCATATGTGTTCCTTTATCATTGTAAAGAACAAGTAGTAGATTTAATTTCTCTTTTTTGTAATGTAGAGGACAATATGGGAGAAGGAATCTAGTTTTGGGAATATCCAACATTTTAAATGTACTTTTTCATCATATGTGAACATATGGGAATATGAAAAATCGGGTATTGAGTTTCCTACAAGTGAAAAAGAAGGTGAAAAGGATGTTAAATCATGACTTCCATGATCTAGATCACAAAAAGGGTTGACTAATAAAAAACCAAAATTATTGAACATGTTCAAAACATATGTTATAAAAATATGTCTTTGAAGGATGGGGAAAAACAAATGAGGTTCTTTCACTGACTAAGTATGAAACATAGGGATAACCAAATGTCTCCAATTATTAATTGGGGTGTTTTCCAAGAAGGTATATTTTCCACTTATTCTATGAAACAATATTATTATGGGGATGTTTGAATCGAATAAATGAGGATTCAAATTTAATTGATATACATTGTGTGAAATTGTGAGTGGGGAATGTCCTGGGAGAAATGGATTATGGGGTTACACAAATATTCTCTCAAGAGGGTTATATGAGCACAATTTTTAGAAATGATTAAGTTTGGTCCTCTAGGGAAGGGTTAAAAATGAGTTGGGGTTGGGATTGGATGTTAGAAATGATGTATGGGTATCACTACATAAATCATTGTAATGGGAATCAATACATACATAGTTCTGAACCATCACATGCTAGGATGAAAATTATGCAAGGATGGAATCCATTCTTTTGAGGAATATGGATCATATCATGCTAATCATATGAGTAATCCCATGTCTATAATATATTTATATAGGAATACAGTTTAATGTAATTAGTTGAGGATGTTTTTTTATCTCATATTATTTATATGAGGAATCTCATTTTTGGAACAAGGGGTAAGACTGTAGTTTAATATTATGTACTGATGATGTTTGTGGGACTTATTCATTTAGTGGACCATTATATATTACTCATATAAATCTATACTGGAATCATGATTTTTGATGCGATGAGGAATATTAACGGGGATTTCAGATGATAAGGATACCCAAGGATGCTTTCATCATTCTATAAAAGATGACATGATGAAATCATTTCTAGTGAAGATTACCATGTTTTGGAAGAGAAAACATGTAGTTGTGCATAAATAAAAAACAGTCCTGGAATCACTATAAATACCACTATTATAGAAATCAAGCCACCCATTCTTTTGGAATATGTAATTATAGGATACCCTTTACAAGGCGGAATAATGGAATCCTATTTGGTGAGAACTCATTTAATCATGTTTTTTTATATCATGTGATGAGGATATAGAAACAACACATATTAATCACATGAGGCATCATATGTTCACTAAATAAGATAAGGTTATATTTTAACATCATGTTCTGAGGATGTTCATTTTTTCATCTCATATTTCTCATATGAGGCATCGTATGCTTGTTACATAGGGCAAGACTATATTTTCACTTCATATGATTATGATAATGGTTTTTTTTCAACACGCTTATTTTTTAGATAGGGCATCATATGTTTATTACATAGGGTAAAGATGAAGTTTAGCATCATGTTTTGAAGTCATTAAGATTTATATTTTAATGTTGTACAGTTCATACTATGAATACTACTCATTTAAGGTTATTAAGCTTAGAAAATAACCCCTACTAGTTAACAGTCATAGAGAGATGGCCATGGTAGCTTAAAGATTAATGTCCTAGATCAGGGACTATTGTATCTACTATTTTATGGTTTTAGAGCTTGATTTATATTAGTTTCTAGTTTACGATCGGATCACAAGGACTCTAGAGTTCATATATAGCTCCAATTGAGGAAATTGGTGTTAGTGTGAGTAAAATGTGTTCCCTAACCATAGTGATCAATGCGTATGCACCATTGGAATATAAGTTTTGAATAGGGTATAGTATGTAAGACATGGTTTCAATATTTAAAATATTTTTATTATTATCATTATTATTCTATGATCTATTTTCATGTCATATTGAATGAATTATTGTCAGAAATCCTTTTGGTTGAATACTTACACTACCAGATTTTATGCCACTCTTAGTTATTCAATTACTGAATATTATTTTCTTTGGTAGAATATAGCAAAGTTAAACTTATATGTTCAAAATTTTCTATAATTTCTATTTCATGAAATACCATTTAGAAAAATTATAACAGAATCTATATATGTAAAACTACCTTTATTATATAAATGATTGAATATACCACCTCCAAGAGGGAATTTAACATCACAAGTAATTAATTAATAATATAAATTCTTATCTATGTCTATTTATGAATTATATAGTGGTTTTAGAGGCTTAATATGAGAATAAATCCAATCGTAAGCATAAAATTTCTCTAATATTTTTAAAACATTGTTTTACCACCTTTTGATGGAGAACCATTTTTAAATATATCATTTGAAAATTTTATAAGCTCTATTTTTCAAAATAAACTTATTCTTTATGATTAAGACATTGAAATTTACTTTGGATAAAATTTTGGTATTTTTCTAACCATGTTTATTTTTTAATAAATAGTGAAAAAAACTGCATTTTACATCAAAACTGCATTTTCATCTAATTTAATTATATAGATAGATTATCTTTTTAATTGGTTTTAATATTTAATTATAATATATTTTTACCATTTAATCCAATAGTGTTTATTATAATTAATTTTACTTTGGAATTGGGCATAAACAAGTGCCAAACATGTCATAGATATTGTTTCAAAAAAACCCTCTATTTATTTTGACAACGGGAATTATTTTTAAATTAATTATTCCAATTTATATGTTTGGAATTTGGTAAAATGGATTCCATATTTAGAATCAGAAGGTCCAGATTATTTAATTATTACTCTTTTGTTTTTGGACATTATGAATAGTAACGACGATAATTATCTTTAATTATCTAAATTAATTAGAAACCGGGTAGTTAAGGATAATAAAATAATATCATAATAATAAAAAATGACCCCAAGATGTGTCCTAATGCTACGTTTTGTGTCATGTACGACCGTGGGATGCCTTGTTCCAAACTTAGGGACCCCATAAAATTACTTTTGGGTCAAAGTGACACATTATCTTTTTATTTTTAAAGAAAAGAGAATATCACTAAAGAATGTATCACCTGAGTAAAACATTTTTAATTTTATCTACATAAATGGTCTCTTGGACTATAAATAATAATTGGAAAGATAAAAATATTTCCCACATCATAGTATTTTTTTTATACTTTTTAGACATTAAATATATTAAATTATTTATGACATCAGGATGATGCAGTGATTACCTCATTAATGAACGATTTAAATAAAATTAAAAGATAATGTAAAATATAAGAATTAAACTTGTTAAAGACCTATTGTATGAGTATATTTCGAACCATTTTCACCTTATACTCGAAATATATCCATGTGGGACCTTTAAAATATGAAACACATTTTAATATAATGTAACATTTTATAACTTTCCATAAGTGCCCCTCCTCTCCTCTTATAAAAGGCCCCAACCTCTACCTCCTTACCCACACATATAAAGCCTTTGGATTGGCCAATATCTACTCATTTTATCTCTTCAAATCCCTTTCTTCATCCTAGAATCTTTACCTTAGGCCTAAATCTCTTCAAGAAACCCTTTTGGTCAAACCAAGAAGAGTTTCCCGATTTAAAGGTAAAGTCTTCTCTGATGTTCTTTTGTTTTATTTTGATACTCCAACCCCCTAAACTCTTTTTATTCATTTATTTTGTAACAACACCAGTACATTAAATATACTAAGATTTTGTTATAAAAAGTATTCAAGCTACACTTACACACACATTTATCTAATGGATAAAGAGCATATTGTTTCTGTGGATGGCGAATTTTTGCATCACAAAATGATGATTACTAAATATTCTTCTAACACCTTCAATGGTGTCCATTAAGATGTCACTATATTTATATATGACATATAATATATTTATGTTTTCCTTAAGATTCTTTATTTTTCATTATGTCATACCTTTATGGTTTCCATTATGGGTAAATGCGATATCTTCATTTTAGGAAGTGCGGACTATCACCCCCTCAAAGTGATTTGATTCGTTAATACCATATGTGGGACATATAAAGGATGAAGTTAATGATATTATATATGATATTATACTTTAATTATAATATACCTTTATATCATTATGATTCCATTCCATAAAACACGAAATAGAAATGAAAGTAGCATTCATGCGTACGTAAGGCTTACCGTCTCCATGAATGGTGCATTTCATTTCATACCTCTAAATGTTATGTAATATTAAAAATGCATGTATATACTGGATATATATGATATATATGATATCTACATCATCAATATATCTCTGTATATAATGTATACATGAACAACTTGTAATTATAAAGAGTTTATTTTTTACTCAAGTACCAATGATTGACAAAACGACCATTATTAACTTAAATAATTACATAGTGTTCATAACATGGTAATAAGTGATATAAAAATGAATAATGAACTTGAAAAAGGTTCTTAAGAAAGTATAAATTAACTCAAGTTTATTATTCAGGATGTTAAAGAACGATCGAGTCAAGTCGGGCCTGAGGTATGGGACTTCGTCTCAATATCCTTTCATTGAGGAATATTTTGTTTTATACACAACTTTATTTTATATGGTTTATTAACCCCTTTGAAATTTACGTTATTCATAAGGAATATTTTTTATGCGAAGTGTTTTACTAAATGACAAAAGGAATGTTTTTTTGTCGTACGTATGCGGAGACAATGACTTCTCCGCCGCTGTGACCATTATTTGAGTTTCGACTTCCTCTACAAGCTATAACTTTTTTTAATGAAAAATAAATACCATGTTTTAGTTTCCTTTTATTTAGCTATTGAAAATGGTTTTCATAATGTTTTTATTATATCAATGTGTTGTATTGATATCTTGTTATTGAAATGTGGAAATTTTATGTTTCCTTTATGCATGATTTATGTGATACAGTTATGTTATGGTTCTTTGGCATTGTTATGAAGACGGGTGGTTCCGTGACAAACAAATGGAGTGTGATCCCGATATAGCTCTCCAATCCATTGGGTAATGTGAAGGGGTTAAACATTAAGGTTTATCTGAAGATATTTAGGGAATATATTGTGATGGTTATTCCAAACATAACCATGAGGGTTACTACCTAAGTAAGACTGTTATGAATACCTCAAGTTACCATTATGTCTTATGATTTCTATGAGTTATTAATAAATATTATTATTTCATGAGGTATGTTTATGTGCTTTTGTTTTATTAATAATGTATGATTTCATTGATTCATATGTATACATGTACTAATGTTTCCTTTCCGTATTTTTATATCCCTTACTGAGCTTTTTATGATCATCCCAAGTTTTGTAAATGTTTTTTATAGGTCAAGGGAAAGGTACATGATATGATGATAGTTTCAATGATGTTTCAAGAAAGAATCCATGTTTTATTTTAAATATGTTTCTGTTGATGGGAAAAATGAATACTTTCTTTTATGTAACAGCTTTGTTTAAATTTAGAATGTAATGCATGATTTATTATCTAATTCTCTAAAACTCTAAACCTGAAAAGATCCTCAACGTGTATTCTTGAAATAACCCAAGAATAAGTAATGTTTAATGTCGGGGCCTTATAGTTTGCATCAGAGGTTGGTTTAGATAACTTTAAGAGTTATAATTCAATTAAATGATTGTCCAAAAATATTTTTTATGGTCAAATTGAAATTTATAGCATTTGAATATTACCATGTTTTTTCATCTAAGACATGTTTGTTCAGAATGGTTTTCTGCAGAGGAAATAGGGAAGCAGTGCTAGGAAGGCGTACAGAAGGAAATGACCTTCTGAATCAGCATCGTGATATGGTTGGAATTGTAACTGAACAGTTTGTTGCAGAAATGTCGCAGTTGAATCAAGCGATAAATGGTGGTGGTATCCATGCACGAGATCAGCCAGATCAATCGCAGAGGAACATGTTAGTGGTGGAACATTTCATGAGACAATATCCCCCATCATTTAGAGGATCATCTGACCCTGTGCTAGATGAAGGGTGGATTAAAGCACTGGAGAATATTTTTGATGTCATGGGGTGTTCAGACAATCAAAAGGTTAGTCTTGCTATTTACTGTTTGGAGGGTAAAGCAGATCATTGGTGGTCAATGGTTAAAAATATCAGGGACACTGATGAGATTGATGCTCTCGACTGGGATGAATTCAAAGGTATGTTTCTTGAGAAGTATTTTCCTAACGTTGTTCGACTTAGGATGGAAAAAAAATCTTGTAATTGAGGCAAGAATAAGACTCAGTGGCTACCTATGAAGAGAGGTTCACTCGATTGGCAAGGTATGCTACCAATTTTATCTGAGACCTTGATAGAAAAATAAATCATTTTTACTCAGGATTAAAGCCAAAAAATCGAAGGGCATTAGCTTCTCGTGAGTTCAAAAGTTATAAAAAGCTTGTTCTATGTGCTGAGAATGTGGAAATGGAGTTTTCCAATGATCAAGTGTCCTATAAAAACCAACAGAAGAAGAGACTAAGGTGGAAAGAGAAAGGGAAAAATTCTTCAAAAAGGTCTGATGGTAAGAAAAATAAGTTTCAAGTTTGTGATAAATGTGGTAAAAGGCATGCTGGGGAATGTCTTCTAAATTCTGGAAAGTGCTACCAATGTAGTAATATGGGACATAAGGCTCGTGATTGCACTAAAAAATATCAGGGTAATGGTAAGACAAAATTTGATTTACAGTTAGTGAAATGTTTTATGTGCAATGAGATGATCCACTATGCAAACGAGTGTCCGAAAAAGAGCTAGAGTGATGGGAAGCAGTTCGACTACAAGCAGAAAGGGGTGGTGAAATCCTTTGAAACTACTTCCAAAGATGTTGGGTGATCAAATGAAGTTGTATCAGGTACTTTGTTTGTTTTTTCAGATTATTCCAGTGTGTTTCTTGATTCTGGGTCTACACATTCTTTCATCTATGAAAACTTTTCTAGATAAATGGGAATACCATCTCAAGAATTGACTCCTGAACTTGTGGTAAAAACACTTGGGGGAAATATTTATGTAGAAAAAATTAATAAGAATCTTCCTATCCTTATCCATGGAATGAACCTACTTGAAAACCTTATTGTTTTACCTCTAGTAGAGTATGATTTTGTCCTGGGTATAGATTGGCTCTCTGTTTACAATGCTAATATTGATTGTAGAGCTAAAGAAGTTTCTTTTCAAAAATACTTTCAGTTTGTGTACAAGAATGAACCCTTACTGTTTATATCATATCAAGAGGTTGAGAAACTTGTAAAAGATAGAAATGAATTTTACCTTGAACATATTGTTGAAAAAAAAGGAACTATTCAGATTAATGATGTGCCAGTGGTAAATGAGTATCCTGATGTTTTTCCTGATGAGTTTCCTGGAACAATACCCGATCGGGAAGTTGAATTTACTATTGACTTAGTTCCTGATTCTAAGCAAATATCAAAACCCCCTTATCGAATGGATCAAATTGAACTCTTAGAGTTGAAGGAGCAATTTTAATATTTATTAGAGAAAGGTTTCATTCGACCTAACACATCACCATGGGGTGCTCCTGTTTTATTTGTTAAAAAGTAATATAGTTCAATGAGACTTTGCATTGATTATAGATCCTTGAATACAATCATTGTTAAGAAAAAAAATCCTTTTCCTCATATCTATGATTTGTTTGATCAGCTCCAGGGAGATCATTATTTTTCCAAGATTGACCTGAGATCGGGGTACCATCAGTTGAAGGTAAAGGATACAGATATTCCGAAGACCGAATTTCGTACAAGATATGGCCATTATGAATTTGTAGTTATGCATTTTGGGATAACCAATGCACCTTCTCTATTCATGGACCTTATGAATAGAATTTTCCATGAGTTCTTGGATAAGTTTGTGGTTGTTTTCATTAATGATATTTTGGTGTTTTCTAAAAGTAAAGAGGATCATGAAAGACATTTAAGGGTTATTTTGGAAACCTTAAAATAAAATAAATTTTATGGGAAATTCAGGAAGTGTGAGTTTTGGTTGCAACAAATTTCTTTCCTTGGTCATATTGTTTCTAAAGATAAGATAATTTTTGATCCTACAAAAACAATGGTTGTTGAAGAATGGCCAAGACACACAAATGTAACTGAGATTTATAGCTTCCTAGATTTGGCTGGCTATTACCAAAAGTTTGTTAGAAATTTTTCCCTGTTATCTAGTCCAATGACTAAGCTAACTTGGAAGGGTGTTAAGTTTTTCTGGACACAATAATGTGATTATTGTTTTCAAGAATTTAAAAGAATATTGGTGAATGCTCCAGTTTTGGCACTACCTTCCAGGAATGGGGAGTTTTTTATCTACAGTGATGCTTTATTGAAAAGACATGGTTGCATCCTAATGTATAATGATCAGGTAATTGATTATGCTTCACGTCAGTTGAAAACTCGTGAGGTAAATTACCCTACACATGATTTGGAATTAGTTATTGTTGTTTTCGCTTTAAAAATTTGGAGGCATCATTTGTATGGTGTAAAGTTTGAAATATATACTGATCACAAAAGTTTAAAGTATATATTCACTCAGAAATAATTGAACATGAGACAGAGGAGATTGCTAGAATAAATCAAGGATTATTATTGTACAATTCATTACCATCTGGGAAAAGAAAATAAAGTGGCTGATGCTTTGAGTCGAAAATGTAATGAATCATTAACAACATTGAGTTTGGAATGTGATCCTTTAGTTAAGGATTTGATGAAAATTTTCATAGAAGTTGTTGGTGCAGGATTCCATTCTGTTTTGTTTCTGGTATCAGTGAAATATCCTCTATCAGATTGAATTAAGCAAGCACAAAAGCAAGACAACGAGTTGAAGAAAAAGGTAGAGTTGGTACAGAAGGGTAAGTTTCCTGAATTCATCATTGATAATAATTTTTTTTTGAGATTTGGGAAGAGATTGTGTGTGCCTTGTGATTCACAGATGTAGAGAGAGTTGTTATGTGAAGCTCATAGTTCTCCATTTTCAGATCATCCAGGAAGTACTAAGATGTATAGAGATCTTCAGCAGTATTACTGGTGGGACGGAATGAAAAGGGATATTGATGATTTTACTGTGAAGTGTTTGACTTGTCAATAGTTAAAATCAGAGCGGTAGTTACCAAAAGGGATGCTTCAACCTTTACCAGAGCCAGAGCGGAAATGGGACGATATATCCATGGACTTCATTGTGGGATTGCCGAAGACACCTTAAGGTAATAATGCAATCTGGGTTATAGTTGACTGCTTGACTAAATCTGCTCATTTCCTTTCTATAGGAGATACTTTTTCCCTATATCAACTTTCCCATTTGTATCTTAAAGAGATATTCAGGTTACATGGAGTTCCTCTCTCCATTGTATCTGATTGTGATCCTAGGTTCACTTTGATCTTTTGGAAAGGTCTTCAGAAGTCGTTGGGTACTGAATTAAATTTTAGTACAGCTTTTCATCCTCAATCATATGGGAAGTCAGAATGAACAATTCAGACTTTGGAGGATATGATACATTCTTGTTCGATGGATTATTAGGGAAGTTGGGACCAAAATATTTCTTTGGTTGAGTTTTCATATAATAACTGTTTTCATTCCAGTATACAGATGACACCATTTGAGGCATTATATGGGAAGCGGCGTTGAACTCCAGCTTTCTGGGATGAAGTGGATGAAAGGAAGTTTATGGGACCCGAATTGGTCTAAGAGTTGGCAGAAAATGTTCAGCTGAAACAGAAACACATGAGAATAGCTTAGAGTAGGCAGAAGAGTTATGCAGACAACAGGAGGAAGGATCTCTCTTTTGAGGTAGGCGATCATGTTTTTCTCAAAGTATCACCATGGAAAAGTGTGATGAGAATTAGTAAGAAAGGAAAGGTGAGTCCAAGTTTCATTGGACAATGCAAAATTCTGGAGAGAGTTGGATCAGTTTCATACCGAGTGGCTTTACCTCCTAGTTTATCTCAGGTACACAATGTTTTTCATGTTTTAATGTTAAGGAAGTACATGCCAGATCAATATCCTGTTTTGAGTCCATAGGTAGTTCAACTGGAAGAGAATCTATCTCATGAGGAACAACCATTCCAGATTCTTGACCATAGGGAGCAAGTGTTACGGAATAAGGTGATTCATCAAGTAAAGGTTTTGTGTAGAAACCACATGATTGAAGAGGCTACATGGGAATCTTAAAATGCAATGAGGGATAAATACCCCCACTTATTCGATAAGTAAATAAATTGAGGGGACACAATTTTTTAAAGGGGGGAAGGATGTAACATCCCAAGTAAGTAATGAATAATATATATTCTTATATGTATCTATTTATGAATTATATAGTGGTTTTAGAGGCTTAAAATGAGAATAAATCCAATCTTAAGCATAGAATTCTCTAATATTTTTAAAAGATTTTTTTACAGCCTTTTGATGGAGAACCATTATTAAATATAAATTTTGACAATTTTATAAGCTCTATTTGTCAAAATAAACTTATTATATATTATTAGGACATTGAAATTTACTTTGGATTAATTTTTGGTTTTTTTTTGACCATGTTCATTTTTTAATAAAGAGTGAAAAATACTGCATTTTACATCAAAACTACATTTTCATCTAAATTAATTATATTGTTATATTTCCTTTTTAATTTTTTATAAAGTGTAATTAGAATAAATTTTTACCATTTAATCCAATGGTGTTCATTAGAATTAATTTCACTTTGGAATTGGGCATAAACAAGTGCCAAACTTTTCATAGATATTGTTTCAAAAAAACCAGCTATTTGTTTTGACAACGGGAATTATTTTTAAATTAATTATTGCAATTTATATGTATATAATTTGGTAAAATGGATTACATATTTGGAATCAGAAGGTCCAAATTATTTAATTAAGACTCTTGTTTTTGGACATTATGAATGGTAACGACGGTAGTTATATTTAATTATCTTGATTAATCAGTAATCGGGTAGTTAAGGATAATAGAATAATATCATAATAAAACAAATGACCCCAAAATGTGTCCTAATTCTACATGTTGTGTCATGGACGACCATTTTATTCCTTTTTCCAAACTTAGGGACCCCATGTAATCACTTTTGGGTGAAAATGACACTTTATCTTATTATTTTTAAAGAAAGAAGAATATCACTAAAGAATGTATCACCTGAGTAAAACATTTTTAATATTGTCTACATAAATGATCTCTTGGACTATAAATATTCACTGGAAATATAAAAATATTTCCTACATCATATTAGTTTTTTATAATTTTTAGACATTAAATAAATTAAATTATTTATGACATGATGATGATGCAGTGATTACTTCATTAATGAACGCTTTAAATAAAATGAATAGGTAATGTAAAATCTAAGACCTACACTTGTCAAAGACCTATTGGATGAGTATATTTCGAACCCTTATCACCTTATCCTTGAAATATACCAATTTTTTACCTTTAAAATCTGAAACTCATTTTAATATAAAGTAACATTTTATAACTTTACAAGAGTGCCCCTCCTCTCCTCTTATAAAAGGCTCCCACCTCTACATCCATACCCACACTTCTCAAGACTTTGGCTCGGCCAAGAACTGCTCATTTTATCTATCCAAATCCCTATATTCATCCTAGAAGCCTTACCTTAGGCAGAAATCACTTCAAGAAACTTTTTTGG
Source organism: Viscum album (assembly GCA_963277665.1). Lineage (NCBI taxonomy): Eukaryota > Viridiplantae > Streptophyta > Magnoliopsida > Santalales > Viscaceae > Viscum > Viscum album. Next base: position 1,280,149,147 of record OY728145.1, on the reverse strand, counting down.
TACAAACCAAGAACAGTTACCCGATTTAAAGGTAAAGTCTTCTCTAATGTTCTTTTGTTTTATTTTTATTCTCCAACCCCTAAACTATTTTTATTCATTTATTTTTTAACAAAAAAAGTATATTCAATATATTAGGATGTTTTTATAAAAATTATTCGAGCTACACTTACACACACCTACAACTAATGGTTAAAGAGCATACTGTTTACGTGGATGGTGAATTTCTGCCTCACAAAATGATGATTGCTCAATATTCTTCTAACACCTTAAAATGTTGCCATTAAGATGTCACTATATTTATATATGATATATAATATGTTTATGTTTTCCTTAAGCTTCTGTACATTTCATTTATGGCATACCTTTATTGTTTCCATTTTGGGTAAATGCGATATCTTCATTTTAGGAAGTGCGTACTACCGCCCCCTCAAAGTGATCTGATTCATTAATTCCATATGTGGGACATATAAAGGATGGAGTTAATGATATTTTATATGATATTATACTAGAATTATAATATACCTTTATATCATTATTATTCCATTCCATAAAATAAGAAATATAAATGAAATTAGCGTTCATGCGTACGTACAGCTTAACGTCTCCATGAACGGTGCATTTCATATTTTACCAATAAATGTTATGTAATATTATAAATTCATGTATATACTAGATATATATGATATAAATGATATATACATCAATAATAAAACTTTGGATATAATGGATACATGAACAAATTGTAATTATAAAGAGTTTATTTTTGACTCAAGTACCAATGATCGACAAAACAATCATTACAAACTTAAATAATTACATAGTGTTCATAACATGGTAATAAATGATATAAAAAGGAATAATGAACTTAAAGAAGGTTATTAATCAAGTATAAATTAACTCAAGTTTATTATTCAGGAGGTTAAAGAACGATTGAGTCAAGTCGGACTCGAGGTATGGGACTTAGTCTCAATCTCCTTTCATTGAGTCATATTTTGTTTTATACACATCATTCTTTTATACGATGTATAAACCCCTTTGACTTTTATGTTATTCTAAATCAATCTTATTTATACGAATAATTTTACTAAACATCAAAAGGAATGTTTTTTTTCGTACGTATGTGGAGACAATGACTTCTCCACCGCGGTGGCCATTATTTGAGTTTCAGCTTCCTCTACAAGCCATAACATTTTTTTAATGAAAAATAAATACCATGTTTTACTTTTCCTTTCTTTTGGTATTGAAAATGGTTTTCATAATGTTTTTATTATATCAATTTATTGTATTGATATCTTGTGATTGAAATGTGGAAATGTTATGTTTCCTTTATGCATGCTTTATGTGATACGATTATGTTATGCTTCTTGGGCATTGTTATGAAGACAGGTGGTTCTGTGATAAACTAAGGGAGGGTGATCCCAATATATCTCTCCAATGCATTAGGTAACGTGAAGGGGTTAAACTTTAAGGTTCCTCCGAAGAGATTTAGGGAATATACTATGATGGGTATTCCAAACGTAACCATGAGGGTTACTCCCTACGTAAGAATGTTATAAATTCCTCAAGTTACCTTTATTTCGTATGATTTCTATGATTTATTCATAAATTTTATGATTTCATGAGGTATGTTAATGTGCTTATGTTTTAGGAGTAAAGTAATATTTCATGGATTCTTATGTATACATGTACCAATGTTTCCTTTCCATATTTTTATATCCCTTACTGAGATTTTTATGCTCATCCCATGTTTTTTAAATGTTTTTCACAGGTCATGGGAAAGGTATATGATATGATTATAGTGTCAAGGAAGTGTCCAGAAAGAATCCATGTTTTATTTTAAATATGTTTCCATTGATGGGAAAAATTAATACTATCATTTATGTAAATGCTTTGTTTAAATGTGGAATGTAATGCATTATTTGTGATCTAATTCTCTAAAACTATAAACCTGAAAAGATCCTCAACGTGTATTCTTGAAATAACTCCAGAATAAGTAATGTTTAAGGTCGGGGACTTATAGGGAACATCAAGTTGTAATCTGACTGGACCACAGTGAATTGGTTTATTTATCAGGAAATTTTTTTCATGTTCACCATATTTTTCTAGTTGTTATAGAGATCCTTATTTAACTCATTGATAACTCCATTTTTGTGTAGGATAGTGGAAATTGAGGTTGGAACATTTGTTGTATTTAGCATAAAACTTCTTTTACTTAATATCCCAGATGTAAGTTCTAGTATCCATTGGTATAGTGTGACGAACCCAAAATCAAGGAATGATTTTTGATTTCATGAACTCAGTCACATAATGGGTTTCAAATACATTTATGGAATCCCCTCTACCCATTTTTAGAAGAAGTCAATTTTGGTTTGAAATAATCTTCACGGACGAGCAGTCATGGGTCGGTTGGAACCCATATTGTTTTTTCCTCAAATTGTGAAAGGACAAGATTGTTTTGTGTTTGGGAAAATCTATGGTGGTTGTTTGAAAAATTTGGAATGGATTGTGAATAGATGACACATTTTGTGAACTCAATGAAGTCTCAAACCGTGATGCTCCAAACCTAGCCCAACAACTATATTTGGTGGGAGAGCATCAATCCTTCTTTATGTGATCTATATGAACCTATATAGACCTCTTTCATGAACTAAATCATATCCTACACTTTTATGTAATAGAGAATATTTACATTAAACACAGACCTATAAGTCATATTCTGAAGGTTAGGTCTAGACTATAGGAATATCTATACTATATGTTACATGATCCGATCATGCTCGGCTCATCCTTGTAGGGGAATGAAATTTCCATGATAGTCAATATAGGTAGTCATCCAATTAGTTGTTTGTTCGACGAAAAGGTGATCCGAGTGACCTAAAATATATGAATTGGTGTCAAAATAATATAACATTTAGACATCACCTTCTTATATGGAGGCAGAAATGACCCACCGGTGTGCCTCATGAATTCTCAATCCATACTGGTCAGGATTTTCAATTCAGTTAGCCAGCCTTTCCAAAGAATCATCTTGTCTATTTTCTTACTAAGGAGCGTGACAAAAAAAATAGGAAGGGAATTGGGCCATTAGATGAAATTTCCATTACACAAGTGGCATAATATCTAGTTTTTTGATGTTAAAATAACCCTTGATTTTCTTTATTACTATTTTCAAGTCTACATTAAAATGTAAATGGGGGACATCAATCAGGTGGTACAAATTGAGACCAGTAAAAATAACCTGAAACTCAATATTACTATAGGAAAAATATTCCTAATGTATGAATTATTATAGAAATATTCACTATGCATGAGTTATTTGGAAAATCCTCATACCCACTCTTTTGAGTTTGGGTTTGTTAATCATTATTCTAGTTAGAATCTGGGTGAAACCACCAAAATACATCTGCAATAAATCTCATCCTGATCTAATTAGATAATGGATATATCAAGGAAATTTAAATCCCTAGATAGTTTATTGGGGGTCGGATGAATAACCATAAAATTTTCCACATTCCATCAATTTAGTTTATTTTTTGGGACAAACCTGATGTCGAACTACTGGTGTATTTCCTCCTAATCTTCCAATCAACCTATCATCATAGAATGGCTATAAATTTATTTTACTAGTTTAATATGTGACAAAAACTATTACATATAGAGTAGAATCTATTCTCTCTATTGAGTAGAATTTGGATATGTTATTATAGGTATTTTTCTATACCATCATTGTTATTATTGTCTAGAATGGCACTAAGTTACATTTCAGTTGTGATAAAATAAAAAATAAAAACATTTTCTAAGATATGTGGCTTCAATAATAGTTATTTTAGAATATAATTTTTAATTTCATCAATGGTATTCTAGTAGTCCTCATCCCACAAGTAAATGGTGCATTTCTTCATGAGCCTCAAATATGCATTTCAATTTCCTGCCAAAGTTTCAATAAATCGATTAATATAGGATAAGTGGTCTTGGAGTCCATGAAACTCTCATAAGATATGTAATGGATTTATTTTATGGATATCCATGATTTTATTAGAATAACTATTGAAACCTCTATATCAGATAATGAAGCTAACAAACATTCCAAAGGTAACCATGAATGCACAAATCAAATGGTTTATTTTAAAGTGGTATAAAGAATGAAAGAAGACCACTTTCTCAAAATATTGAACATGGAACTCTAAATTTTTGGACTTCACTACTATATCAACATCATAACACTCCATAATAAACCCAAGAACTGTCAAGAAGATGTTGTGGATATACCACCAGTAGGCTGCTATATAACTCCTTGCACCAAATGGCTTCACCCTGTAGTAGAAGTTCTCTTGGGGTGCCCTGAAGGTAGTGGCCTTTTTATAATTTGTATCAACTCATATATGATTGTTTCTAGAATTTCAATCCATAGAGATAGGTAATATAACCCACCCATAGAATCAATTAGAAATTCATTCACAATATGGGAAAAATAAACCTTCTAGAAATTAATGTTGAGGTCTTAGAAGTCAATTCTGGTTATGATCTTCCCATTATTCCTCTTAACTAGGGTAATGTTTTCCAACCACCTAGTATACTACACCTCTCTAGAAAAGTCAACCTTATTAATAATTTCAAATTAATCCTTGACCATGGTACCATGTTAGGGGTTTATCATTCTTGGAGTCTTTTTAATCTTGATGCATCCCACTATGAAGCAATGGTCATGAATAAATACTTGTGGATCAATTCCTATAATCTCATTATAGTTCTTAGAGAACACATCGTAATACTGCATAATTAATTCCATATGTTATTACGGTACATACAGGGTCACGGATTCACAAATAAGTGTCATCAATGAATCTACCTCAGTGACATGTTTTACCTATGTCAACAAATCAATAGCGGTTTAGACACCCTCTTGAAATATATATGGGTTGTCCTATATATTCTCTTCATAATCTGAGATTCAAGGATCATGTAGTGAAATAATCCCTCCTAAAGCAATAGACCTCATGAGGGAAACAAAACCCATTAGGAGTTGGGAATATTCTTCAAAAATAGACTGTTACATTGTGTAGACCAAAGAAAAAAGTATTACGATCCAATCATACCTATTTCTCATTCATAAGGTCCACTACGGACATCGATGTAATGAAAATGGGTCGATATCCATTGAGTCTTGCCCACATTTTGAAATTAGTGAGGATGATGTTGTTTAGTGTCCAGGGGGAGAACAACTTGATATATTACATGTCTAGGGTATTTCGGTATTAGAATATCCAAACTAGAATAGGAGTGAATGTTAATTTATGGTCACTCATTTTTCATGGGGACTATGAAATAAGATCCATGATCTAGTGTCATGGGTTCCAATAATTGGTTTGGAAAGATGATGTTTTATTTATTGTTATCCCAAGGATCTACTGTAGTGGTTCTTAGGTCATTGGGAGAATTTATACCCTCGACACTATCAATCTAGGGAAATATTCCATCCCTTATGTAGTAACCCACATCTTGGTAATGGGACTCAAAATGGTTAAATAGAGAAGCGCCACCCTGGATTACCACTACCCAACCATCAAGGGCGTATTTAAGATACTATTGGTATAATGAGGGTAACACTATGTGAATATAGAGTTAGGTATTTCCCAATAGGTTATTGTAGTCTATATCTTAATAGGACAACATAAATTATGCACTCTCTACAAGGCCACCAAAATTGGCCTTTAGATGAATCTTTTTAGGTGGTTTCTTATAATTCTTTTTACACCTACATTATAAGGATAAAGGGGATCAAATTTCTTCCATGACCCACATATTTGGGATCATTCAATTCATGATGCGATTAATTTTATGGTTAGTATCTACTAGTCATTGGAGGATTTCGATGATATTGATCTAGCGTATGATAAATATTGGGTGTATGTGCCCCTAAATTTTACCACCCTTATCATCTTCAAAAAATAAAATGATGGAAAAAAATTATTCTGATTACAATTATCTTATGTAATATACTTCATTGGATAATACCTCAGTTTCAAACTAAAGGAGGGTTTTTAGGATTACAAAAGTGACTCCCTCATTTTTTTGACAAGTGGAGGCATAAATGATCATAAGAATCACTGGTTTTCTGAAAAGATGTTTTTTACATAATATTTCCACATGATTGACATGTATTTTCTTGTAGAGGGTCACTATTTAGCATGAAGAATAGAAAAAATTGATGGATGAGGTTTTGGGGCATGTCATGTACTACCAGTACTCAACTATTAATAACCTAGTTTTCTCTATACAACTAATAGATAACACAAAATGAATATGGTTCAGCACTGGATAGATGTGGATAATCATGACCAATTGTTGTTGAGTATCACATTCAACCAATATAATTATCCACAAAGATGGATTAATGAGGTAGTATTAGAGGTCTATTCTAGTAAATAAATTCAATATGCCTACTATATAGTTTTTATAGCATTAATAGCCCTTTTGGAAGTGTTATACTAAAAATTATGGTTTCCACTATGTTAATTTCTTCTCCTTTAATGTAGTCACCCTGAGGATCTTAATGGGGTCACATGGCCTACCTCAACACTCTATATCATATAGTGATACACAAGTTCAATAGTTTCCACAAAGGTGAACTATTCGTTCTAATAGGTTGAGTTTTCCATGATTGAACAAACTCTAGGAACATATACCAAATAAAAAGGTATTAATTCTCTATGATTTTGTAATGGTTTCCACACTAGTGGTGTACTATGATTTCCTTTACATTATCGACTATGATTTTTCTGGTACTCGGAAGACAATGACCCATATGTGGAGGTGGATCCTAGAGGAGACATCATAGTCATAGGAAGTTCAATTTTCTCAATTGGACAATAATGATACCATTGTTTTCAGTGACTATTTTTTTAGAAAACATGCCATTATAATCTAGTATTCCATGGATAGTGTCCTATTTCCACTCCCCATAGTCATCATTCTCACAATCATGTTATGTAGAGACACGTTCCACTAGTGTAGCGACATATCCCAATTTTATTACATCCAGGTCAAATTGGTCCTAGATCTAATATTTAAAGATAAATAATTATTTTAAGTCATATATGAGGATCCTGTGGTTCATTATGTAGTATAATTTGTCATTATATTAGACCTCTTGATGTCCCCTATATTCAAACAATTTATATATTACCTTTTCGATGGTATGGAAGAAATAAACTGGGCCATGTTCATAGTGGAGGGAATATGTCTTGTTCATTAGTTTTGAATAAGTAACCCTATGAGTTTGTCCCTGACATGGGTAAATGAAACTATTCTTTTGGTGAGGCTGTGCCTAATGCATCGATTCTAGGTGATGTTTCACATGATGAGGTTGCACATTGCAATGTTTTTTATGGTAAAGTGGAATGTCAGTGAAGTTGCATAGGAGCCTCTACATTCATATATGTGATCATTTATTATATCATAAGACATATCAATTGATTTGTAATGTGTAATTGGTGTGACCATTTATAGGTCCAATACAAGGAATCTTTTAGGTGATTGGATTTTTCAACAAACTCTCAAAATCCTCTGGGTAATTTAGGATGATTTGTGTATGTACTATAACATATTTCATATTTTATACATGAATTTTTAGTACTAAATACATGAAAAGATTCATTTCAAGAGATTATATGAGTCCTTTACATAGAGTGATTAATAGAATAACTCTATCACCATCCCTCCATTTTAAATTAGATATATTTGTAATACTGGTCTTTCTCAATGTAGAGCTAAACTAATAGAGGAACTACCTATAGAGATAGACCCATTTAGAAACTATTCCCATGGTAATCTTTTTGTACCAATTTAATATGGGTTATTATAGAGTTTAGATGAAACATTAAGGCATTGATGATTCTTATAATTTCAAGGTCCCATCATTAGGATGAACTATGATGTGATGTGGTCTGGATATTGTAGCAGATCCCCTATCCCCATGAATATGATGACTCTTTGATTTCAATATTCTATTGTGGGTTCATATAGTCTACCATTCAGGATAAATATTTCATTCAGGCATAATATATATCAAACTCATTTCTGTAGCCTCAAGGTTGGTGGAAATAGAATCTATCATGTCCACTTGGTGAGGACTTGTAGTCATAATCAACCTAAGTAGTTCATCTTCATAGAAGGTGGACCATGGATAATCTCAATGTGGATAGGGATACTTATCAGGAAGAGTTCGCAACTCATAGAATTTTCATTTAACATATACCTAGTTTCATCCATAATAGAATGAGTGTGTCCAATGAGATCTAAACTAGGCTGTTTGACAAGAATGAATGGGCTCCAAATTGGATGATGGATCAAGTCTCTTTTGATATATTCATTACCACAACCTTATCAGAGATAAGATCATTATTAATCCTCTTTTTTCCATCATTATCTTTGAGAAAAGTGGTCATCCTATCATCTAATTTATTTTCCAACATAGTCTGGAATGGGCTGATAGGCTTAGTGGGTACCTTTCCTTTTTCATGATATTAATAAAGAATAAATTTGTTATTTTTGGGACACTGAAGTCACATATCTAGTCTCTTTTGATTATTACTAGTACCTATTGGGGATTTTCATGGTACTATTACACCCCTTATGGAGGGTTCTCTCAATTTATCCTTGTTTCAGATGTATGGTTTCTCCAATCATAAGGATTTTCAATAGGGATGACATTCTCTATGGAATTTGTCAGAGAAATAAATTCACCATTAGTTGGTTGGATTAAATGATGATCTTGTTGTCACCATAGTATAGGGATAAAATGGGTGAAATCGTACTTCTCCTAACCTCTAATCTACACATGTCTAGATGAATATTACAATACTCACTAGAGGGTAGTGTGGATCTTAATGCAGGTCTTCTAGAATTTTTTATGTATCCATATGTGTTAAAGAATAGGGTTACTAGAAGGGATTTGATGTCATCCCTCTTACACTTTTTGTGGATGGAATATGGATTTTCAAGTATTCTCATATTAATCAGCTAGAGATTCTATAGGTTGTTTAGAATAACTAAAATATTCTTGTGAAATAATACTATATGGTACTTAGTTATGTACTTATAGATGAAAAATTTCATGGTATCTGGTCACCAAAATATGATGAACACCTAGTCAGTATCTAGGAAATCACAATAGTTTTCTAGAAAATTACCTAAAAGATGATCCATTTCCTGATCGGTCCAAACCTCAAGTGGAATTTTCTAAGAAATTGTTGGAAATAAAAATTCAATCCATATCTTATATTTAAATTCTCGGATGGCGTCTCTATGTGGCCCAATAAACCATTTAATATCATTATTTTTTTCAGTGTTGTTGCCAAATTAAAGATCATGTCAATGTGGGACAACATTTTCACAACTTCCTCGTGAGTGAGATATGAATCATATCAATAATAATTATTAAAGTTATCATCATTGTTTGAGGGATTCAATCCATTTCTTAATTCCTCTGACACTTTAAGTTTGGTTTTAGAGAGGATGTATTTTAATAGAAGTAAATGTAGTTTCACTTTGATCCCTTGTAAAGAGGCTAGAACATCCTCCAACAACTTATACTTTTAGAGGTGTTTTAGAATTTTCTATACCATAGAATTAGGTATTGTTATCCATAGATGACAGTATATTACCCCTTACTCTAATATTAGACATGAAGGATCACTCATCTAGTAAATTATCATCCTTATTTATGATATGTTTTTTGTCAAATAATGTTTTCCATTGTTCTTCCTTTGATGGCATGAGAGTTCTTTAATTATCATGTTTTTGGTAGTCTCTGGTGATTATTCTATTCACATTGGGACATGAATCACATGATTTCCTCCCATGGAGTTTACTTTTCCTCCAACCTAGTGGTTGTTATTCAATGTAGGTTATATTATTTTCATGGGATGTGCTATTTGTCATCTGGTGATAGTGTAAGGAGGGACTCAATTGTGGTATTCTTCATCATGGTGTATGCATTGATGGTTGTTATTTTCACTTCTGTTTTAGATATTCAACCCAAAATTCATAAAATGTGGTTGGATTAATTATCCCAATATGGTGAATATAGGGCCTCACTATTTGGTTGTGGTGGGAAGGTGGGATGCACTGGTGGTGGATGGGGCCACTGGGGTGGGAGAATAAACCCTTAAATGGGATTGGTTCATGGATTCACCCTATCATCAATGTTGGTTATTTTGGACCATGTATGGAATATAAGGGGTGAGATAGCCCTTATAATAAACCGATGTGTCTATTTGATGTCAATGACATGGTCGAGTGGGAATCCTCTTGGGCGGCACCCTGTTGGTGGTCATTATGGGCATGAATAATATATTCCATAATTCATCGATTTTAGGGAAAAGTTGTTGGATCATTTTGAATAGAGGCTCCTGAAATGGTTATTCAAAATTATTTGGGTTTTTTCCATCAATATAGACCTCATGAGTGGTACTGTAATCCTGTATCTATTGATTCATTCCCCTATCAGGGCATATCCCTAGTTGGGATAACCCCTTATTGATCATATTGATGAACTGGGTGTCGATAACATTTATATAGTCGATCTTAGAGGGGAATATGGGTATAGGTCACTCATTATTAATGAAATAAGTAGTCATTGGTGAGAGAGTGTAGTGATGGTTAGCTTCCAAAATTTTAATCCCCCTTACACCATCCCAGTTGTTGGCAGGTTATCATGTGGTCGTTGTGACTTGAGTCATATTGATATATTGAGCCATCAATCTGTAAATACACCACTGAATTAATAAAAAAATTTCTCAATCACTATTATTCCTTCTCTAATGTGTCAGTAATATCCATATAAATGATTCCTCATATTGGTGATTCCTACTCACCTTCAAATTCCCCCTGTTATATGAAACAAGTTCCAAAAAAAACCCAAATATTTTTATGGAAGGGGTGTAGCGATCAATATCCATATCTGGTTGTGATCAAATATGATGGTTCCTAAAATTACTGATCTAATACCAATTATAGAAGAATTTTTTTCACATTTGGTAGAACATTGTTTTGTTTACAAATCTTTCTTTCCTGGGATGAGTGACGGACACAGTACTCTTTCCCTACATTTATTCATTCCAAATGTGGGAGGCCTATGTCCTCTTGGTTGGGGATTTTATTTCCTTTATTTAATGTAAATATTGTATACCTATTCCTCTTTCTATGGAATCGTTATATCCCCCTTTTGGGTTTTCCTTAATGATATAATTTATCTTCATGAAAATCATTTCAGAGCCCATATCGAGGTACACACTGGCTAATTATGCTTCTTCTGTATTGATAGGGTAGAAACCAATGGTTAGAGTTTGTTATAGCATTGGTCAGGTTTATGAATTTATAGAAATTTATCATTTTTTTCATGTATAAGTATTTCCTCTTTTTAGTTAGAGGCGTCTAATAAGGATGGAATTTTAGGCATGTCAATCATGATGTAGTTGATTATAGAGGTATAATACTTCTAATTATTTTTTACTCGAGCATCTGATGTTTATTGTATGGGGTAAAGATTCTAGATTTTTTCATATGTTTAACATTTTTTGGGGACTTATAGGTCATATGTTTAACATATATTGGGGTGAGTTATTTAACATGTTTAATGACCTATGGGGATAGGTGAGTATCTGGTTTAGTGTATTGTGGGGAAGTTTGGTTACATGTTTAATGAATTGTGGGAATAGTTGAGTCAAAAGTTTAATTTCATGTGGGTAGGTGGGTCACATGCCTGATGTATTTGAGGATTTGTTGGCCAATGTTTTAATGTATTGCAGGGATAAGTGGGTAACATGTTTAATATATTATGGGGATAGGTGGTTTATATGTTTAAAATTTTGTTGGGATAGGAATGTATATTTTAGGGTGTTCCCATGGAGAAGATGATAACACTATGAGTATCCTTCTTTCGTAGATAATACATATTGATTTAATGGTAATATTGCAAAATTGGTTTTAAAACTCAAGGATGTATCCTAGATTTGTTAGGATGTCAGGATTGAACCTGATGGTCTAATCCTATTACAATTTTAAGATACATGGATTAAAAAACATGTATGAAATAGGTGATTTATATTTCAATAATTTTTTGATAAAATATTATAGTTCATAGAACTAATAATCAACAAAATATTGAAGAATATAATTTCATGTCTGGTACAACATTTCTATATAAATTGCTTTCTCTCCTCAGCTGAATGAAGGACACACTAATCTTTCCCTACATTTCTGTTTCTATAATGTGGGTGGCATCTGTCACCATGGTTGGTGATGTCGGTTCCATGATAGAAATGGGATGATGAGATATCATTATCTTATTCCACTGATTCCTCCATCGAGATATTCATTATTCTTTGTTCTCTATTAATGATTTGCATAATCTTCATGAAGATTATTTCAGACCTCATCTCTAGGTACACACTAGTTTATTATGCTTCTTCTATCTCGAAAGGGTATAAACCTCTGGTAATAGTAGTTTGTATCATTAGGAATGTATATTCATTTTTTACAATTAGAATGTGGGGAATCTATAAACTCTCCCCCTTTGAGGATGAAGGTATCTCATAAGAAAGGAATTTTAGGAGTGGAAACTAAGTCATCCTATGTCATCCACTAGGTAGTTGAAGTTAGAGGCATAAGACTTATGAGGATTTTAACCTTGAGAATCCCATGTATATTAGGTGATATGTTTAACATATTGTGGGTACATGTAGGTCATTGTTTTAATATCTTTTTATGAGAGGACTATCATGATTTTAATGTCTTGTGGGGATATGTTATTGAATGTATTATTTTATTATTGGGATGGTTGGTCATATGTTTAATGTCTTGTGGGGATTGGATAGTCACAAGATTAATTTCTTGTGTTTATGTGGTTCATGGGATTGATGTCTTGTGAGGATAGGTTGGTCAATGTTGTAATGTTTTCATGGATAAGTGGTTCATGGGTTTAATGTATTATGGAGATATGTGGTTCTTATTTTTAATATCATGTATGGATAAGAAGGTAGATTTTAGTGTGTTCCCTTTGGGAAGATGATCACAATTACAATATCATAAATCTAGAGAAAGGACATAGATATTTAATGGTAATGATACAAAATTGGGAATAATACTCTAGGATATAACCTAGATTTGTTAGGATTTGGTATTAACCTCAAGTTGGAATACTAGTACCATTACAAGAGTTATATATGAAAACACATGTGGTCTAATGCTATAGTTTAAGGTCATGTGTCCATACCTATCCTTGTTTTTTATCATCATGGGGTAAGAACCCCCTTTTCATGGAAGTAGTGTTAATTAGGTTTGTTGGGGGCTTATTAATATGGGCATCATGGGTGATTAGGGGTCTTATCATAGGTGCAGTGTTTCATCCCATAGTTATCATAGAGAAGGAATCCCATGATGATTGTACATGGGAAATCCTCAGTTCATCATATAGGTTTGGAATAATATTTAACATCATGTGATGAGGATATTGTCATTCAATTTTAGATCGTACAACGATGATATTGGACAATGTAGTTTTACATCATGTAACATAGATTTCATGGGGAATACAATAGAGGAGAACATATCCAAGTATTAGAGAATGAAATGGAATTATCCATCATAAAAAGAAAAGCAATGTGTCATCTATTAATTATTCCATCTTTGCAGCTCATGTGTATTCTACACATGAACCAATATGTGTTGTGTTGTGTAAAAACTACAATGAAGGATTGGAAATTAGGGGTCTCGTCATTTGAGTGACAATGAATGTGATAAAGACACCTTGGTGTTTCAATTTTTAAGAGAATAAGGTGATGCAACCATCCAAACCATGGATAGAGGTCGAACATGAAGTATAATGATACTTATAATGTAAGAGATCATGGAACTAGTAGATCCAATTAGATTTAGTGAAGGGAAGAGGATTAATCAACTAGGTTACAACCATGTTTAGAGATATGAGGCATTATGTCTGGGATTTAATGGGTTTTCATCATAACTTAATTGATTCTCAAAAAATTAGGGTATCATGAACAAAAGTTTATAGAACATGTACATTCCATGGATACAAGAGTAATTATTGGGAGAAATTTTGGGGGTCACATGAAGTCTTGGGTGGCAACATGATATGTAATCTTGTGCGCACCCATTTATCCATTATGGGATGTTGTGTAATGAAATCAAAAAGAAGATCCATGTAATTTCGGTACCCATGTGTGGTATATCATGAGAATTATTTACCATTAATTTTAGTTGATTTTTGGGGTTTCATAATAGTTGTGGGAGTCTAGCTAGCATGGTAGAGAGCCAAAACTTCAAATTATAGAGTGGTCCCCCAAATAATTTGGAATGTGGTGATACTTTCATTATAGAGATAATGGGTTTATTCATACAGGTGAATCTCTCTATATCATTAATATCATTTTTAATTATGTTTGTTAATTTTATTTCAGGATATCATTGTGGAAGGGTTCACTTCATCGATGCACATTTTTTTCAAATGGTTTGGGTGACTGTTGGGATTCTATGCAATGATACAATCATAAGTTCCACCCTATTTTAGGAATATAAAACCCCATAATGTTCTAAAAAACATTTAATGTTTAACAATTCATTCTTCACATAATTCAATTTCATGAAAAAACATAGAGTTGCATGCAAAAACCAAAATTTCCACCCCATTTATGCCTTGGCTCTGAAATGATTCATTTGGAAATTGTGCATCCATGTTTTAGATAAAAGTTCATCATCTATGGTTGATAAATGTTTTTGGTTTGAACATAAATAATATTTAATAATTTAATTCATTTTTACTAATTTATGGGATGAAATTTAAATGTTACTAAATAGGAAATAATTTAATTTATAATATCAATTTTTATTGACATTGTTTTTTAGAAGAGTGTTTTATAATCGTATCTTACAAAAATTCCATCTATTCTCATATCCTTTGTATATTTAATGATTTTCGATGCTTTCATCCAAATTTTACTCTATATTTCACTTAAATTAATGAAATAAATATTTAACATAGAAACTGATCTTACTTATCTTTTTTGATCAGGTAAAATTTTTTTTATGAATATATTATAGAAAATTATATTTTTGAAGTCAACTTTAAAATAGAAAATATTAATTAAGTAAATTTTATTGCATCTTTTACAATTTAAAATGATTTAAATTAGGCTTCCAAAAAATGTTTCAATGCTTAATTTTTTACATTATTTATAAAAAATAATAAAAAATATTTTTCTTAACGTATATATATTAAACTAACATTATTACTGCCATAATTGTTTTGAGAAGTTTACAAAATTATATCTTTTTATGTGGTTTTATAAAGGAAAATAATCAATAAAATAATATTTTAACATTTCTCATATATTTTATTTATTTCTATAAATGACATGATTGTGCTACAAAAACTATATTTCCAATGAATTGATGTTCAAATTTTATCTCTTATTAATTTTGTGGTCATTAACATTCTCTATAAACATTCAATTTATTTTTATTATATATCATTGGCATTAAATTTCTCTTAAATTTACATATCATTTTATCATTTATATAAGTATTACCAAATCCATATAACATTTCTACATATGGTGTTTTACTATGAGATCTAGTTTATTGATGGGGGATACATTATTATTATATTTTCATTCCAAAATATGAATATTTTTTTATAAGGTGTATTAATTAGGATTTAAAATGAACATTCGACTTATGAAGAATTCATTAGACTTTCAATGAAAGGTTTGTCCGTATTATAAACAACCTCTTTATGCATTGACAAGTCTCATGAGATGAACCATTTTTCATAACATATTAAATGGGTTTTTGGTGTATATCAACCCATTGATTATACTATATTGGAAGAATAAATCGATGGTAAAGGTATAATGATGTATGAGATTATTTTATCCAATATTAAGATTTTCCTTCATTGATAATTCAGTTAGTATTATTTATATGATTATTGTATTGATATTATCCATGGATTCATTTAATGAAAAATTTATTATTAAAATGGAATTCATTTTCATAAATTTAAATTTGTGTATTACTTATGATTTATTTACTCATTATAGCTTCTGATGTACATAGATGTTATTGATTATATAATCTCCCACTTTATTTTTTCATTTTCCCGAGATATGAATAATGATAATATAAATAATTTTAATGATGAAATAATTATTTTTATGCAATTTAACATATATTTTAAATGTAATATTTTATTCTGGTATATATATTATTATTTTTGAATTTATAACTGATTGATAATTAGTGATGTGATCCTTGTATCATATTAAAATATAATAAACTATAAAATATTTCTAGCCTAATAGGGTCTGGATTTCTATAATTGGTATCCCAAAAAAATAGTTTAAACCTTTGGAACATGATTCTAAATAAACATACCTAATATGAGAATTGTGATAATTTAATATAGTATCTATGAACATATTCTATTACAGTGGTTTTTATTCTATGAATCTTTATTCATGAAGATTATGTGATAACTCAACCTATTTAATTATATAGCAATGATTCCAAATGAATGAAAGGTAATCAACACTCATAGTTAATGTATGTATTTACATGGGGAGGAATCCAATACATCTAGTGTTGGAACTGATTAGATCATGTCTATATTAAATAATCTTACTCAGATTATGATAATAATATTATCTATATAGAAGATGATGTTATCCCATAATGTTATTACACAACGTTTGTTCCCTTAATATGACAAAAACCACCATATTTTAATAGAAATACTAATCCATTGGTATCAGAAAAATGGATTAAGTACCTTTGTAAGATATTCATAGAATTGGTATATAATTAATGTGAAAAGGTTATTATAGAAGCACATTGTTTGAAAAGAGATGATAATAAATGATGTTTATTTCAACGGAACGCTAAAGATGTTTCAAAAATATAAAAATAAAATAAAATTTTAACTTTTGATGAAATTATCTTTAAGAAATAAATCCATATTATTAGAAAACATGAATGGAGGTTAAGTTTCTCACTTTATGGAATAATAGAGAATAATGTGATGTAGATTTTTAGTATACCATTAAAGGTTTGTCCAAGAAATTTTTTGACTACATACATATTCTTATAATCCTCATTTATAGTTTCATTGATGGGGTTATTAATATCATATAAAATAAAAAAGAATCTATAATTTTTTCATATTTTAATGAAAAAGTATCAAGTGTAATTAAGATAAAATAAAATATTATAGATCATTTATCTCAATGCGAAATTGTGAGAATTGTAGTTCATCTGAATAACAAAATATAGGGAACACATCAAAGAAGAATAAGTGAATAAGGGAATTTCTGTCATATAAATTTTCTTGGAAAGAAACATCATGTAAAATTATTGAAGGGAATGGGAGGTTGTTTCAAATTATGAGATAAGGGTTATGTAGCTAATAAATCTATGAAAATAGAGAAAACGTGTATATAAAGTTCTTGAACTATAAATATATGTGTAAATATTCAAATGACTTCCCCAATAGTCATGTTCACGTACCAATGTGGAGGCCAAGGGGATATAGAAAATCATATGCAATTACTATATCCAAAGTGGAAGTTTTATATAATGGTGTGAAAGGTACACAAATCAAGAACTCTAGAAGTGATATTTTTTAATTTCATTTATGATCTTCCATCTAATTAGTATATGAAAGTATTCTAATCATATAAATTTACCACATCAATGATTAGATTTTGATTTAATATTGAAATCTATTAATGGTATGATGATCACATCTCAAGTCTACAACTCAACTCTAAAAGAATTTGGTCACATTTTTCATTCAAAAAATCATGTTTTTCGTCCCTTAGTACAATTTTATGTTATTTTGGACATATGTATTTTCTCACTGTATTGATCAAAAATAAATTTTTGTCAAAGGGATGTTACATTTGGAATTCTAAATCAATATATGGTAGACTATCATTACGAAGGTGAACCTAAACATTTAATTCAAATTATATCCATTAGAAGAGTTTTTCAACCTATTCGTGAGGGATGTTTCATAGATTGATTGTTAAAAATAAACCCTGAATATATGAATATATTATGGAATTTTTTATATTTCTATAAATAAGATTTTCTTGATATCCCATGAATCATAAAGTCATGTGTTAAATATATATAACATATGATGACACCCAAATTTCAAAGATTCCATATAGAATAGCATTTACTAAGATATAGGAATTGAAGAAGACAATGAAATAGAATCTAGATAAGAGGTACATTTGGCCTAGTGATTCACCATAGGCTAAACACATTCATTTTGTAAAAAATAATATGGGTCAATGTTTATTTGAATTAAATATTGGGAATATAACAAAATGACTATTTATAAAAAGTACTCATTACACCTTAGTGATCATCAATTTGGTCAATTATTAGTAGATCAATATTTTTCCATGATCGATATTGAATATAGATAGTAAGAACAAAGATTAAGGAAGATAGATATACCCAATAAAACCTACAATATTAGGTATGACCATTATAAATTTATATTAATTTCATTTGGACTTACCAATTCTCCTACTATCATTTTGGATTTAATTAATTATTTCATTTGATATTAGCATTATCAGTTTTTGAATTCTTTATATATGATATTATTATTTATTCAAAGAGTGAAGTTCTTTAATAACATTGGATAATTTTTCTGAAGAAACAAGGTATGGATAAACTATGTTAAAAATTTACCAGGTTAAAATTTTGTCTACAAAAGGCTCAATCTTGTGTCATTTATATTCAAGTGAGGGCGTATCGAAGGGGCCCTCCACGATTCAAGTTATTGATTTATGTTCTAGTCCTACCATAGTAACTAAGATCAATATTTTTCTTGGTATGGATGGATATTACTGATACATCATGGTAGATTTGTCAATTCTATCTAATCTTCTCACCAATTTTAATATGAAGGGGGTGAAGCTCTTATTGATAAATAACTGTGAAGAGACATTTAATAAATTATAGAGAAGGATTATGGGAGAGAATATTTTTAAACTACCCTAAAGTGGATAAGGGTTTATGATATATAGTATTGAATTCTAGAATGGAATGGGATGTTTCATAGTGAATAATTAAATGGTGATAGATTATTACTCTCACCAATTGAAAATTAAGGAGAAAATTATCTAAATCATGATTTGGAACATTAATCATTAAATTTTTCACTGAATAATTGGATGGATTTTATTTATGTTTATTATTTTAATATATATACTAATAATAAAATATTGATTTATTTATTTATATAGAATGTTAAAAATATTAATGAAATAAAATGGTTGTTCTTGATAAAATATTATGACTTATAAATAAATTAACACCATGTGAAGGAGAATTAGGTTGATGATGCTCTAATATAGATATAAAAGGATAGTTTTCTTTGACGTTAATTGAATAAGATCCAATATTTATGAATTTTTAGAAGTTGGATCATTAAATATTTAGTAATGGGGAAAATCGCATCTTTCACCATTGAATTTTCATCCATACATCCTTGACATGATTAAAAAGGCATATAAGGATGACATATTATTATAGAAGTGGGTGAGTAATATTCATAATTTCAACCATGATCATATATGAATGATAAGGATCAAAAACAAATTATGTGTTCTATCAAAAACTAATTTAATAATGGATTTTTTAGACAAATATCATTATGCATTATTCTCAATTTATCCTAAAATTAATTAAATGTATAGAGATGTGAATAATTATTTCTGGTGGGATAAAATTAATAGGTATATTGTAAAATATGTAAATTTATCCATATTTTATAATAAATGTAATGTTGAGAAACAAAATTACAATGGGATGTTACAACCATTACTGATACTAGAATGGAAAACGGAAAACAGTACCATTATTTTCATCATTTAACTCCCCAAAATAAAAAATGTTGATAATGTTATTTGGGTTGCAGTCGATATATCTCTAAAATAATCACATATTATGAATAAGGGAAAATATTACCCTTTTTATCATCTTACTCGGTTATATCTTAATAAGGTCATGAGATTTCATGGGGTACCAATCTCAATCATATCTGACCAACATCCATGGTTTACCATGATGTTCTAGATAATCCTTCACCATGCTATGGATACAATATTGAGTTTCGTTGCTACATATAATACATAGATATATGATCATTATTTGAATACCATTAAACTCTATATGTCTTTTGAGGGCTTAATCTATGGATTTCAAAGGTTTTTGGTATCGATACCTTATATAGGTATAATTTTCAAAAAACAATATCGTTTACCATAGAATTTAGATATAACCTTATGAATATATCTTTGAAAAGAGGTTTATAACTCAAAAACATTATGATGAGGTAATATTTTTATTGATATAGGGACCTAATTAAGATAAAAAATGGTATATAAGGAGGGATCCATCCAAAAATAAATATGGGAATCTCAGAGTCAAAAATTGGCATTTTAAAAAAATCAATGAGATCCAGAATTTGAAGATTGTGAAAAATTATTCTTTTGAAATTATATTTATAATATTGTAATGATATTTGTAATGAAGGATATAATGATCCCATGTTATATTTTTCCCTTTTAAATTCTTGATCATATCAAGATACTATCTTATTAATTAGGTTTTCCACCAAATCTATCCAAGGTTCATGATTTATTCCTTGTAAATCTCATGAGAAAGTACGTACCAGTTTCATTACATGTATTAAAACCTATATTTCATTCCATTTGACAAATATTGTCTTATGGGTAACAACAAATATAGATTATTTTTTATAAAGATAATATTGTCTGAAACAATATTGCTCACTTGATCAAAGTATTTTAGTGAAATCATAAAACATATGAAGTTTCATAGGAACATAAAGATGCGATTAAAAATAAGTACCCTTTGTTTTTTATCATCTTTATGTAATTTTTAAGCAAAAACTCTTATAAAGGGTATATAATATAACACCCCATGATTTTATAATATATTTCTCTTAAAATTAATATAATTTCATTGATAGCATTCTTTACTTATAATACCATGTTCAAAGAATATATGAAAACCTATATAAATATTTTTATAAGATATATTTTTTACCTCTAAATAATCATTTCTTTATTAGATTATTTATAATATTTATTTATGTTTCTATAATGATTTATTTTATAGTGAATTGTGAAAATTATGATTTTTTACAATACAGTCTTTCCATTCCATTAAATAATATAATTAAAATGTATTATTCCAATTTATACATGGTAATAAAGTTATTTGAGATCAATTTAATTAACAAAAATAAAATTAATTCTATTAGTATCATAGTTTTATTTGATTTTTATATAAGGTAATTTTTATACTTAAAATGCATTTTGATAAAAACTATTTTAAGGTGCATAATGTTTATGCATTTTAATTAATTTAAATATCAAAAAATATGAAATGACTTAAATAAAATTTATATATTATAAATAAATATATATTAAATTAAATTCATATATTTATGAATACTTATAATAGAGTTAATATAAGATAATCATATCCTGAAAAAATTGATTTTCGATAAAGCTGATTGTTCATCTTATTTTAGGGTATAAGTTTAAATTTAACACTATTTCCGATATGAATTGAATTATGTAAAACTTATTTCATAATTAGAATAATAATAATTAATATAATTTATTTTGGTCAATCTAAATATTTACATTATGATATTTTACCAGGATAATGATTCATTACTTCAGTTAAAGAGGTAAAAATTGGTTTAAACAGTGCAGTAAAACCTTAAAATATCTTTAACACAAGAAATAATAATATTTTTTAGTTATTATCACCCAAAGAAATGATTATGAGTTATTTAATTTATTTCTCAAATATTATTTCGATTTTGGGAATCAAATCATGACTTTTTTTGAAAGATATTTTTCAATTTATACAAATTAAAAACTATTTTTCAGTCTTTACAATTAATGGAATGAATGGTGGATTAAATTGGGGCTTTGATTACTAAATACTATATAAACATTATTTTTTATTATTTTATAATAAAACTTCATAAAAACCAATATATTACTTTATTTTAAGGTGGAATTATTTTAACACCTAAATCAAGTGTTTTCCTATAAACGTTTTCTATGTGTTATGTATTATTATATTTCAAATAATTTCTTACCACTATAGAAATTATATTTTATAAAATATATTATAAATTTGAAAAAATAATTTGAAAAAATAAAAAATCCAAATTTTACATTTTATCTTATGATTATATAATCATGGTAAAGAAATAATGTAATCACTATTATGGATAAAAGGTTGGAGAAGTGATTTATCTAGACGATATGGACTCCAAAGTACCCAAAACATTCCCAAATATTATTGGATGAGTTTATTTGGAACTTATCATGTATTATAATTCATTTTCTATTTTCTTAGTTCCACATTACATGATTATGATATGTGACACCTCAATATTCCACAGAACACTTCTCTTTGAAGAATACAATAGCTAGCATTATACGCAACTTCGAGTTCTAGCACACCACGACCAATCAATCTAGCCATTTTAAAAGTATTTCTGAATAGTAATACCCACATTTTTAAATTTTATAAATTTTATTTTTCAAAATGGAATTCATTTTTGGATTATTAATATCAAAATTATATTAGGGTAAATTTTTGGTATTTTTCTAAAAACATTCTATTTATGATGAATAGTGAAAAACACTATGTTATTTTTTTAAACCGAAATTTTATTTAAATATTTATTTTTAATGTAAATTTAATTTAATGTAAAAATTGATAAATAATAACTATATTAGTCTAATATAATTCATCAGAGTAATTTTATAATAATATTAGACGTATAATATTTTATTGAACTTCTTACTATCATTTACCGACCTTCTAGGCACATTTATAAATTTTCATGAAATGTAATTTTACCACTTCTGTGAATTTAATTTAATAATATGAGAGACATGGTTGATATCATTAATTAAAATATGTTTTAATAAGATAAAAATAATTTTTTGGTGAATAGTAACTTTTGAATTTTATTTACCGCAGTTAAAAGTTAATAGGGTAATTAAAGGTAAAATTGATATTATAATTACCCTAAAACATATACTAATTATATGGAATAAGTGTTTTCGACCAAAATACACCTCCGGACAAAAAGTGTTAAATTAAAATGTTAATAACTAAAACAGTTTAAATATAAGGTTATACTTAAGAAATATTCTACTATAAATTTTTATTAAAAAGATAAAAATATAAACTATATCATAGTATTTTATTAATAATTTTCAGACATTATATAATTAAATTTAGTTATGACAAAATGATGATGAAGTAATTACCTTATTAATGAATGAATAATATAATATATATTATAAATATTAAAATAATTATAAATTGAAACATTTGATGTCATACACGAATTATCAAGTTGAATATGACATTCTAGGGTTAATTAAATTTTTTTTCTACGAAATCAGATTGTTATGACTTTCACAAAAACCAAACATTAAATAGTGTAAAAATTGACATAAATGAGTTTTATTTTAAAATTAGTATTTTAATATATTATATACTAGTCCAAAAAATCTAATGTTTGTCCAAAAGACTTAAATAATGTTATATATGTCATTAATGAACCACTTGAGATTTTCTTGGAATTTTATATTATGTTTATTAAAATTATAGTCTAAGAATACAAGAATACATTGTTGGAGTTAAACTATATAACTAAGGGTTAAATTTAAAATATAAGGTTAATATTATGACCTAAACTTGTCTAAACTTATTGGTTGAGAGTATTTTGACTCATACCCACCTAATCCTAAAAAAATCATTTTGAGC
Source organism: Viscum album (assembly GCA_963277665.1). Taxonomy (NCBI): domain Eukaryota; kingdom Viridiplantae; phylum Streptophyta; class Magnoliopsida; order Santalales; family Viscaceae; genus Viscum; species Viscum album. The sequence continues at coordinate 1,280,125,213 of OY728145.1, read as the reverse complement.
CCTTAAAAACCGAAAATGTTTTTATAATAAAATAACATTTCAGGCTTTTCCTAAAATGCCCCTCACCTTTCTTATAAACTGGTACTTCTCATTCACTCAAATTCACACCTCTAAATCCATTTATCTCAGCCGAATACTGCTAGAATATCATCCCAAATACTCTCACTTCAACCTACAGTTCTTAATTTGATCATAAGGACAACCTAAGTTGACCATTTGTTCAAATCAAAAGGAAACACCCGATGAATAGGTCATTATTTCGTCACCTCTTTGAATCTTCTTTTCCTCCTCCACTTACTCCTTATTTATTTTTTCAATACGAAAATAATAACTCTGGTACCTCCTATATACAGCGATGTTATTATAAATATGGTATAACCATATTAATTATTATATCCATCCTATGAATTACCAAGTCACCATACATGCGTACATATGACATACCGTCTCCATGTCGTGGTGTAGTTTTTTATTCAACACTTCATTATTTGGATGGGAATAATAATGAGTATAATTGATATAAATAATAAATATAAAATTTTAATGATTCTGTATATATAATATACCATCCAATTACATACAATTTCACAATTGATAGAATGACATCGTCGCTTGTGCATACGTACGGCTTGCGGTCTCCTTGACGTGATGAGATTTTGTTCCCCATCATATCCATTAAAGAGTAATTTTCTTTTTATTATTAAAAATAATATTTAAAAAATAATATAATTCTAGATATGAATCAAATATATCCTATCCATAACAAACATGACTTATGTAATAAAATAAATAAAGGAAAATGAATCAGTTTACACACCAAATAGTGATACTACTGAAATATTATTAACAAAGAAATATTAGAGGATCATATTTGATATGATATTTTTGTATGTATTTATTGTATAATTTTATAACAATTATTTAACCATTATACAGGAGGTTAAAATACCATCGACTAAGGAAAAGTACAATGTAAGGGGTATTCATCTCACTTTTTATTCCCCTAATATTCATGCTATATTTTCCACTATTTTTTGTTTTTGTGGTATTTGTACTTACAATGATTGTATAATTTGTGCAATATACTTTAATTTATTGGTATTCACATCTTAAATTTATGATCCTTCAATCATGGGGTGTATTTTTTGTAAGTTACCAAATCAGTAAGGGAATTTCTAATTTCAATTTCCACTCATTACGGATTACGAACACTTCATTGATTATTTTACTCCAAGGTTATGTGTCAAATCGCTATTTGTTTATTTATGTAATAATTTCTACTCCCCATTGTGTGTATATACTTTCTATACACATAGTCACTCCATTGAAAAATTTTCAAGTCATCGATATGAACTTAATAAGGGTAATCATAAATCAATTTTCATTCATTGAGTTAAATATCCAATTCATTGGTTTTATTTTTTAAGGATATCTGTGAATGTACTATTATTGATTTACACTAAATATCCAATCATATTTAGTGTATTTATATTTTTCACACAATATTATGTCATTTATTTATCCTAAGTCCAAGGATACAGTCTTTTTAAGGGATTTCGTCTCAATATAAATTCCATTGATACTTTATTGTTTTTTTATGCCAATTCACTTTAATATGGTGTATATACTATCCCTTGGCATATTATATCATGAATAACTTTATTCTCATGATATCATAATGTTTTGGTTAATGTTATTCCTCAATTATTTTTATTCAAGCATCTCTAATTTGAACTCTTAAACTAAAATAACATTTTAAATGTTTTAAAGATTTATTCTTCTAAATATTTCTCATTAATGCCCATGTTTTAAAAATAGTTTTAAGGATTTATTTATATTTGAATAACGGTTTTAAAATTGTAATTACTTTCAAAAGTTCCAAAGTGTTATGGGACTCATTTATTCAAAAATATATTTTAAACAGCTTCTTTGATAAATATTTTAAATTTTAAATTTTTTCAAGAAAAAAGGGATATTTCTCTTAAATAGTTTTACTAATTATTTTCATATTTATCAATATCCTTCATTTCATTTTATTGTTTAATGAGGTTTATTTACTGTAATAAAATATTCCATATTGTATTGAATGAATTATTTTTAACTGTGGATGTGCTATATTTATACCATTCATTTTTTGTGGTTAAAGTATTGACATTTCATATGCTAGTTTTAATACAGATGTTTAGATTATATTTCAACAATTTCATATGATGAATTAATTTGAGATAGTGAGTGCTGTGAGGGGATCTCTATAACACCTTGATGCATCAGTAAGTCTAATTAGACAACCTACTGTCTTAGAACTAGTCTTTGACACAATTATTAATTGTAGTCTTGTCAAGAGGCCTTGCCTATGAGGTTATGATGTTCGACATTATTTTTTCCATCATTATAAAATTATATATTGATATTACATGTAATTATTAGACTATTAGAATATCCATGTGATGTCAAAAATGGAAACATTTGATTTATCTTTTCTATATTATCCCAAATTTTATGTTTAAAATTCTTGTGTTATAGTCTTATACATTGTTTTAAATGTTTGTGCTTATTTATGATAGTTTCCTCTATATTGTTATCCTTACTGGTCATTTGAGATCACCCCTTTATTATGTTTTATCTTTCCTAGGATGTGTAGTATTATATTATGACTGACCTGTAGGGATAGACTAAGGGATGTGAGTTTGTTAAAAAGAGACACAACGTTGTTTTTTTATTTCATAGTTTAATGAGAAACTCATGTATGTATCTAGTACATACAAGGAAACTAAATTGATCGGACATCCAAGAATTGATCTTTTGTGATCTATCCAATGTTCTTTAATGATGACCTCACTCAAGTAAACTGGGGTCAGGGAATTATAGTTGGTATCAGAAGAAGTTTTGTACATACCTAGGGAACTTTATTTAGATTAAATCTTATTAGGGGACATTACCGTAAGATAGGATTTGAGAATTATTATAGAGTAACTACCTATAATTTTGGTAATTTATAGATTTTCGTGAGTTTTACTTGTGATACATCCATGGATGGATACTACAAGTGTACATTGTTCTATCATAAATGTACCTCGGAGTGAAAACTCTTACATAGAGTTTCGGGCTTGACTTGGGGTATCCCGGTGCATTACAACAGGCCTTGCTTCACACCTAATTTGATACTCCTAAGGGATATTCTTAAGATAATTCACATATTCTTTACAAACCGATTTAAATTTTTTCAATATAAGATCATAGTTAATTACCTTGGTTTATTTTAAGGTGATTTAGATTGAAAATAAGGTGTCATGATATTCCCTAAATGATTTTATGATTATTTTTACACAAACTATGCTTTCTTGTTTTAGTCAATGGTTGGATACCAAGGAAGTAATAGTAACATTTCACATGATGTACAAGGAGGGAATGATGGGGAAAATGAGCGAAAAAATAAAATGTTGATATTCATAAAAGATATCGTGTTTATGATAAATTAGATTTCCAAAACTATGATCAACAACATATACATTAAAAAACTCTTGAACAGAAAAATGAAAAGAAACGTATAGACTGTTAAGAGCTCCAGTAGTGGAGACTATGGAGTGAAGAAATCTCAATTTCCATCATGTAGGAAATGTGGAAGGAGACACCCAAGAAGGTGTCTAAATGGAAAAAAATAAATGTTTTATGTGTGTGAAAGAAGGGAATGAAGTAATGAATTGTTGTGGAAAAATAAATATTACAATAGAAGAAAACAAAAATGACAATAATAATAAATTTTAGTCATTTTCTGTAAATATATGGGGTATGGGAATTACTCGAGTCAATAGCCTATTCTATAGGATATCCTCTAGGTAAAAGAAGAACCTATGTGGAAATAAATGGATGGAGAAAATTTTAAAAGTATTAATTCTCTTTTTCTATTGGATTACTTTGGAAGACTTTTCTCTTGCTTTTGTAAGCCTGAAGTTTGTTGTGTGAAAATGTTATTTGTGGAAGAATTATCTTTTTTTGTGGATATAGATATAAATAACCATTTGGGTATATATGAACCTTAAATTTGATTCAATTATAAGTTATTAATTTTTGGATGAAAATTCGAGGTATGAGATAACATTTGGGGTTAAAATATGTTATAGTTATTTTTGAGGAATTTATCTCTCTTTTTTTGGAATTTTATAAAATTATTTAGTTTTTGAAAAACTAAAACATGCAGACTATGTGATAACCCATCTTGTCGAACAAAGATGTGGGAATAGAACTCACAACCACAGTGCAACTAGAATTTATCTCCTACCAATGGATTATGTAAATTCCATAGTTAGTATGACTAATTACATTTAGTTAAATGATTTTATGGATAATGAATATGTTGATTTTGAGAAATTATGATTTATCGAATGGATATCCTTTGTATTGGAAAATGAATTGGTGATTAGGTGATAAATTATATTTAAGAAGACACCACTTCTTTTTGGAAAACTATATAGCTAATGAAAATTGAATACTATGTGATTTCATTTGAGGATTAATGGTGGTTTTTTATTTTGGAAGAATATATTATTTTATTATGGAATTATAGCGATTTAGGTTATTTACGTAAATGATTAACCTATCATAGAAAATATGTGATTAGTTTAATTACTTTTAAGTATGTGACTTTAAGTGTAGTCAATGTTATTTGGAGATAAATGTTAAGATTTATCATGGAAGACTATGTGATCAAATCCTTTTGAATTTTGGGTTTCAAACTTAGTTTCTATTATTTTGAAGAATTTTAAGGACAATTGTTTATTTAATGGTCTTTGATGAACTTTGGGTATTGTTTGTATAATTTTAGATATTAAGAGTAGTATTTATTTATATAAAGGATTATCCATTTTTTGGATCATCTGATCTTGTACAAACCATTTTTGTTCTGGTTAATCTCTAAAGATAAGAGAAATATATAGTTCATAATTTGTGTATTAGGTGAATATAGAGAATTTGATTCTTGAATTTCTGGTGTGACCAAGTCATCTTGAATACTCATTATTGGGAGAAAAGATGAGTTACATGTGTAAATTTATTAAAGGATGAAACTCTACATGAAAATTAAGTATATCACCTTATGTTCTTAGTCAATATCATAAATAAATACCTTAACATTATGAAAAGGAACATAAAACAAAAAAGTTTTTTGTTGACTCTTCATATTGGGCATTCAAAGATCATTTAACCCATCATAGATTTATGGTTTTATAGTAGTTAAATTTTTCCTGATCTTGTTTTTAATCACTCTCCATCAGAACATCATTGTTTTTTTTCTCTTAAATAACCATGTTTTCCTACATGGTACTCTAATATGGGTTATCTCAGGTGACCTTCATAATTCTCTTTCTCTCTTTTAAAGTGATCATTTTGTTGACTCTTCTTCCGATGTGGGATTTCAATAAAGTTGTTTTGAAATTTCAAACCCCCAGTTTTTATTGTTGTATTAAAATTTATAGGATTAAATTATTTAAAGGAGGGTAAAATGTAACACCCCAATATTATATAGTACGCTTCTCTTTGAATAATAAAATAGCTTGTGTTATACGCAACTTTATGTTATAGCACACCAAGACCAATAAAACTAGTTGTTTAAAAAGATGTATGAATATTAATATCAAATTTATAAATTTTCTTTATCAAAATGGACTTCATTTTTGGACTTGGAATATCAAAATTATATTAGGGTTAAGTTTTGGTATTTTTCTAACAATATTCATTTTTTATGAATAGTGAAAAAACTATGTTATTGTTTAAAACCAACTTTATATTAAATATTTATTTTTAATGTAAATTTATTTTAATGTCAACATATATTAATAATAATTATATTTGTCAAATATTATTAATAGGACTAACTTTATAATAAGATTAACTGTTTAAATTTTATTGAAATTTTTACCATCTTTTAGCCTCCTTCTGGGCACATTTGCAAATTTGCATAAAATGTAATTTTACCACTTCTGTGAATTGAATTTCAAAAATCAGAGAGACACGGTTGAAATTAGTAAGTAAAATGTGGTTCAATTAGACGAAAATAATATTTGTTGTATAGTAACATTGGAATTTAATTTACCACAGTTAAAAGTAAATAGGGTAATATAAGGAAACAATGATATTATAATTACCATATCACATGTCCTAATTCTATTGGATATGTGATTTTTAACCAAAATCAACCTTTAGAAAACACTATGTTACTTTTTTATCCACATGGATTAGATTAGGACATTTATTATATTTTATTTAAGGAGTTAAAAATGTTAAATTCAAATTTTAATAAATAAAACATTTTTAATATAGATACAAAAATTGATAAATTCGACTATAAATATTCATTAGAAAAATAAAAATATTACCTATATCATAGTATTTTATTTATAAATTTTAGATAGTAAATAATTAAATTTATTTATGACACAATGATGATGCAGTAATTACCTTTTTAATGAAAGATTAAAATCATTGATATGATAATACTAAAATATATGTAAATTGAAACTATGTATGCCATAAATTAATTTTATAGGTTAATATGACATTTTAGGGTTAATTAAATTTACATTTTTTGAGGAAATCATATTTTTATGACTTTTCAAAAAACCAAATATTAAATACTGTCAAAATTGACAAAAATTAGTTTTAAAAAAAATACTATTTTAATAAATTATATAGTAGTCCTAAAAATATAAGGTTAACCCAAAGAAAATAAAAAATGTTGTATAAGTAAGTAATGAACCACTTGAGGTTATCATGGCATTTTATAGTATGTTTATTAACCATATAGTGAAAGAATTCAAGAAGACGTGGTAAAAGTTAAACTATTTAACTAAATGTTAAATCTAAACGATAAGGTTAATATGGTGACCTGAACTTATCTAAAACCTATTGGTTGAAAGGATATAGACCCATCCCTACCTTATCCTAGAAATAAATACATTTTGATCCATTACAAACTGAAAATGATTTCATAATAAAATAATATTTCAAGATTTTCCTAAAGTGCCACTCACATCTCTTATAAATGGGTACTTCACCTTCTCTAAAAGTCACACCTCCAAATCCATTTGGCTCAGTAGAACCCTACTCTAATATCCTTAAAACTAACTTCACTTCAACATATATTCCTTACTTTGATCATAAGGCCAACCTAAGGAGCCCTTTTGTTCAAATCAAAAGGAATTACTTGAAGTAGTGGTAATTATTTCATCACCTCTTTCAATGATCTTTTCTTCTTTGACTTTCTATTTATTATTTTTCCATACAAAAATTATATCTACATTACCTTATATATAAAATTATGTTATTAAAAATATGTTACAACCATATTAATTATTCTATCCATCCAATGAATGACAAATTTAACATAGGTGGGTACGTACGACTTACCGTCTCCACGTCGTGACGTAGTTTGTTACTCAACCCTTCATTATATGGATGGTTATAATAATGAGAGTAATTTATTTAAAAAATAAATATAAAATTTTAATTATTATTTATTTATAAAATATAACATGTAATTATATACGATTTCACCATCGATGGAATGATGTTGTCGCTCGTGCGTACGTACAACCTACCGTCTCCATGACGCGATGAGATTTTTTACCCCATCATAAATTTTCAAGAGTAGTTTTTATTTTATGATAAAAAATAATATTTAATGAACTTTATATAATTTTGGATATGAATAAAATACATCCTATACATAACAAACATGACTTACGTATCAAAACATATAAAATAAAATGAATCAGTTAACACTTGAAATAATGATATTACTGACATATTATTAATAAATAAATATTAGAGGATCAAATTTGATATAATATTTATGTATTTAGTTCATTTATAATTCAATAACAGTTATTTAACCGTTATATTGGATGTTAAAATACCGTCGACTGAGGAAAAGTACAAGTTAAGGAGTTTTCATCTCACCATTTATTCCTGTGCGATTCAGGCTATATTTTCCACTATTTCCTTTTGTGTGGTGTATGTACTGCCCATGATTTTGTTCTTTATGTGATTTAATTTAATTTATTGGTATTTAAATCTTCATTTTATGATCCTTATTTTATGGGGTTTATGCTTCATTAGATACCAAATCGGTATGGGAATTTCTAATTTCAATTTCCACTCATTGGGGTTTATGCACACTTAACTGACCATTTTACTCCAAGATTGTGTGTGAAATCACTATTTATTAATTTCTGTTGTAATTTACATACCATTTGTGTGAATATACTTTTGATAAAAATGTTCAATTTGTTGATAAATTATCAATTAATTGATATGAACTTGATAAGGGTAATCTTACCTCAATTTCTATTCATTGAGTTAATCATCCAAGTCATTGGGTTTATTTTTACAAGAATATGTGTTAATGTACTCTGAATGATTTACACTGAATATTCAATCACATTGAGTGTATTTATATTTTTCACACATAATTATGTTATTAATTTATCTTTAATCTAAGGATACTATCTTTAAAAGGGATTTCGTCTCCATTTACATTCCATTGAGACTACATTTTTGTTATGTGCCAATTCACTTTTATATGGTGTATATACTATCCTTTGACAAATTATATCATGAATAAATTTATTTTAATGATATTAAAAATAATTTGATTAATTTTATTCCGAAATTATTTGTATTCAAGAATCTTTCATTTGTAAAGGAACTATTTAACTAAAACAACAATTTCAATTTTTTTAAAGATTTATTTTTCTAAATATTTCTCATTAATATCCATGTTTTAAATATGGGTTTATAGATTTATTTATATGTACATGAATTTTTTAAAATTTTAATTCCTTTCAAATGTTTCAAAGTGGAATGGGACACTATGATCCCAAAATCTATTTTAAACGACTTCTTTTATAAATAGTTCAAATTTTAAATGTTTTAAAAAAAAGGGGATATTTCTCTTAAATAGTTTTACTGGTTATTTTTTTCTCTAGCAATATCCTTCATTGTTTTTTTTCTTGTATGAGATGGATTTATTATAATATAATATTACATAATGTATTGAATGAGTTATTTTTTACTTTGGATGTTCTATTTTTGTACCATTCATGGTTTGTGGTTAAAGTATTGACATTTCATATGCTAATTTTAATACGAAAATTTTGATTATACTTCACCCTTTTCAAATAAGGAATGCATTCAACATAGTAATTGACAGGCAAGGTCTTCTATAAAAACATCCTAAGTAAATAAAGAAATATGATATTTTCATATTTGTTAATATTTTTAACTAAATATTAAATTTACATTAACGGGGATGCTATGTTTGATTGCATACCCGGAATGAAACAATGGGTTTATTCGAAGTCTTGTACTGCACACAATGCTGAGTCATATTGAAAAATAATAATATAATATTATTTTAAATATTAGGTAACACCTAGTATTTGAATTTGTGGGAATGAATAGAACCAAACATATTATGATTAAAAATTATTGTTTAGAGTATTTACATTTATCCATTAAAAATTATTGGATTAAAATGTTAATGGATCTAATTTTAAGCATAATCCTCTAATATTCTTTAAAAGAACGATTTACTAATTTTTGGTGGGGAACACTTTTTAAATATTTTTTTCACTTTTATATTTTATATTTGACAAAATAAAATTCATCTTTATAATCATGACAAAAAAATTTACTTTGGGTAAATTTTTGGTATTTTTCGAATAAAGTGCATCTTTTTATGAACTGTGAAAAATACAGCATTTTAATTCAAAACTGGATTTTAATCTAATTTATTTATATAGTCAGATTGTCTTTTTAATTGGTTTTAAAGTTTAATTAGATTTTTGTTTTACCATTAAATTAAATTTTGGTCATTATATGTAATTTCAATTTTAAATTGGACATAAGAAAGTGTAAATCATTTGATAGTTATTATTTCTTAAAAACATGTTTTTTGTATTGAAAATGGGAATTAATTTGAAATTAATTTAAAAAACTTTTGTATTTTTAATTTGAAAAAATGGATTCTATATTTTAAATTAGGATGTAAAAATTGTCTAAATATGTAACTTTTATTTTTAGACATTATGAATATTTACTGTAGTAAATATTTTATTTACCATAGTTAAAGAGTAAATCTGGTAAATAAGGGTAAAAAATAATAATATAATAATATTAAATTACCCTTAAACATATACTAACCCTATTTTATGAGATATTTTCAACCAAAGGGAAACTTGGGTCGATTTTGGGACTCCATGGAGGAACTTGTAGGTGATAATGACACTTTATATTAATTTGTTTGAAGTAAGGAAAAAATTAATATAAAAATATATCTTTTAGTAAAACATTTTTATATGGGGTTACAGAAGTTATTTATTTAACTATAAATATTAATTAGAAATATAAAATTATTTACTACATCAGGGTATCTTATTTATAATTTTTCGACATTAAATATGTAAATTTAATTATGACACAATGGTGATGCGGTAATTGCTTCATTAACAAAGGATTCAAACAAATGATATTATAATTATTAAATTAATTTATTTTGAAATTTTTTAATACAAAAAATAATTTTAGAGTTTATTATAACTTTTTATATTTGAATTAATGAATTATTTTGGAAATAATCATGTTTTTTTTATTTTTTAAAAAGTCATTATAGGAATGTATTGAAATTGACATAAATGAGTTTTTAAAACAAATATAAAGTTATTAAATGATATAATAGTTCTAAAAATCTAATATTCAGCCAAAATACATAGATAAGGTTGGAAATGAAATTAATGAACAACTTTTGGTTCTATTTTAATTTTATAGAAACTATATTAACCTTATAGAGTGAATACACAAGAAGACGCGATAAGAGTATAATTAGATTACTATAGGTTAAAGCTAAATGATAAGGTTAAATATGAAACCAAAACATGTTTGAAACCTAGTGGTTGAGAGGATTTAGAATAATAGTAAACGCATATTCTATGTTAAAATGGTTTTTACCTTTTGAAACTAAATTTTATTTTATAATAAAATAATATTTTTAAACATTCCAAAAGATCCCCACCTCCTCATTATAAAATGCCATCACCTCTAACCCATTACTCACACCCCTCAAGCCCCTTGCTCATCCAAATTCAACCAAAATTATCCTCCAATATCCCTCTATTCCAACAACAAGACTTCTCCTAGGTAGAAGCCACTTCATTAATTCCTATTGGTTCAAACCGAAGGGAGTTACCAGATTTTAAGGTAACGTCTTCTCTCAAGTTCTTTTATTTTATTTTCCTTCTATAACCCCCTAAAATCTCTTTATTACATTATTTTATAAGAAAATCAGTATCTATAATATACTATAATGTTTTTATTATAAGTATTTAACTACACTTTCACACACCTCCATCTAATAGATATGAACATACTATTTGTTTTGGACAATGAACTACTGCCTCAAGAAACGATGGTTGTTCAATTATCACCTACCGCCTCTCATGGTCTCCATTATAATGGATCTATATTTTTATGTGATATATTTTTATTTATATTATATCTATGTTTCTATATTTTTCATTTTTATAATACCTGTATGGTTTCTATAATGATTAAATATGATAATTTCATTTATAGAAGTGTAGACTACTACCCCCTCAATGTCATATGACTCATTCATGTCGTACATGGAACGTATAAAGGATGAAATTATTCAAATGATATATTACATTATATTGGAATTATAATATACCTATGTAAAATTAAATTTTTATTCCATTAAATATGAAATATAAATGAAATTAGTGTTCATGTGTACGTATGACTTTCTGTCTCTATGAACTGTGCATTTTATTTCTTATCTGCAAATGTTATGTACTCTTATAAATCCATATATATGAAGGATATATATGTGATATATATGTTATCTAAATCATCAATATCACAGTATATATGATGGAATTTTGACTGCATGGATAACTTGTAATTATAAGAAGTTTATTTTTTTACTCAAGTACCAAATATCGACAAAACAATCGTTATTAACATAAACGATTATATAATGTTTATGAAATGGTAATAAGTGATATAAAAGGAATAATAAACTTGAAAAATGTTTTTAATAATGTAGAAATTAATTTTAGTTTATTATTTAGGATATTAAATAATGATTGAGTCAAGCCGGACACAATGTAAGGGATATCGTCTCAATCTCCTTTCATTGAGGCATGTTAGGATTTATACATGACTTTAATTTATGTAGAGTATAAAACCTATTTATTTTTAATTTCATTCAGAGGAAATAATTTTCTATGTAGCATTTTACATAATGAAAATTGGGATGTTTCATTTTAACATATGCGGTGACAATGACTTTTTCCCGCTACTATTGTTATTTGATATTTGGATTTCTGAACATGTCATAATGTTATTAAAAGGAGAATAAATACCATTGAATCTTTTATGTATTTTGGTGTTGAAATGGTTTTTATATTGGATTGGTTATTTCATCATATTTAAATGATATATTGTGATTGAAATGTGGAAATGTTATTTTTTTTATGTTTTTTATGTGTTATGAATATGTTACGGTTCTTGGGAATTGTTTATGTATAAGGGTGGTTTCATGATAAACCTAGGGTGGGTGATCCCGATATAGTTATCCAATTCTTTGGGTAATATGAACGAGGTAAAATTTAATGTTTCTCCTATGATATTTAGGGAATATATTGTGATGGGTATTCTAAATGTAACTCTATATGTAGCTATTAAAGATACAATGTATGTATGATATGGATACCACAATTTACCTTTATGATTTATGATTTGTATGTGTTAGTCATAAATCTTATAATTTCATGATGTATGTTAAAGCGATTATATATTGTATGTATCGACGGATTAAATTTTTTTTCTTCATTTTATTACCCTTAATGATCTTTTTATGCTCATCCCATGTTTTTGAAATTTTTTTCACTATGTATAAGGAAGGGTAAGAAAAAAGAATAATTAAAGAATATTTATATCAAGAAAATATTTCTTATTTTTTTAAGGGTTTTTATTTTATGAAAAAAATGGATACTAAGTAGGAGATTCTTCCTTGTAATTTTTGAGTTGTAATGTAATAGTTATGGATAAATTCTCTAAAATCTAAACTTGAAAATATATTCAATGTGAATTATTAACTTAATTCGAAATTGGGTAATGTTCAAGGTTGCGGCCTTATAGTTTGTATCAATGTTTGGTTTACACAAATTTAAGAGTTATGATATTGTTAAATTAATATTAATTAATTAATTTATGGTATTATTGAAAAGATATAGAATTCACAGATTACCATGTTGCTTCGTTTAAGATATTTCTGTGTTTAGAATGGTTTTCTATAGAAGAAACTAGGTAGATATGTTGGGACAACATCAGGAAGAAGATAACCTTCTAAATCAGAAACCTGAGATGGTCATAATCGGAACTGAATAATTTAATTGCAGTGATGGAACAATATACTCATGCTATAAATTATGGTAGTATCCATTAATGAGATCAAACATATCAACCCTAGAGTAACATGTCAGTAGTGGAGCATTTCATGAGTCAACATCCCCGATTATTTAGAGGATCATCTGACCATGTGCTAGATAATTCATGGATTAAATCACTAGAAAATATTTTCTATGTCATGGGATGTTTATAACATCAAAATATTAGTCTCTCTATTTACCATTTTTATGGTGAATCCAATTAGTGGTGGTTGGTGGTCAAAAATATCAGGGATAGTGAGAATATTGAAGTTCATGATTAGGATGAATTCAAATGTATGGTTCTGGAAAACAATTATCCTAAGGTGTTTTGTCTTAGTATGGAAAAACTATTCTTAGAATTGAGGTAGGCTGATGACTCAGTGTCTTCTTATGAAGCAAAATTCACTTGACTGGAATGGTATGCTCCAAATTTTATAATATATCTTGATAATAAAATCAATAATTTTTACTTAGGATGAAAACCAAAGTATAGAAGGGCCTTAGCTTATAATGATTTCAAAAGTTATGAAAAACTTGTTTGATGTGCGGATATGGTGGATATGGAGTTCTTCAATGATCCATTGTTCTTTATAAATCAACAGAATAAGCGGTTTAGGTGGAAGAAGAAAGGGAAGAACTCTTTAAAAATTCCTGATGGTAAGAAACATAAGTTTACAGTTTGTAAACATTGTGGTAAAAATAACACTGGGGAATGTATTTTGAATTCAATTAAGTGCTACTAATGTGGTAAAATGGGATATAGGGATCATAATCACACGGAAAAAGATAAGGGTAATGTCAAGACAAAATATTATTTACAAACAGTAAAATGTTTTAAGTCCAAGGAAATGGGTCATTATGAAAATTAGTGACAAACGAAGAAATCAACTGAGGGAAAGTAGCAGGAAAACAAGCAGAAAGTTGTGTTGAAATCCTTTACAACTACTTCAGAAGATGTTGGTCCATAAATTGTAGTAGTATCAAGTACACTATTTTTTTATTCAGATTCTACCAATGTGTTATTTGATTTAGGGTCTACACATTATTTCATTTCTATTTAGTTGTCTACTAAATTTGGAATTCCATCTCATGATGTGAATCCTAAACATATGGTAAAAACACCAGGATGAAATGTTGAGACAAAAAGAAATTTTATGAACATTCATATCCTTATGTGAGGAAAGAATCTACCTAAAAACCTTATTGTTTCATATGTAGTTGAGTTTGATGTTATTTAGGGTATGGATCGGTATTCCATTTATTATTCTATGATTGAATGCAGTGATAAATAGGTTTCTTTTCAAAAAGAATATCATTTTTTGTATATGAATGAACCCTTTAGATAACATTTCATAAAGCTGAGAGACTAGTGAAATGTGAAAATGAATGTTACCTTTCACATATTGTTAAAAACAAATGATTTATTTAGATTAATGACGTTCCAGTGGTAAATGATTATCTTAATGTCTTTCCTAATGAGTTTCCTGGCATAATACATGATCAGAAAGTTGAATTTACTATTGACTTAGTTCCTGATGCTAAGACAATTTCAAAGCCCCCTTATCGAATGGATCAAATTGAACTTTTAGAGTTAAAGAAGTAATTATAAGATTTATTATATAAAGGTTTCATTCGACTAAGTACATAACCATGGGGTTCTCTTATCTTGTTTGTTGAAAATAAAGATGGATCAATTTGTCTTTGCATTGATTATAGAGAATTGAATTACATCACTGTTAAAAACAAGTATCCTTTGCTTCATACCAAAGATTTGTTTGATCATCTCCAAGGAGCTCAGTATTTCTTGAAGATTGAACTGAGGTCGAGGTACCATCAGTTTAAAGTAATGAAAATGAACATTATAAAGACCTTTCGTACTAGATATGACAATTATGAATTTTTGGTTATGCCTTTTCGGTTAACCAATGCACCTATTGTATTCATGGATCTTATGGATAGAATTTTCAGTGAGTTCATAGATAATTTTTTGGTTGTGTTCATTGAAGATATTTTGGTTTATTCAAAAATTAAGGAGGTACATGAAATCCATTTATGGGTTGTCTTGAAAACCATAAAAGAAAATAAATTGTATGTGAAATTTATGAAGTGTTAGTTTTGGTTAAAAAAAATTAAATCCTTGGTGACATTGTTTCAAAAAATGGGACAACTATTGATCCTTCTAAAACAAAAGTAGTTGAATAATGGCCAAGACCCTCAAATATAACTGAGAATCATAGTTTTCTTGATTTTGAAGGCTATTACCGAAGGTATGTTTAAAATTTTCCACAGTTATCTAGTACACTGACTAAATTAACTCGAAAATGTGTTAATTTCATCTGGACAAAATAATGTGATGATTGTTTTCTGGAATTGAAAAAAATATTGGTTAATGCTCCAATTTTGGTACTACCTTCTAGAAATGGTGAGTTATTTTATCTACAACGATGCTTTGTTTAAATAACATGGTCATGTATTAATGTAGAATTATCAGGTAATCGCTTATTCTTTCATTCAGTTGAATCCTCATTAGATAAATTACGCTGAACATGATTTGGAATTAGATGTTGTTTTTTGCTTTAAAATTTTGGAGGCATCATCTATATGGAGTAAAATGTGAAATATATACCGACCACAACGGTTTTAAGTATATATTCACTAAGAATGAATTTAACATGAGACAGAGGAGATGGATATAATTAATCAAGGATTTTGATTACACGATTCATTACTATACAGGAAAAGAAAATAATGTGGTTGATGCTTTGTTTCAGAAAAGTAATACTACATTAACAATGTAACATTTGTAAAAAGATCCTTTGATTAACAATTTTATGAACTTTGAAATATATGTTGTTGTTGTAGTAAATTCCTCTATTTAGTTTAAGGTGTCAATGAAATCATCACTATTAGACAAAATTATGAAAGCGTAGAATGAAGACAGTGAGTTGCTGAAAAAGTTAGAGTTCCTTTAGAAGGGTATGTTTCCTGATTTAATGGTGATAATGATTGTATTTTGATATTTGTGAAGGGATTATGTGTGCCTTGTGATTCACAGTAGAAGAATGAGCTATTATGTGAAGTTTATTATTCTTTGTTTTCAGGTCATCATGGTCATACTAAGATGTACAGAGATTTTCGAGTGTATTTCTGGTGGGATGGAAAGAAAAGAGATATTGTTGACATTACTATGAAGTGTTGGACTTGTCAACATGTTAATGTAGAGTGGAAGTTACCGAATGGGATGATTCATCCTTTATTGGTCCCAGACTAAAATTGGTACAATAAATCCATGGACTTCGTTATAGGATTACCAAAGACATTTCGAGGTAATAATTCAATATGGGTTATTGTTTATCAATAGAATAAATCTATACATTTCCCTATTATTCGAGAAACATCGTCTTTAGATCAACATTCTTAGTTTTAGGTTAAAGAGATAGTCATGTTTCATTGAGTTCCCCACTCCATTGTATCTGATCATGATCCGAGGTTTAACTCTAACTTTTGGAAAGTCATTTAAGTGTTTTTGGGTACAGAATTAAATTTTAGTACAACTTTTCATCCCCAATAAAATGGGAAGATATAAATAACAATTCATACTTTTACTGATATTCTATGTTCTTTCTCAATGGATTAATAGGGATGTTGGGACCAAAAAATTCCTTTGGTTGAATCTCTTATAATAATTGTTTTCATTCCAATATAAATATGGCTCCATTTGAAGCATTATATGAAAAGTGGTGTTGAACACCAGCTTTTTGGGAGGAAGTAGGTTAAAGGAAACTAATGGGACTAGAATTTGTAGAAGAGATTAAGGGAAAAGTTTGGTTGTTTCATAAGTACATGAGAACAGCTCAGACCAGGTGGAAAAGTTATGTGGGTAACTAGAGTAAGGATCATTCTTTCGAAGTAGTTGATCATGTCTTTCTCATGGTTTCTTCATGGAAAAGTGTGATGCATTTTGGTAAGAAGGGAAAGTTGAGTCTGAGGCCCATTGGACCTTACGAAATCCTAGAGAAAGTTGGATCAGTTGCGTATAGAGTGGATTTTTCTCCAAGTTTATCCTAGGTACAAAATGTTTTTCATTTTTCAGTTTTGAGAAAAAAAAAATATGCCAGATACATATCATGTTTTGAGTCTATAAATAGTTCAGTTAGAAGATAATCTTTTTTTATAAGGAACAACAAGTCCAGATTCTTGACTGAAGAGAGAAAGTGTTGCGGAATAAGGTAATTCATCATGTAAAGGATTTATGAAAAAACCATATGGTTGAAGAGGCAACATGGGAATATGAAAATGATATAAGAGATAAATACCCCCACTTATTTGATAAGTGAATAGAATTATGGGGACACAATTCCCAAAGGGGGGAGGGGGGATGTAACATCCTAGGTAAATAAATAAATATGCTATTTTCATATATATTAATATTTGTTAATTAAATATGAATTTTACTTTAAAGGGGAATAGAAGTTTGATGGCGTACCCAACACAAGACAATGGGTTTCTTCGAAGTCTTTTGTTGCACACAATGTTGAGTCATACTGAAAAATAATAATATAATATTATTTCAAATTCTAGTTAATGCCTGGCCATTTTATTGGCAGGAATGAACATAACTAACCATATTATGATTTCAAATGTTTGTTGAATGTTTTTAAATATTTCTAATTGAATCTATAGTCTTAAAATGTGAATGAATCAAATTTTAATCATAAATACACTAACATTCTTTATAAGGTAGATTTACAAACTTTTAATGGTGAACCATTTTTTAATCCTGTTTTTTTTTCACTTTTATATATTATATTTGAAAAAATAAAATTCTTTCTTAGAATCGTGTCCTCAAAATTTACTTCGGGTAAAATTTTGGAATTTTTCTAATAAATTTCATTTTTAATGAATAGTGCAAAATATTGCATTGTAATTCAAACCTAGATTTTATTCTAATTTATTTATATGGCCAGATTATCTTTTCAATTGATTTTAAAGTGTAATTATATTATTTTTTTACCAGTTAACCCAATTTTGTTCATGAGAAGTAATTTGACTTTGAAATTGGACAAAAATAGGTGTCAATATTTTAATAGTTATTATTGCTTAAAAACAAAAATTTGGTTTTGATAGTGGGGACTAATTTTCAATTAATTTATAAAACTTTTTTTGTTTTCAATTTTTAAAAATATATTCCATATTTTTTATCAGGATGTCCAAATTTTGGAAATAGGTACCTTTTATTTTTATACATTATGAATATTTACTTCTGCAAATATTTTATTTACCATGGTTAAACGTTAAATCTGGTAAATAAGGGTAAAAAATAATATTATAATAACATTAAATTACTACTACTGTAACACCTTGATAGTTTATGAGAAGTATATATTTTTTATTTCTTATGTTATACACAACATAAAAGGAATATTTCACTACACACAACAGTATCTTGGATTTCTTTACACGCAATCACGACCTTCCACGATAGCCTATGTTGTACGCAATACCGAGTTTCACTAAACAATTATATGCTATTCAAATATTATATAAACTAGAAAATATGAATAGTAATACCCACTTTTTGAAATTTTATAAATTTTATCTTCCAAAATGGTCTTCATTTTTGGATTCAGAAAATCGAAATTAGCCTAGGGTGAAATTTTGGTATTTTTCTGAAAACATTCAATTTTTGAGGAATAGGGAAAACACTGAGTTATTGGTTAAAACAGAATTTTTATTTAAATAAAAATTTATTTTATTTAAATTTATTTTAGGTAAAAATAGATACATAATACTTATATAAGTTCAATTTAATTCATTGGAGTTATTTTATGATAATTTTAGATATATAAAACTTTTATTGAACTTTTCACCGTCTTTTACCCACCTCCTAGGAGCATTTACAATTGTATATAAAACATTATTTTACCCCTTCTGTGAGTTGAATTTCAAAAATCAGAGAGACACAGTTAATATCAAGGAGTAAAATGTTGTTTAATAAGATAAAAATAATTTTTAGTGAATAGTAATTTTTTACTTTTATTTACCACGATTAAAAGTAAATAGGGTAATTAAGGGTAAAAATGAATTTATTATTACCCTAACACATGTCTTAATTATATTGGATATGTATAATTAGACCCAAAAAAACCTTAGAAATAAAATATTACCTTTTAGGTCTACTTGGATTAGATTAGGACCCTTGTTATTATTTTATTTAAAGAAGAGTTAAAAGAGTTAAAATCAATTCTTAATAACTAAATTTTTTTTAATATAGGGTTATACATAAGATAAATTCAACTAAAAATATTAATTAGAATGATAAAAAAATTTCCTACATAATGGTATTTTATTTATAATTTTTAGACATTAAAAAAGTTAAATTTATTTATGACGCAATGATGATGCAGTAATTACCTTATTAATGAAATATTAACATAATTTATTTTATAAATACCCAAATAAATGTAATTTGAGACTTTTCATGAATTAAAATAATTTTAGAGGTTAATATGACATGTTAGTATTGACTTAATTTACTTTTTTCGAACTAATTATGCTATTATGATTTTCACAAAAACCAATTACCAAATAGTTTAAAAATTGAAATAAAATAGTTTTTAAAACAAATATTATATTATTAATTATTATTCTATTTCTAAAAATCTAAGGATCAGAAAAATGACTTAGATAAGGTTATATATATTAATAATGAACCACTTGGGGTTCGTTTGGCTTGTTATAGTATGTTTATTAACCATATAGTGTAAGAGAACAAGAATACATGGTAAAAGATAAATTATTTAACTTAGAGTTAAATCTAAATGATATTGTTAATGTTGTAACCTAAAGTTGCCTAAAACCTATTGGTTGAGAGGATTCCAACCCATCCCCACTTTAGCTTTGAAATAAATCAATTTGGAGCTATTATAAACCGAATATGACTTTATTATAAAATAATATTTTACGTTTTTCCTAAGGAGCCCCTCTCCTCCCTTATAATAGGGCACCTCCTCCCTCTCCTCCTCACACAATTTTGAGCCTTAAAGCTCGGCCAACCCCTACCCATTTTCCTTATCAACTTCCTTAGAAACATACTAGAGGTACTTGTATGCGTCTAAGACCAATGTTAGTGCCCTAAAATGATGTTTCAAAGAGGTGTGTCGAAGAAGAGGTAATATCCACAATTCCACAATCATGGGAACGATATCATCGCTCGTGCGTATGTACGGCCTATCATATCTATGATGTGATGTGACTCATTTTACATGATAATCATTGAATAATGATTATATAAATGAATTTAATGAATAAATATGATATATATTACACTGATACCATTCTGGAAATGAGGTATCTATAACCTAAAAAGAAGAATAAGAATTTATTCGACAAAACATGCATAACAACATAAAGCAATGAACACCCGAATAACAAGTAGCAATGAAATATTACTAATAAGAAGATAATAATATGACCATATATGATATCATAACAATGATTATGATTCTAAAATAAGTCAATTACATTATTTTAATCAATTTACCAGAGGTTTGGATATGTATGAAGCAAATTGGAGCTAAGGTAAGGGAAAATCTCACAATCTCATTTTTATCTGAGATTTTTTATACTTCTGAATTTACTAGGGAATATTTATCATCCACGTACATGTTTCTTCAATATTTAATTTTATTTCTATCCTCCTACAATTTTTTATATCCAATTTTACCCATTGGTGAGTTTTTAGTAAAAGATATGAAAGGAATCTTTTGTCGTTTTTAGTATGAGGTACTTTTTGACTTTTTCGACTTAAGTACAAGAAGAATGTTTTTTTTAACTTATACGGAATGAATGGATTTTTATGATTTCATAGAACATTATTTCCATGAATATTCCTTTAGAAGTTTTCAAGTTTATTTTTAATCAACTTCTTTTAGTTTAAAATTGTATGACATGTTAAGAAAGGAAAAACATTTTCAAGTAGAAAGGATATTTTCCTCATTAATGGAGTTCAAGTGTTTTATCAAAATTATTTTCCATCTAAGATAACATAGGGTTATTTTTCTATCCATATTTTTACATTTATTTGATTATGTTATGATGGAATTAATTTTACAATGTCCTTTTATCTTATATGGATTATGTTATGAGGGCATGATGTTTAAGAATCCCATTTTTATTACATGGGTTATGCAATGATATATGATTTGTGATTTTGTGGCACACATAAAAATGGTTTCATTATGAGATGGTTGGGATCAATATCTCCCTCCAATGCATTGGGTAAAGATTTGTATCTCATAAGATAGACATGGTTGGAATGGAAAGTTCATCTGGTTCAGTGATACAGGACTGGAACTAGGAGTGAACTCGGTTCAGTAATGGACTTTGTCCAATATGATGGTCTTGGAAATGAGCCTTGACAAATATGAAATGATTTTTTATGATTGTATGTGTATTCCACAAAGTTTCATGTTTTATGTTATGATTATTGGGATTTACATTTCACTACTTTGTTTTATCCCATGTTATGATATTATGATCTCTTTTACAGGTTAATATTTTCAAAATTTTATGTTCTTATGAATATGCTTTGATTGATATATCTTTTATTTACCCTTACTAAGCATTTGAGCTCGCCAATTTGTATGTTTTCTTTTCCCCAGGCCAGGAAGAAGCATATTAAGTAGGATATGCCAAAAGGGACTCTAGATATGATGAAATAAACGGGCGACAATGTAGATGATTTATGGACCATTTGTTTATGTTTCCCTGTTTATAAAGATACTATACCTATACGGTCCTATCATGGTTTTGTTATATGTTGTTATAAGTATGGTTCAATTTTAAAGTAACAACCATGTATGTAATGTATGGGTTGTTATAGATGGTATTAGAGGAAAGGTATAGTCAACATTTAGAAACTAGGATGTGAAAGCCTCAGTAAGGACTCTAAGGATATGTCTAAACATAGAAAACAATATTAGTGTTTTAGAAATGGCCATGAAAAACATATGATAAGACCTAAAGTGTGAAATTTTATTCTTGATTATGTGGTTTTCCTATTATGATTAGTGTTTCTCACACTATGATTCTTGGTTTTAGTCAATGGCTAGAACTGAAAGGAACCGTGTTAATTCTGAATGCGATAGTCAATGCAATGATTGTCCCCCTGAGAAACCAAACATTATGGGATCTAGAATGAAAAATATTGTATCCATGATCATATAGCTTTATCAAGCTATGAATCATGCTAGACTTCCAAACGAGCAAAAGAAGGAGCAAAATTCTGTTGAATCCTTCATGAGGAAGCGTCCACCTTCATTCAATGGGTGTTCTAATCCATTAGTGGCTGAAAAATGGATCATTACCACTTGAAAGATATTTTCAGTTCTACAATGTTCTAAACATGATAAATTCATCTTAACAGTATATCGTTTGGATGGTGAATCTAATCAATGGAGGAATCTTATTTAGAATACGAGGCAAAGGGATGAAATTGAGTCCATGGAATGAGATGAGTACAAGAACTTATTTTCTAATAAGTACTTCCCTCATGTTCTTCAAAAAAAGATGCAGAAAGAGTTTCTTGAACTGAAGAAAAATAATGATGAATCTGTTGGTACCTATGAAGAAAGTTTTACAAGGCTTGCAAGGTACGCTTCCAAAATTATTATCCAACCTGAGAGTAAATGTAGAGACCCGAAGCTTGACGTACATGGACATTACATTACTTTTGCAGAATAATTAGTACATAACAAAAACACACACACAAGGATCGTAATAGTTTAGTGTCTTTGGAAACTTGGAATATAATCTTCTAATCGTGGGGAAAGATCTTCAACATCTCCCATAAAGATCTTCTTTTTTTACCTCAAACCTTTCTTTATATCCTGGGGAAAAGAAAACATAAAAGGGTGAGCTCAAATGCTCAGTAAGGGTAAACAAAAGAAATATCAATCACAACATTTTCATAAGAACATAACATTTTGGAAATCTTAACCTGCAAAAGAGAGCATAATTTCAAAACATGGGATAAATCATAGTAGTGAAATGAAATCCCAATAATCATAACCTAAAACAAGAAACTTTGTGGAATACACACATAATCATAGATAATCATATCTTATTATTCAAGACTCATTTCCAAGACTATCTTAGTGGACAAAGTCCATTTCTGAACCGATTCACCCTCGTTTCAGTCCTGTTTCACTGAACCGGTATAACCTACCATTCCAGCCATGTCTATCTCATGAGATATAAAATCTTTACCCAATGCATTATAGGGAGATATAGGTCCCACCCATCTCATAATGATACCATTATTATGTGTGCCACAAAATCACAAACCATACATCATAGCATAACCCATGTAATAAAAATGGGAATCTTAAACATCATGACATCATAAAAAAATTCATATAAGATAAAGGAATTCATAAAAATAATTCCATCCCAACATAATCAAATAAATGTAATAATAGGGATAAAAATAGAACCCTTTTATTATCTTAGATGGAAAATAATTTTGATAAAACACTTGAACTCCATTCTTGAGGAAAATATCCTTTCTACTTAAAAAACATTTTTCCTTTCTTAACATGTCATAGAATTTTAAACTAAAAGAAGTTTATTAAAAATGAACATGAAAACTTGTAAATTAATCTTCTTGGAAATAATTTTTTAAAAATCCATTCATGTCGTATAAGTTAAAAAAACATTCTTCTCGTACTTTTTTCGAAAAAGTCAAAAAGTACCTCGTACAAAAAACGACAAAAGATTCCTTTCATATCTTTTACTAAAAACTCAGGGATGGGTAAAATTGGATTTAAACAATTTTAGGTAGATGTAAATAATATTACATATTGAGGAAACATGGATGTGGATGATAAAATACACCCCAGTAAATGCCAAAGTATAAACAATCTCAGATAAAAATGAGATTGTGATATTTCTCTTACCTTATGTTCGATATGCTTTGTACGTATCCTAAACTACTGTATAATGATTTAAATAATGTCATTAACTTATTAAAGAATCATATTCATTGTTATGATATCATATATGTTTCACTTATGACTTTATATTACCCGTTCTTTTATAAATTCCATGTTAAAGAAGCGTTTTGGGTAAAATCGTTTCATTTATCGTAGGTGTTTGGACTAGTTGTTCTTGACATTATTATTACTTATATCATTATTTAATTACTTCCAGAATATAAAATATGATTTATATATCATATATATTCAGTATATATATATAATAGATAGATAAATGAAATGAAACACACCGTTCATGGAGATGGTAGTCCGTACGTACGCATGAACGTTGTTTTCCTTTCCTTATTGTCTTGAATGGAAGTAAGTAGATGACATATATATATACATAAATCCAATAGATTTTCCATCTCATATATTTCATTATTATTCATTATATATACTTTATAATCATTCTGAAATGGTTAACATGGATAATGAATCTCATCGCGTCGTGGAGACGGTAGTCCGTACGTACGCACGAGCGAAAATATCGTTCCTGTGGTCGTGTAATTATTTTGAAGTGTATGTATACTATTTCAGTATTAATATCACTTTATAATAATCATATATAGTTACTCATTACACCATTATACCCGTCCAATTAATTTGGTGGCGGAAAATAGATTACACCACGGCGTGGAGACGGTATTCCGTATGTATGCACGCGCGGTGATTTCGTTTTCCATAGGATGGATAGATGGTGAAATAGGGTTGTTTCACACTTATAATAACATATCAGTATATGATTGATACTTATGTTATTACTTCATAATGAAACAAACTAAGAATAAGAAGTGGAAGAATAAATAAAGTTGAAAGAGTTGGTAACAGACATTACCTCTTCTTTGAAGCACCTCTTTGAGATCTCCTTTTAGGGCATTAAAATTGGTGTTTTAGGAAGACCAGAACCTCTAGGATGTTTATATGGAAGTGTAGAAGATAATTTGGCAGGGTTTGGCCGAGCTTGAATGCTCAAAGTGGTGTGAGGAGGAGGGGGAGGAGGTGCCCTTTTATAAGGGAGAAGAGGGGTACCTTTGGAATAACTAAAACTATTATTTTATTATAAAGTCAAATTCGGTTTTAAATATCTCCAAATGGATTTATTTCGAAGCTAATGTGGGGATTTGTCGCAATACTATCATCCAATAGGATTTAGACAAGTTTAGGTTATTATTTTAACCTTATCAATTAGATTTAACTCTAAGTTAAATAATTTAACTTTTACCGTGTCTTTTTGTTTTCTTACACTATATGGTTAATAAACTTTCCATAACAAGCCAAACGAACCCCAAGTTGATTATTATTAATATATCTATCCTTATCTAAGTCATTTGGCCAAACATTATATTTTTAGGAATAAAATAACAATTAATAATGTAATATTTGTTTCAAAAAATATTTTATGTCAATTTTGACACTATTTGGTACATGATTTTTATAAAATTCATAACAGAATGATAAGTTCGAACCAAGTTACTTAAATCAACAATAACATGTCATAGTAACCTATAAAATTAGTTTAAGTCATAAAAAGTCTCAAATTACATTTATTAGGGCATTTATAACATCAATTATGTCAATATTTCATTAATAAGACAATTACTGCATCATCTTTGTGTCAAAATAAATGATAATTATTTAATCCCTAAAAATTATAAACAAATTCCTATGATGTATATAATTGTATTAGATTTTTGGAGACTATTTATTTTAGAAGTTTCATGAAGTTTATCACTTAATTAAAATTATTATACTTATAAGATTTAAGAAAGTGACATGTTGTCACATTCTTTGGTTTTAATAATAATTAAATTATTTTCATGGACAAAAGTCCATAAAATGAATCTAATCCGACCCTTAGGTTATATGGGTCTATAGTTAGCCATAAAATAGGATTTTTCCAAGTGTTAGGGTAATTTTATAATCTTATATTTACCCTTAATTACCCGAATTACCTTTAACTATAGTAAATAACATTTACCGTAGTTACTATTCACAATGTCCAAAAATAAAAAGTAGCTTATTAACATAATTTGGACCCACTGATTCCAAATATGGAATCAATTTTTCCAAATTCAATACAGAAAAGATGCATAAATTAAATTAAAATTAATCTCATTGTCGAATGAAAATGGGTTTTTCTTTAAAACATTGCAAAAGATTGAATTAATTTATCCTACGCATTCAAGGTAGAATCAATGCTAATGACATACATTATATTAAATGGTAAAAATATATTCTATTTATACTTTAAAACCATTCAATTTTATAATTTAACCACATAAGATATTATGATGAAAAAAGTTGTTTTTAATTAAAATATAACGTGTTTTTACTATTCATTAAAATATGAAAGTTATCGGAAAAATATCAAAACGTTATCTAATGTAAATTTTTATATCCTGATTCAAAAGAAGAATTTTATTTTGTCAAATTGAACACATAAACATGTCAAAAACTAGATTTAAAATGGGTGCGCCATCAAAAGGTGGCAAAACTGTATTTTTTGAAAAATACTTATTTTACCCGAAAAATTTATTTTATTCTTATACCATGTTCTAGAAAATGTGTAAGATGAATAATAATGTTATAAAATTCAAAATTTCGTTAATACTATTCATAACGGCTAGTTCATGACAATATTATAATAATATATCGTTGTTTATTAAAACCCGGTATTGCGTACATCACACGCTATCGAGGAAGGTCGTGATTGCATGTAATGCAAGCCAAGTCAGTGTTGCGTGTTGTGAAAGAATCCTTCATTGTTTCATATAACAGAATCCAACCATATTTCATTTATACATTGAATATATATATATATACTCAATGTTGCGTAGAATAACTATTATCAAAATTGTGTGTAACACGATCCAAGAATAGTGTTGCGTATACTACAAGCTAATACGGTGTTGCATATAGCGCAAGGTAATCTTGGTGTAGAATAAAACACAAGACATTAATGAAATTAAAAGAATATTTTTCATAAAATCTTTGGGTGTTACATTCTACCCCCCCCCCCTTAAAATGAATTCCGCCCTCGAAATTCTTCGGGGTTATAAATGGTTTACTAATCGAAAGTATGTTTAATAGAAACCCACATCGTAAAAAGGAATACCAAAACATGGCTTTAAAAACTAAAGTATGAAATGTAATGGTTACCCAAATTAACTCATCACTGGGTTTCCACCTAGGAGAACATAGGTGAAAATATGGATATGGAAAAAAAATCTAACCATCAAGTTCTGATGGAGAGTGGTAGAGAACATGGCTATGAAAAAGCCAGCAATCACAAAGCCATAAATTTTTGATGATCTAAGGTACCATCTGATTCATCAGATATAAGAGCACTAGGACAACATTTTTGGTTTTCAAGATCATTTCCCTAAAGTTGATGAAATTGGAATTAGAAGAAAAACTTTCGTGATTTCGGTATAGTCTCACTGTTGGTCGTTCTTTGGACAATTTCCACTTCATATCTTAAAGATATGAAGTTGAATTTGTCATTAATGATGTGTTAGCAGATCATGTGATAGAATGATGGGTCATTCCATTTGTCTTAAACAAAAGGTTAGAAAAGTTATCAAAAAATACATAAGTCCATCTATATTGAGATTAATGATATATGGTTCCTAAAATGGACTTATACTTCATATATCATACTACTTAATATAATAAAACTAGTTTCTACTAAACAGGGACTTCCTGTAGGCTAGTGGTAGGCGATAAAGGCCAGTCGCACTTTGGTTGTGGGTTCGATTCCCATGGCTTTGTCCGACGCGATGGGCTATCGCCCGTCCTGCAGGTTGTCTTTTTCTAAAACTATATAATATCAAAAGTTCTATCCTTAAACAATACTAACTTATGTCCAACATAATCCATTCCAATATTTAGGAAATAATTCGGTCCAAACTCATAATATAAAGAAAATGATTACTTGAAATGTCATCAACCAAGCATGTGAATACCATCATTTATCCCCCATATATATATATATATATATATATATTGTTGGTCACATTCCAATCATGTGAATACCTTAATCTTGTATTCTCTTGAAAAAATCAATACCCATTGAACCATAGTGAAAACATGAATGCAGTTAAAAGTTAACACTTTCCACATACCAAAATCCTCAAAATTCTATATACTTAAACCATGATATCACTTAGTCCTTATATCAATCATGAGCTCATGAATACTGTTAAAAATTTCATTTTCTCGTTTTCCTTTCATTATGCGCATATCATCTTATTTCCAAAAATATCTCAATCACTTTGAATACCACATTAGACCAATACATAAATAATCCAATACTCCATGATACAATGTTATTTTGGAATCCCATTACATAAACACTTAATCATTCCACCACATCATTGTCATATTCAACATCGCCAATAGTGATTGCATGTGACTTCCCTTTATCCTTTGCCTTAAGCGGTTGCTCATGTTAATCATCACTAACCCTTGGATTAGGGCATTTATTAGCATAATGCCCCATTTCCTTGCACTTGAAGCATTGAAGTGTAGTAGGTTCATTCTGTGTATCCCTTCCTTTGTTTGCATCATTAGGCATCTTATTCCCATCATTGCGGCATTCAAATGCCCGATGACCTTCCTTTCCACATTTAAAACATTTACTTGTCCCTTTAAGACAATCTCCACCATGCTTCTTTCCACACTTTGAGCATAAGGAAACATTCATCTTCTTTTCACCATTATTCTGAGATTTCTCCTTGAACTCCATCTTTCGTTTCTTGTCAAAACTATGATATGGATAAGTAACACCAACTTCCATTTATACCTTGATAGCACAACGCACAATTTCTTCATAGCTACCGAAGTCTCTTATAGCTAATTCCCATCGAAGACATGGTTTTAAGCCACTGAAGAATTGATCAACTTTACTTTCAGGTTGTATGATAAATCCAGATGTATACCTTGAAAGCCTTGTAAAATTCGCTTTGTATATACCAACAGATTCATCATCCTTTTGCTTTAGTTCAAGAAACTCCTTCTCTATCTTTGTTCTAAGAATACGAGGGAAGTACTTATTGAAAAATAAGTTCTTGAACTCGTCCCATTCCATGGACTCAATTTCATCTCTTTGCCTCTTATTCTTGATAAGATTACACCATTGATCAGCTTCACCTTCCAAATGATATACTGCTAAGATGACTTTTTCATGTTCAGAACATTAAGGAACTGAAAATATATTTTCAGTGGTACTGATCCATTGTTCAGCAACAAGTGGATCGGAAGACCCACTGAAAGAAGCTGGGTGTTGCCTCATGAAGGACTCAATAGAATATTGTTCCCTTCTCTGCTCATTTGGTTGTCCAGAATGATTCATAGCTTGTGTAAGTATAGCAATAAGATTTTTCACTCCATATCCCATAACATTTGTTTGTTCAGGAGGACAATCATTGCATTGTCCATTACAGTGATCAACACGGTTCCTTCGGGTTCCATCCATCGTCTAAAATCCAAAAAGAATAGTGTGAGAGGCAAAAATCATGCTAGGTAAAACAACATAGTAAAGGGGGAGTACCCTTAATATCTAACATCTTAGGTTAAATTCTAAGATCGTTACCATAGTTCTAGGACCATATATTATATGTATACTTATCCTTAGGGACATCCCTAGACATACCTTAGAAATATCTCTAGGGATCTCACTAACTTTCTCACATCCTAGTTTCCAAAGGTTGACTAAACCTTTCCTCTGATACCAACTGTAGAGACTCGAAGCTTGACGTACATGGACATTACATTACTTTTGCAGAATACTTAGTACATAACAAAAACACACACATAAGGATCGTAAAAGTTTAGTTTCTTTGGAAACTTGGAATATAATCTTCTAATCGTGGTGAAAGATCTTCAACATCTCCCATAAAGATCTTCCTTTTTTTACCTAAAACCTTTCTTTATATCCGGGGGAAAATAAAACATAAAGGATGAGCTCAAATGCTCAGTAAGGGTAAACAAAAGAAATATCAATCACAACATTTTCATAAGAACATAACATTTTCGAAATCTTAACCTGCAAAAGAGTGCATAATTTCATAACATGGGATAAATCATAGTAGTGAAATGAAATCCCAATAATCATAACTTAAAACATGAAGCTTTGAGGCATACACACATAATCATATAGAATCATATCTTATTAGTCAAGACTCATTGCCAAGACTATCTGAGTGTAAAAAGTCCATTTCTGAACCGAGTCACCCTCGTTTCAGTCCTGTTTCACTGAACTGGTATAACCTACCATTCTAGCCATTTCTATCTCATGAGATATAAAATCTTTACCCAATTCATTGGAGGGAGATATATGTCCCACCCATCTCATAATGATACCATTATTATGTGTGCCACAAAATCATAAACCATACATCATAGCATAACCCATGTAATAAAAATGGGAATCTTAAACATCATGACATCATAAAACAATTCATATATGATAAAGGAATTCATAAAAATAATTCCATCCCAAAATAATCAAATCAATGTAATAATAGGGATAAAAATAGAACCCTTTTATTATCTTAGATGGAAAATAATTTTGATGAAACACTTGAACTCCATTCTTGAGGAAAATATCCTTTCTACTTAAAAAACATTTTTCCTTTCTTAACATGTCATAGAATTTTAAACTAAAAGAAGTTGATTAAAAATGAACTTGAAAACTTATAAAGTAAGCATCTTGGAAATAATTTTTTAAAAATCCATTCATGCCGTATAATTTTAAAAAAACATTCTTCTCGCATTTTTTTGAAAAAGTCAAAAAGTACCTCGTACGAAAAATGACAAAAGATTCCTTTCATATATTTTACTAAAAACTCATTGATGGGTAAAATTGGATTTAGACAATTGTAGGTGGATGGAAATAATATTACATATTGAGGAAACATGGACTTGGATGATAAAATACACCCTAGTAAATGCCAAAGTATAAACAATCTCGGATAAAAATGAGATTGTGATATTTCCCTCACCTTATGTCTGATATGCTTTGTATGTATCCGAACCTCCTGTATAATGATTTAAATAATGTCATTAACTTATTATAGAATCATATTCATTGTTATGATATCATATATGGTTCACTTATGACTTTATATTACGCGTTCTTTTGTAAATTCCATGTTAAAGAAGCGTTTTGGGTAAAATCATTTCATTTATCGTAGGTGTTTGGACTAGTTGTTCGCGACATTATTATTACTTATATCATGATTTACCTACTTCCAGAATATAAAATATGATTTATATATCATATATATTCGGTATATATATATATATATAGATAGATAAATGAAATGAAACACACCGTTCATGGAGACGGTAGTCCGTACGTACGCATGAACGCTGTTTTCCTTACCTTATTGTCTTGAATGGAAGTAAGTAGATGACATATATATATACATAAATCCAGTAGATTTACCATGTCATATGTTTCATTATTATTCATTATATATAATTTATAATCATTCTGGAATGGTTAACATGGATCATGAATCTCATCGCGTCGTGGAGACGGTAGTCCGTACGTACGCACGAGCGATGATATCGTTCTCATGGTCGTGGAATTGTGTTGAGGTGTATGTATACTATTTCAGTATTAATATCACTTTATAATAATCATATATAGTTACTCATTACACCATTATACCCATCCAATTAAGTAGGTGGCGGAAAATAGATTACACCACGGCGTGGAGATGGTATTCCGTACATACGCACGCGCGGTGATTTAGTTTTCCATAGGATGGATAGATGGTGAAATAGGGTTGTTTCATACTTATAATAACATATCAGTATATTATTGATACTGATGTTATTACTTCATAATGAAACAACCTAAGAAGAAGAAGTGTAAGAAGAAATAAAGTTGAAAGAATTGGTAACAGACATTACCTCTTCTTTGAAGCACCTCTTTGAGATCTCCTTTTAGGGCATTAAAATTGGTCTTTGAGAAAGACCATAACCTCTAGGATGTTTCTATGGAAGTGTAGAAGAGAATTTTTTAGGGTTTGGCCGATCTTGAAGGCTCAAAGTGGTGTGAGGAAGAGGGGGAGGAGGTTCCCTTTTATAAGGGAGAAGAGGGGTACCTTTGGAATAACTAAAACTATTATTTTATTATAAAGTCAAATTCGGTTTTAAATAGCTCCAAATTGATTTATTTATAAGATAAGGTGGGTATGGGTCTAAATAATCTCATAAAATAAGATTTAGACATGTTTAGGTTATTATTTTAACCTTATCAATTAGATTTAACTCTAAGTTAAATAATTTAACTTTTACCGTGTCTTTTTGTTTTCTTACACTATATGGTAAATAAACTTACCATAACAAGACAAACTAACCCCAATTTTTTTATTATTAATATATCTATCCTTATCTAAGTCATTTTGCCGAACCTTAGATTTTTAGGAATTAAATAACAATTAATAATATAATATTTTTTTTAAAAACTATTTTATGTCTATTTTGACACTATTTGGTACATGATTTTTATGAAATTTATAACAGAATGATAAGATCGAAACAAGTTACTTAAATAAACAATAACATGTCATAGTAACCTATTAAATTAGTGTAAGTAATAAAAAGTCTCAAATTACATTTATTTGGGCATTTATAACATCAATTATGTCAATATTTCATTAATAATACAATTACTTCATCATCTTTGTGTCATAATAAAGGATAATTATTTAATCCCTAAAAATTCTAAATAAATTCCTATAATGTAGATAATTGTATTATATTTCTGGATATTATTCATGTTCAATGTTTCATGAATTTTATCACTTAATTAAAATTATTATACTTATAAGATTTAAGAAAGTGACATGTTGTCACATTCTTTGGTTTTAATAATAATTAAATTATTTTCATGGAAAAAAGTCCATAAAATGAATATGATCCGACCCTTAGGTTATATGGGTCTACATTTAGCCATCCAATAGGATTTTTTCAAGTGTTAGGGTAATTTATAATCTTATATTTACCCTTAATTACCCGATTTACCTTTAACTATAGTAAATAAAATTTATCGTAGTTACTATTCACAATGCCCAAAAATAAAAAGTAGCTTATTAACATAATTTGGACCCACTGATTCCAAATATGGAATCCATTTTTCAAAATTCAATACATAAAAGATGTATAAATTAAATTAAAATTAATCCTGTTGTTGAAAGAAAACGGGTTTTTCTTTAAAACATTGCAAAAGATAGAATTAATTTATCCTACGAATTCAAGGTAGAATCAATGCTAATGACATAAATTATATTAAATGGTAAAAATATATTATATTTATACTTTAAAACCATTTAATATTATAATTTGACCACATAAGATATTACGATGAAAAAAGTTGTTTTTAATTAAAATATAACGTGTTTTTACTATTCATTAAAATATGAAAGTTATCAGAAAAATATCAAAACTTTATCTAATGTAAATTTTTATATCCTGATTCAAAAGAAGAATTTTATTTTTTCAAATTTAACATATAAACATGTCAAAAACTAGATTTAAAGTGGGTGCGCCATCAAAAGGTGGCAAAACTGCATTTTTTGAAAAATACTTATTTTACCCGAAAAATTTATTTTGTTCTTATACCATGTTGTAGAAAATGTGTAATATGAATAATAATGTTATAAAATTAAAAATTTAGTTAATACTATTCATAACAACTAGTTCATTACAATATTATAATAATATATCGTTGTTTATTAAAACTTGGTACTGCGTACAACACACGCTATCAAGGAAGGTTGTGATTGCGTGTAATGCAAGCCAAGTCAGGGTTGCATGTTGTGAAAGAATCCTTAGTTGTTTTGTATAACAGAATCCAACCATATTTCATTTATACATTGAATATATATATATATATATAATCAATGTTGCGTAGAATAACTACTATCAAAATTCTGTGTAACACGATCCAAGAATAGTGTTGCGTATACTGCAAGCTAATACGGTGTTGCTTATTGAACAAGGTAATATTGGTGTAGAATACAACACAAGACATTAATGAAATTAAAAGAATATTTTTCATAAAATCTCGGGGTGTTACAGTAAAATTGATCGATTATTTAATGGCTTAAAAGCAAGTATTAGAAGGGCGTTAGCCATAAGGGACTTCAATAGCTATGAAGAAATTGTTCGATGTGCTCTCAAGGTTGAGATAGATATTAGAGTAACCTATCAATAATATGGGTTTGATAAGAAGAGGAAAATGGAATTCAAAGGAAAATATAAGGACCACACTGAAAATAATATAAGTTTTCCCTTATACTCAATGTGTGGAAAGAAACATGGAGGGAATTGTCTTAAAGGGACAAGTAAATTTTTTAAGTGTGGAATAGAAGGTCATCGGGCAGTTGAATGTCAAAATAATGGGAAAAATATGTCTAATGATGCAAACATAGAAAGGGATGCACAGAATGCACATCCTACACTTCAATGATTCAAGTGCAAGTAAATGGGGCATTATGCCAATCAATGTCACAATAAAAGGGTTGTTGATGATGATCTACGTCAAAAAAATCTTGAGTCCAAAGACAAAGGAATGTCACATGCAATTTCTATCGGTGATGTGGAGTATGATAATGAAGTGGTGAAAGGTACACTTACCATCCACTCTAAAGTAGCAAGTGTTTTATTTGATTCTGGATCCACCCACACTTTTATTTCTGAAGAATTTTCTAAGGGTATCACTATATTACCTCAGCAGTTAGATATTGAGTTAGCTGTGACAACCCCTAATGGCACAACAGTCACGTCAAAATTTTACAATTCTTCTTTTATTAATGTTTGTGGGAAATTGATTCCTACAAGTCTTGTGATCCTTCCTATAGTGGAATTTGATGTGATTTTTGGCATGGATTGGATTTCTTTATAAGGAGCTCATATCAATTGCCAAAGAAGGGAAATCACATTTAATATTCCCAATCAATCTACTATCATCTATCGATGCAAGGATGAATATACCTTTAAGTGGAAATTTTTTCCATCCTATGGGTCTTGATTCCAATAAATGAATGTTATTTATATCAAATTGTTAAAGAAAAACTCACGATTAAGAATATTCCCATTGTATGGGAGTTTGATGATGTCTTTTCGGAGGAATTTCCAGGTCTTCCACCAAATCGTGAAGTTGAGTTTTCAATAGAACTTTTACCGGGTGATATGCCTATTTCAAAGACAACATATATAATGGCCCCAATTGAGTTGTAGGAATTGAAGAAGAAACTCCAAGACAATCTTGATAAAGGATTCATATGCCCTGGTGCATCACCTTGGGGAGAACCTGTTGTCTTTGTTAAGAAGAAAGATGGATCACCGAGACTTTTCATTGATTATCGAGAACTTAACAAGATCACTATCAAGAACAAATATCCTCTCCCATGCATTGATGACTTATTTGACAAACTACGTGGAGGTCAATACATTTCCGAGATTGATATTCATTTAGGGTATCATCAATTAATGGTCAAAAAGGAGGATATACCAAATACGGCTTTCCATACAAGGTATGGACACTATGAATTTATAGTGATTCCATTTGGTCTTACTAATTCCCCCGATATCTTCATGGATCTAATGAATGGAGTATTTAGAAACTATCTTGATCAGTTTGTGGTAGTATTTATAAACGATATTCTTGTCTATTCAAAGATCAAGGAAGAACATTAAGATCACTTGAGAATTGTATTAAAGACCCTAAGAAAGGATAAGCTTTATGCCAAATTTATGAAGTGTAAATTTTGGCTTCAAAAAGATTCATTTTTGGGTCACATAATCTAAAAATAGAGGATATTTGTGGATCCAACAAAAACAGAGGTTATCGAAAGATGGTCGAGACCAATAACAATAACTGAGATCCAAATTTTTCTTGGTTTGGCAGGATATTATTGATGTTTTGTGAAATATTTTTCAAGGTTATCTAATCCACTCACCAGTTTGACTCAAAAAGGAGTTAGGTTCATTTGGATGAGGGAGTGTTAAGAGAATTTCAATGAGTTAAAATGAAGGTTATCCAGTACACATGTACTCACACTTCCGTGTAGTGGAGAAAGGTTTGTGATCTATAGTGATGCATCCATGAAGGGATTGTGGCGTGTTCTCATGAAAAATAATATGGTAATAGCTTATGCCTCACGACAGTTGAAAATCCATGAGAAAAATTACCCAACTCATGATTTGGTGTTAGCCACGGTAATCTTTGCATTAAAAATATGGAGGCATTATCTTTATGGTTAAATGTGTGATATTTATACTGATCATAAAAGTCTGAAGTATATTTTCACAAAAAAGGAGCTGAATATGCACCAAAGAAGATTTTTGGAGTTGATTAAGGACTATGACTGCTCAATTCATTATCACCATGGGAAAGAAAACAAGCTGGCAAATGTATTAAGCCGACAAGACCATGCTAGCTTATCCATGATGGGGATCACAAAAAGATCCAATATGTATGGATTCACAAAGAATTGATCTTGGAATTATAATTGAAGGGGAAAAATCATATCTTTCTCAGATGAATATTCAACCATCTATACTTGTGAAGATTAAAGAGGCACAAAAAGAAGATGTAGAGTTACAAAAGAAAGTGAGAAATGATCCTGAATTCAACCTTGATTGTGATGAGATAATAAGGTTCTGGAATCGGGATTGTGTTCCTACCATCCTAGAATTAAATAAGGAGATGTTGGATGAGGCACATAGTTCTTCATTCTCTATTCATCCTGGAAGCATGAATATGTATAAGGACCTAAAAGATTACTTCTGGTGGGATGGCATGAAAGGAGATGTTGGTGAATATATCTCTCGATGCTTGGTTTGTCTGCAAGTTAATGCTGAGAGACAGAATTCTAAGGGGATGTTACAACCTTTACCCATACTCGAATGGAAATGGGAAAAAATCACTATGGGTTTGTCACTGGACTTCCTAAAACATCCAAGGAAATAATTTTATCTGGTTTATAGTTGATCTTCTTGCGAAGTCGGAACACTTAATTTCAATTAGATAAGATTTCTCTCTGGATCAGCTTTCCAGGATATATATAAAGGAAGTGTTAAGATTTCAAGGATTACCAATTTCCATTATATCTCATCGGGATCTGAGATATACCTCGAAGTTTTGGTAAAGTCTTCAGCATAATTTAGATACCTAGTTGAGTTTCAGCACTACTTATCATCGTCAGATAGAAGGTTAGTCTGAGAGTACAATTCAAACTCTAGAAGATATGTTAAGATCATTCTCTATGGATTTCAATGGTGGTCGGGATCAACACCTACCTTTGGTGGAATTTTCTTATAATAATATCTTTCACTCCAATATTCAGATGGCTCCTTATTAATCTATCTATGGAATGAAATGAAGGACTCCAACTTGCTGAGATGAAGCCGGGGAAAGAAAGCTATTAGGACCTCATCTTGTTGATGAGATGGAAGAAAAGGTCAGATCTATTCAACAACACATAAGAGCAGCTCAGAGTCAACAAAAAAGTTATGCTGACAACCCAAGAAAAGACCTAGAGTTTGAATTGGGTGATAAAGTGTTCTTATGAATATCTCCTTGGAAGAGAGTAATGAGATTTGGAAATAAGGGAAAGCTGAGCCCTAGGTATATCAGTCCTTTCGAAATATTGGATCGAGTTGGGAAAGTACCTTACCGATTGGTGCTTCCACTAAATCTCTCTCAAGTTCATGATGTGTTCCATGTATCTCTCCTGAGAATGTAGATACCCGGTCCTTCACATTACTCATCTCAGAAGTTTTACCGCGGGAGCAAGATCTTTCTTATGAAGAAAAACCGATAGAGATTCTGGATCATAGAGAAACATTTCTATGGAATAAGAACACTCACTTGGTTAATGTTTTATGGAGGAACCACCAATTAGAAGAAGCTACATGGGAGCTTTAAGATATGATGAGGTAGATTTATCCTCATCTGTTTGTTACGAAGTGATGAATTTCAAGGCAAAATTCATTTTAAGGGGGGTAGAATGTAACACCATGATAGTTTATGAGAAGTATATATATATTTTTTATGTCTTATGTTATATGAAACATCAAAGGAATCTTTCACTACACATAACACTAGCTTGGATTTCATTACATGCAATCACGACCTTCCACGATAGCATGTGTTGTATGCAATACCAAGTTTCACTAAACAATGGTATACTATTAAAATATTATATAATCAAGCCATTATGAATAGTAATACACACTTTTTGATATTTTATAAAGTTTATCATTAAAAATGTACTTAATATTTTGATTCGAAATATCTAAATTAGCCTAGGGTGAAATTTTTGTATTTTTCTGAAAATTTCCAATTTTTGATGAATATTGAAAACACTGAGTTATTGGTTAAAATCGACTTTTTATATAAATAATAATTTATTTTATTTGAATTTATTTTAGTTCAAAATAGATACATAATACTTATATAATTTCAATGTAATTCATTCGAGTCATTTTATAATAATTTTAGATATATATAAATTTTATTTAACTTTTCACAGTCTTTTACCCATCTCCTAGGAGCATTTTCAATTGTACATAAAAATTAATTTTCCACTTCTGTGAGTTTAATTTAAAAAATCCAAGAGACATGGTTAATATCAATGAGTAAAATTTGGTTCAATAAGATAGAAATAATTTTTGGTGAATAGTAACTTCTTACGTTTATTTACCACGGTTAAAAGTAAATAGGGTAATTAAGGGTAAAAATGATATTTTTATTACCCTAACACATGTCATAATTCTATTGGATAAGTATAATTCAACGAAAATCAACCTTAGAAATAAAACATTACCCATTAGGTCCACTTGGATTAGATTAGGACACTTATTATTATTTTATTTAAAGAAGAGTTAAAAGAGTTAAAATCAATTTTTAATAACTAAAACATTTTTAATATAGGGTTATACATAAGATAAATTAGAATATAAAAATTAATTAGAAAGATAAAAATATTTCCTACATAATGGTATTTTATTTATAATTTTTATAAATTAAAAAATTTAATTTATTTATGACACAATGAAATACAGTAATTACCTTATTAATGAAATATCAACATAATTGATGTTATAAATACACAAATAAATGTAATTTGAGACTTTTTATGAATTCCAATAATTTTTTTGTTAATATGACATGTTATTGTTTATGTAATTACCTTTTTTAGAACAAATAATGCTGTTATAAATTTTAAAAAAATCAATTACCAAATAGTTTCAAAATTGACATAAACTAGTTTTTAAAACAAATATTACATTATTAATTGTTATTATTTCCTAAAAATATAAGGGTTGGAAAAATGACTTATATAAGGTTATATATATTAATAATGAACCACTTGGGATTCTTTTGTCTTCTTATAGTATGTTTATTAACCATATAGTGTATGAAAACAAGAAGACACTGTAAAAGTTAAATTATTTATCTTCGAGTTAAATATAAATGATAAGGTTAAAATAGAAACCTAAACTTGTCCAAAACCTATTGGTTGAGATTATTTAGACCCATACCCACTTTATCTTTGAAATAAATCAATTTGGAGCTATTATAAACCGAATATGACTTTATTATAAAATAATATTTTATGTCTTTTCTAAGGTGCCCCTCTCCTCCCTTATAAAAGGGCACCTCCTCCCTCTCCTCCTCACACATTTTTTATCCTTAAAGATCGTCCAAACCCTTCCAATTTACCTTCTCAACTTCACTAGAAACATACTACATGCCATGTTCTTCTTTAAAGACCAATTTTAGTGCCCTAAAAGGAGGTTTCAAAGAGGCATGTCGAAGAAGATGTAATATCTGTCACTGATTCTTTCAAATTTATTTCGCCTTCTACTTCCTATTCTTTAGTTGTTTCATTATGAAGTAATAAAATCAGTATCACTCAAATACTGATATGTTATTATAAATATAAAACATCCCTATTTCACCTTCTATCCATCCTATGGAAAACAAAATCACTGCGCGTGCGTACGTACGGAATACCGTCTCCACGCCGTGGTGTAATTTGTTTTCCACCACCACCTTACTTGGATGGGTATAATTTTGCAAAGAATAACTATATATGATTATTTTAAAGTTATATTTATTATTAAATTGTATAAATACACTTAAATACAATTCCACGATCATGGGAACGATATCATCACTCGTGCGTACGTACGGCCTACCATCTCCATGATGTGATGTGACTCATTCTACATGATCATCATTGAATAATGATTATATAAATGAATTGAATTAATAAATATGATATATTTTACACTAATACCATTATTTAAATGAGTTATCTATAACCTAAAAAGAATAAAAATAATTTTCTCATCAAAACATGCATAAGAACGTAAACCAATGAACACCCGAATAACAAGTAGCAATGAAATATTACTAATAAAAAGATAAGAATATGACCATATATGATTTCATAACAATGAATATGATTATTTAATAATTCAATGACATTATTTAAAACATTATACTAGACATTCGGGTATGTATGAAGCAAATTAGACCTAAGGTAAGGGAAAATCTTGCAATCTCATTTTTATCCGAGATTGTTTATACATCAGAATTTACTAGGGAATATTTATCATCCACATCAATGTTTCCTGAATATGTAATATTATTTCTATCCTATTATAATTTTTTAATTCCAATTTTACCCACTGGTGAGTTTTTAGTAAAATATATGAAAGTAATATTTTTTTCATTTTTAGTTTGAGGTACTTTTTGACTTTTCTGGCCAAAGTACGAAAAGAATGTTTTTTTAACTTATACAACTTGAATGGATTTTTATGATTTCATATAACATTATTTCCATGAAGATTCCTTTACATGTTTTAATGTTTATTTTTAATAAAATTCTTTTAGTTTAACATTGTATGACATGTTAAGAAAGGGAAAAAAATTTGAAGTAGAAATGATATTTTCCTCAAGAATGGAGTTCAAGTGTTTTATCAAAATTATTTTTCATCTAAGATAATATAGCGTTTTGTTTCTATCAATATTTTTACATTGATTTGATTATTTTGTGATGGAATTAATTTTATAATGTCCTTTTATCTTATATGGATTATGTTATGATGGCATGATGTTTAAGAGTCTCATTTTTATTACATGGGTTATGCTATGATATATAATATATGATTTTGTGGAACACATAATAATGGGTTTATTATGAGATGGGTGGGACCTATATCTCCCTCCAATGTATTGGGTAAAGATTTTTATCTCATGAGATAGACATGGTTGGAACAACAAGTTAATCTGGTTCAGTGATACAAGACTGGAACGAGGAGTGAACTCGGTTCAGTAATGGACTTTTTCTGCTATGATGGTCTTGGAAATGAGCCATGGCTAATAAGAAATGATTTTCTATGACTGTGTGTGTATGACACAAAGATTCATGTTTTAATTTATGATTATTGGGATTACATTTCACTACCATGATTTATCCCATGTTATGATATTATGATCTCTTTTGCAGGTTATGATTTTCAAAATGTTATGTTCTTATCAATATGATATGATTGATATTTCTTTTCTGTACCCTTACTAAGCATTTGAGCTCACCCTTTTGTATGTTTTCTTTTCCCCGGGTCAAGAAGAAGGGTATTAAGTGGGATAAGACAAAATGTACTTTAGATATGATGAAATGAATGAGAGACAATGTAGATGATTTATGAACCAGTTGTTTATGTTTCCCAGTTTCTAAAGACACTATACTTCTACGGTCTTATCATGGTTTTGTTATATGTTGTAATAAGTATGCTTCAATTATGAAGTAATAAACATGCATGTAATGTATGGGTCATTATACTTACACTTGTCGTAACCCTATTGGATAAGATATAGCTAACTCAGGTCATCCTAGGGTCTATTTTGGGACACCATGGAGACACTTGGGAGTGATGATGACACTTTATATTAATTAATTTAAAGTAAGGACAAAAATAACATAAACATATATCTTTTAGTAAAA
This sequence comes from Viscum album, assembly GCA_963277665.1. NCBI lineage: Eukaryota > Viridiplantae > Streptophyta > Magnoliopsida > Santalales > Viscaceae > Viscum > Viscum album. Next base: position 1,280,082,631 of record OY728145.1, on the reverse strand, counting down.
CATTTGTATATCAGGTTATATAAGTAATCTATTAGATTATAAATATTCATTTTAAATATAAAATTATATCCTACATCATGATATTTTATTTAAAATTTTTATAAATTAAATAAATAAATTTAATTATGAAGCAGTGTTAATGCAGTAATTGCTTCATTAATAAACTATTCAAATAAATTATATTGTAATTATTAAAATAAAATATTTTGTAAAATTTTATGCCATACAAGAATTTTAGATATGAGGAGTAATTTTTATCAATGAATTAATGAATGTTTTTATAAATAATAATGATTTTTTGGATTTTTTTAAGAAATTCATAATATGAATACTATTTACATTGACATAAATGAGTATTTAAAACAAATATTATTTTATTAAATGATATCATAATACAATAAATCAATGATTCCGAAAAATGAATTATATAAGGTTTAATGTTTTATTAAGGAACCACTTGTGGTTCTATTGAAATTTTATAGTAACTATATTCTCCTTATAGAGTGAATACACAAGAAGACATGGTAAGAGAAAATTAGTTAAGGGTTAAAGCTAAATGATATGGCTAACTTTGAGACTTAAACTTATCTAAAACCTATTGGATGAGGTTATTTCAAATAATATTCATCTTATATTCTAATTTAATAAGTTTGGGACCTTTTGAAAACGAAATTTAGTTTGTAATAAAATAATATACTCAAACATTCCAAAAGAGCATCTCCTACCCATTATAAAAAGCCATCACCTCAAACCCATTACTCACACCTCTCATGCCCATTGTCTCATCCAAACACTGACAAAATAAGATCCCAAAATCCCTAACTTCCACCTGGAATCCTTTCTCAAGGAAAAAGTAACTTCATTAAATTTGTTCGGTTCAAAAAAATGGAGTTACCCAATTTAAAGGTATCATCTTCTCTCAAGTTCATTTATATTATTTTCCTTCTCCAACCCCCTAAAATATCTTTATTAAATTATTTTATAATAACACAAATATCTTAAATATTAGAGTATGTTGGTATGGTAAGTATTTTAACTACACATCCACATGCCTCCATCTAATGGATACGAACATATTGTTTCTATGGATGGAGAACTACTGCCTCACGGAATGATGGTTGTTCAATTATATCCTACTGCCACTCATGGTTTCCATTATTATGGAACTGTATATATATGTGATATATGTGATATTTATAGTTTCTATTTGATTCTTTATTTTTCATTAATATCATACCTTTATGGTTTCCATAATGGATAAATATGATAACTTAATTTGAGGATGTGCGGACTACCACCCCATCAATGTGATATGACTCATTCATGCCATATGTGGAATTTATAAATGATGTATTTAATAAAATTATATATGATATTATACAATAATTATAACATACCCATTTTTCTTTATGTTTTAATTCCATTAAATATGAAATAGAAATGAAAGTAGTGTTCAAGCATACGTACGGCTTAACGCCTCCATTAACAGTGCATTTAATTTATTATCTCCTAATGTTATGTACTCTAATAAATACATATATATACTGGATATATATGATATACATGATTTCTAAATAAAAAATATCATTCTATAGATAAAGTACTTTTGACCACATAGACAACTACTAATTATAAGAAGTTCATTTTTGAACCAAGTACCAAATATCGACAAAACTACCGTTATTAAGTTAAATGATTATATAATCTTTATAAGAATGTAATAAGTGATAAAAAAGGAATTATAAACTTGAAAAATGATCTAAATCAGGTATAAATTATCTTTAGTTTATTAAACATAAGATTAAGGAATGAACGAGTTACGTCAGACCTGAGGTAAGGGATGTCGTCTCAATCTCTTTTTATTAAGGCTTATTTTGATTTATACATGATTTTTTATACAGTGTATAAACCACATTGATGTTTTATTTTATTCAAAGGGAATAATTTTATATGTAGAATTTTACTAAATTACAAAGGGAATGTTTCTTTTTATATATGCAGTGACAATGACCTTTCCGCCGTCGTGAGAGTTATTTGATACTTGGATTCCTTTACAAGCCATAATGTTTTGAAAAGGAAAATTAATACCATATACTCTTTTACATATTTTGGTATTGAAAATGGTTTTGATAATGGATTGGTTATGTGAGTATATTTAAATGATATATTTTGATTGAAATGTGGAAATGTTATCCTTCCTTTATGTTTGTTTTATTTTTTTTAATATGTTATGGTTCTTGGGAATTGTTTATGTATACGGGTGGTTATATGATAATCCTATGGCGGGTGTGCCCGATATAGCTCTCAAATGCATTGGGTAATTTGATAGAGGTAAATGTTAATGTTTATCCTAAGAGATTTAGGGAATATACTATTATGGGTATTCCAAACATAACTCCCTACATAGTTGTGAATGCTACAATGTAAGTTTGATATGGATGACACAAGTTACCTTTATGATTTATGATTTATATGTGTTAGTCATAAATATTATGATTTCATGAGGTATTTCAAAGATCATATGTATTGTATGTATCGATGGATTAAGGTTTTATTTCGTCATTTTATAACCCTTTCTGAGATTTTTATGCTCATCCCATTTTTTTTAAATTCTTTTCATAGGGTATAAGAAATGGTAAGAGAAAGGAAGAATTAAAGAACATTTATATCAAGAAAATAATTCTTGTTTTTTAAGGGTTTTTATTTTATGAAAAAATGGATACTGAGTATGAAATTATACCTTTTATTTTTTGAGTTGTAATGTAATAGTTATGGTCGAATTCTCTAAAACTATAAACATAAAAATATACTCATTGTGAATTATTATCTTAATTCAAGAGTATGAAATATCCAGGGATGGGGCCTTATAGCTACATCCCCTTGATGCATCGTTATGTCTCATGAGACAAACTAGTGTCTTTTCACAAGGCCTTGAAAAAGTTATTATTTTTAGTTTTGGCATGAGGCCTTGACTATGTGGTTATGATGCCCAACCTTATGCATTCCATCATTATGAAATTAGCTATTGATATTAAATGGGATTATTCTACTCGTAAAATATTCATTTGAATAAGTAAATGACATTATTTGTTTTATCTTTTCCATATTATACATAATTTTATGTTTAAAAGTATTATGTTTTTGTATTATACATTAGTTTAAATGTTTATGATTACTTATTATAGTTTCTTCTATACTTTTATCCTTACTGGGCCTCATAGATCAATCCATTCTTATGTTTTATATTTCCTAGGATGTGGATAAATATATTTTGATTGACCTGTAGGGATACCCTAAGGGATATGAGTGTATTCAAATAAGATACAATGTTGTTTTTTAATATTATAATGTAATGTGAAACTTATGTTTGTATCTAGTACATACAAGGATACTAAACTGATTGGTCTTTCAAGAATTGATCTCTTGTGATCAACACAATTTTATGTAATAATACACCAACTTTGGGTAATTGGGGTCAGAGAGTTACAAGATATACAATTTATTTAAAATTCTAATTATTTCTATGAGTGTCCTCCCCCCACAAAATAATTACACTTATCCTATTTTATCCAACATTTATGAGCCTTATAAATCAGAATATATTTACCAAAATTCCTTTATATGTCCCCTATAAATTTCCTACAGATTCTGTTCTTGAAAAAATTTCATCCTTTCAATTACTAATTTTTAAACCAAAAGAGGTTTCTCAACAATGATGTTTAAATCAAAATAGAATAAATTAGATTGCATTTCTTCTTATACTTCCTATAAATATTTTATGTGTATCCTAAAATAATTAATCCAATTTCATAAATTTAATTATATGTTATTACTATTTAGGTGAATCTACAATCCAATTATTTTTTCATCGAATGATATGTGAAATAATCGCTCATTTGTATGTATGGATTATTGTCAACACATAACAGTGTAATTAATTATTCATCGCCACTTTAAATGGATGGTTATAAATATGGAAATAACAAATATATATGATACTTATGAGGTAATTATTCTTATATAATTAATATATCATATCTACAGTAATGCCTTCTAATCCATTGGAAAATGATATCATCGATCATACGTACAAATGGACTACAACCTCTACCAAGCGATGTGATTTGATTTCCATTTCATCTATAAATTAATGTTATAAATGATATATTTGATGAATATATGTGATATATTTCATATAATATTAAATATGTAAAGGTTATGTTCTATTTTAGTTTCTTTTATTCCATCCGTTAAAAATTGAATACAGTAACCATGTGTATGTATGGCCAACAATCTCCATGAATGGTGAAATTCATATTTATATATCTAAAATTTATATATGAATCTATATATATATATATAATTAATATATTTGATATTTATATCATTATTAAAATTTATAATAGGATCAGACAAATATCAAAGTACAAGGCTAGAACTGCCAAACTAACATTCTCTTAAAAGAAGTAGTTAAAGTAAAAACAATAATTATAATAAAATATTGCTTAAAAACCTAAAATAATATGTCATTAATGTATCCTATATCATATTACATATTTGTGTATGGTAATTTTATGAAATTTTAATAAATAATTAAATTTTATATATGAGGTTAAAATCACTAATGATCCATGTCAAATGTGAGGCAAGAGATTTTGTGTCAGATTCCACTCCATTGTGAAATATATGGTAATTTTCACTAATTAATGTTTATATGGTTTATATAAAGACACATTTATATATTCTATATGAATATATAAATTTATTCATGATGATTAATATTTCCTCTCATGTTTATTATTTCAAGTTGTAGCAATTTTAATGGGTCTAAAGGGGTAATAATTTATGGTACAATATCATTTTTTTGGGATCGCCATTATTTTCTTTGAAGGAATTTTATAGTCTATCCATCATAAAGTTAATTATTTTTATATCCTCATATATATAATAAATTTCCATATTTTTTCCCAATTTTATCTTTTTTATAAACTTAATCAAGGAATGAAATATTTATAAAAAAATGACATTATTTCACTTTTTGATCAGTTTTATTTTTCTTCCATGTACATATTATGAAAATTTATTTTACAAAAGTACAACTTATTATATTAAAATATTTATTCATTATATTTTATATTACTCATTTCTTTATAATTTTCTAAAGGGATATTGAAAATTTTCTTTGAAACGTTCATTTATTTACTTTCTTTACCAAAATGTCAAAATAAATGTTTATTTTTAACATATATGGGGAAAATAACATTCCCACAACTATAGTAGTTTTAAAAAAATTATCTTCTTCTAGTTGTTTTAAAATGTTTAACAAAGAAAACAATTTATTGTAATATTATTTTAATATTTCACTCATATTTTCTTTATTTCTATAAAGGAAAATATTTTATTAAAAGACCTACATTCTTGATGATTTATGGTCAGTTTTTATCTCTTATTAATTATAGGGTATATAGATTTCACTTAAATCATTCACTTTCTTTTTAAAATCCATCATGTGAAATTAAATTTCACATAAATATACTTATTATTTATATATTGGATTTTATTACTCAATAAACTATATACCATTTCTACATATTTTTTTTTACTATGGATTATATTTGATTGACTAGGGAAACAATAATGTTTGGTATTATATATTAAATATTAATATTTGGTGACATGTAATATTTTTTTGAATTTAATTGACCTTAAAATATAATAATATTTCATAAAACATGAAATAACGGAAGTGTTACACTTTTTATAGACACTCCACACATTCACAAGTATCTTATGATATACCAATTGGAAAAATTTATTAAATAGTTTTTAGTGTATACTAACCAATTAATTTAATTGTCAAAGAACATATCCTTTATTATAATGATACCTTGTAATATAATTTTATTACATATAATATTAATCATTTCCATGATTGAGAATTCACGTATTATTATCCATGAGATTAGTGTGTTGATATTATCCATGAATTCATTTCATTTTCTATTTATTACTTAAATGAGTTTTTTTAGTTAAATACCATTACATATTGATTATACCTTCTTTATTTATGATATATTCTATTTTATGGAACCCTTACTATGTATCTCATCTGACCCATTATTTATTTACCTTTCCCAAGGATATAAATATAGTTATTATGAATAATATCATAGATGTCTGAATGTTTCTTATGATATCTATTTTTTTAAATAGATTAGTAGAATCATGTATGTATCATTTTTTTCAGAAATAAAAAACTAATTTATTCTTAGTGATGATATCCTGATATCTTATTCCTATAAAATAATTTCATCACCGACTCTGTGTTACTGAAGTTGGGGATTCTACATAGATATAAATATTTAGATAATATATATATTAAATCCCTTTATATAGGAAGAAATAAATTTATTTTGATATTGGAAGGCCTTTGGATACTGTGAAAGGAGGTAGAATATGTTAAGATGTTTGGATATGAACCCTGAGTGGGGATTCCTAAGTATCCACAATAAGGTTATCTGAATAAATTATAGTTCAATGGAATATAATGGCACACATCTTGCCTTTTAGTATGTTGTAAAAATGACCATATTTGTATATTTCAAGATAGTAAATCCACAATAGATTATAATTACTTTAAATTCATAAAAATGGGGATTCTATGTGAAAATTACAATAAATTGGGTTGGTGTGCGGATTTTATTCAGAGAAGCCTTTTTTCATTCTTGAAGATAAGATAGATGGATTTATTTTTGGGAAAGATGAGAAGAATCATGACATAAGGTATTTAAATTAACGAATAATAGTATCAAGAATCAAGTAATTTGGGTAAACAAAGAGAATTACCTCCACTAAATATGTTGTGAGGAATATAAGTGGAGAATCATGAATCAAGGAATATATAGAAAAGATGATATTATTACTATGAACACTACTAGAGAAATGGTCTATAATTGTTGACCAATATTGAGGGTTTTATAGTTCCATGGTTAAATCATTCTAAATTACCATGGTTTAAACAATATTGTGGCTATATCTCTTATAAAACCTTGAGATACATTTATGATCATAATAGGATTCCTCAAATTAACATCCAATATAGTGCATGACTCCTACCCATGATGATCCCCTCCTCCACCCATCACACAGTTCCTCCACTCCTCAACCCCTCATGTGATTCATCCGCTCCTCAATCTATCATGATTGATCACTTCATGATACCCATGACAATCCTATCCTACCCATTGTGTTTCCCTCCTACTCATGATTCTCCTCATCCACCATCCCTAACATGATTCCTCTTATCAACTTCATCATGCATTCCACCCCTCCTACATCCACTTCATCCTGCATTTTTTACCTATTTGGTGCATTAGACAAACCATATTATTTATGTGAGTTTATCACACATGATTTTTGTAGTCGAGTGCCCCTACAATTTGTGTGTTGGCCGATCAATTTATCTTTTTTGAAGAGACCATACAAAATCAATTTATCCAAGACCTTCCATGAGTGGGATCCGTATAGTACAACCCTTTCACTTTCTATAATCTATACTCCTCCCAGTACTCTATCATTATTATTCTTTCAAATGCCCGATTTTTTAGAATGCTCACTTTTTATGATCACTTTGTGTATTTTATAGTGAGTTCATTTCTTACATGCCTTCCAATTATAATATCATTGAATTATTTTATAGGTCTGATTGAGGGATGTCGGGATATTGAAAAATCTAAATTTATTTTTTAATCTATTTTTCTTAACAAGTTTCCAATATTATGTGGTATAAAAATAATTATCCATCCTTTGAAATTTTTTTAATTTACATATGAATAAATGATGTAGTTAGTGGATATATATTTTTTGGGGTTTCTATGGGATTATTTATTTCATGATTTTTACGGTGAAAAAAATTAGTGCATTATCATATCATAGTCCTCTAAAAATATTATTACTTTCATACCATATTTATTTATATTTGGTAGTTTATGAGATTAGAGATATTGATACTGTAATTATTTTATTTAATCTTATGGGAATCCAATTGTGATTTTATATAATAGTTACCCTTAAAAGGTATATAAATATAGTTATTATATTTCATTCATAAGGATTTTGAATTTTTTCTGTGAATCATATAATTTTGTGTATGGTTTGAATAAATCAATATTTTACCCTCTTAACACATTACTTTATATGTTATTGAAATACTTACATTAATAGAATCATTTCAAATTGAAATATTTAATCATTATGTAAATTTTTTATATTTTATAAGATGAAAGGATATATGACTAATATATGTTGATGACGAAAATGAATTTCAACATACTCAGTGGCTACTAAGTTGATTGATATTGAAGTTAGAAATATGGAAGAAAAAAAAATTTACCTCCTATGTAGAACATAAATATGAAAAATTTCTTGCATTCAGCCATTCTTAGGTGAATGTTTATTCAGTTATTTTGACATAAATTAGAGTCACATAATTTGAACAAAATAAATCACATAATTAATAATATAATTTTCCTTTAATGTTGTAGATACTTATCTTCTTATAATTTCTTTAATAATTCATGAAATTATGGAAGGCATGGAATAAAATTATGTATATTTTAATAATAATTTAAGTGAGGTCATACATAATTTATTATCTAAGAGGGAGGTTTTTATAAATGAATAAAAATATTTTATATTCTCTAATAATAAACATGAATATTTATTTAATAATATAATAATTATGATAAATATTGTACCTTCATGTTAAGGACTAAATTAGATAATGTAATTCTATTACATACTGACACATTGAATATCCATAGGAACAAAACCATAATAATCAATGTTATTTACAATGATCAAAATTAAAAATAAATGTTTGTATCCTCATAAAATTATGGTTTCATTTTTATAATAAAATCAACTATTACCATTAAATAGTATTTTAATGTATTGATTATTCTTGAAATTGTGAGAATATAAATTTCTCCCAACAAGTATGATGTGATTCCAGAAAATAAATATTGACTATTAAATTTAATTAAAAATATATTTTTTGACTTACATTGATTTTTTTCAAATTTATTTATACTAACTATTACTTATTCTACTTTTATTTTTCTTATTTAAATATAGAATCCAATAAAGAAACACTCCTCCATATCATAATAAGTATTTCTCTTTCTTCTAATAAATTAATTTTTATTAAGATCAAGAAATTTATTGGAACACTTTATAACAAAATATTCAATTATTATCATCATGTATGTCATAAATATTTACTTTCTATGGCTAAAGACACCATATTGTTTATTAAATGAAAATAAAACAAAACAAATTTCACCTAATTAGTTGTTTCACATTACTTGTTGCTCAATTCATTGAATAACAAAATCAATTCAACCATAATAATCAATTTCATTTACTAGTATCATTATTAAAAATGAATGTGTATACAATCACTGTGTTATGGTGTTATTTGTATAGTAAATTACACTAGTACAATACATTGGTAAAACCATTAATTTATTATTATTGAAATCTTTTGAATATATATTTTCTCAACAACTAATGAGTAATTACACAAAATATTTATTAACTAACCAAGGAAATTAAAATCCATATTTTTTAACATCTAGTGTAATTTTTTAAACTTATGTATAATTAGTAGTAACTATTCCTCTTCTCTGTAATAACTTAACAATATAATCCCAAAAAAAACCTATTATATATCATAAAGAAATATTCATTTTTCTTTAGAAAATAGATCTTTTGAGTGGATAACTCTTTAATATTTCAATTTTTTTTGATCTTTCAATAAGTGTATGACACATTGTGGAAAAATTGATGAATAAATTATCACTTATTACAAAGAATTATGTACTAAATATTTACTTTACAAGTATAAATATGTTCATAAATTATATTTAATGATAATAAACTATAATGTTTTATATTCTTGGGTGTTTTATCCTTCTTCACTACTCATGTAATTGAATAGACACATCAATACAACTATAAAAAACTATGTAACTTACAAGGGTAATTATCAAAATTGAATGGATATATCATCGTCATGTAATTTATTAATGTTTTATAATATAATTCACTAATTTTATTCAATGTTAATAACATTAACTGATTATTCTTCAAATCATGGGAATATAAATTCCACTAAAAAAGTATGATTTGTTGTGGAAGAAAAAAGAATAATTTATTAATACTACTAAAAAAATATTTTTCAACCTCTAGTAAAATTGTTTGAATTTAGTTCTATGATTTATTACATATTTTACTTCTCTTTAATAGTTTAATAATAGAATACAATAAAAAAACACTCATCCAGATCATAAAAATTTAATGTTTCTTCTAATAAGAGAGCTTATTGTGTAAAAGTGTTTTTTATCCTTGAATAAGATTAATAAATATAGTTGAACACTTAATTAAAGGAAGTACCACATGTTACCATAATATATTACTTAAATATTCACTCTCTAAGGATAAATATATTATACTTTTTATTAATGAAAAAAATGAATCCACGTAATTGAGTGGTTTCACCTTCTTCAAAACTAAATTCCTCGAATAGAAATATCAACCCAACCATAATAAACATGGTTATTTACTTGGATCATTATTATAAATTAATTTGTATATCATCATCATGTTATCATGTCATTTATTTTAGTAAAATCCTCCAATACATGTTTATGGTATTAAAATTAATATATTATTCATGAAATATTATGAATAAATATTTATCTAAAAAATTATGATGCACTTCCACAAAATACTAAACAAATAATCAATGTTATTGAAAAATATTATTTTCAACCTCTAGTGAAATTTATTGAATTTATTTCAACTATCAATTACCTATTATAATTTTTTTTACTAAAAAAATAATCAAATAATCATATAAGACGTATAAATATTACTTTAAAAATATATTTTTTGCATATGAGTATTTGTTCCTTGAATAAGTGGAAGAAATATAGTGGAACTATTTATGAAAAAAATATCACTTATTACTACCATGTATGTGTTAAATATTAACATTATTATGATAAATAATTTATAAATTTTCTTAAATAAAAATGAAATAAAAAAATTTCACATAATTGGGTGATTTTACCTTTTTTACATACTCAATTCTAATTCACATTAAAATAAATAATAATCTTATAATTACATATAAGTATTTTACACAATCTCTTTCTAATGATTCTAAAATTTGAAAATTGGAATCTAACTCCCCTCTCATGAAATAAATTTCCATAAATTGTTCCCAAACATTTAATCAATTGACATCATCATAGTAACTTATGTTTGGTCAAGAGTTGATAAATATCAAACTTATATGGTCTAGTTAGAACAAAGCAATACATATTTTTAATACCACATGAATTTTAAAATATTATTATATTAATTTAAACTAGAAATTAAAATAATGAAATTATCATTCTTACAAAAAAACTTATTTAAAGATAAGTCATTTTTATTTGTACTTCCTTCCATAGGAACACTGAATGTGTACTCTTTATTATTTTTGTGACATGTTTTATCACCATCTAAATTAAGGTTAACCATAACAATGAATTATGAGATAACCAATTTATATTAATAATTCATTAATACTATAGTCAAGTATTAAATTAGTTATTTGTGTAACTAAAATATTATTGTGGTAGTATTAAATTTTTTAATAGCTAAGTAATTAAATTTTGATAATGATATTTTAATGAACTGTAAAATATAATGATAAATAAGAATAACTTGTTACCACTTACCACAAGAATGTTCCACAAAATGTCAGTGACTTGTGACAAAAAACATGGGTCTACAACCCATTTTTGAGATTATTTTTCCACATACATAAAAATAATAAAAATGAAAATTACTAACTAAAAAATTAGCTAAGCCATATATAATGTGAATTATAATTAAATTATTTTAATTATAGTGAAAATATCCCTAATAGAGACCACATAATTCTAGAAACATAACTATTTCATTAAAGAGACATAAAAATTATTTAATATATAGTGAAATATATTAAACTCAAAAATATAATATATATTCTATGAGTGTACACATATGGGTGAAAATAATAACCCAATAAAATATTCCAATAATATGTACTTATAGCGAGGACATTAAAGCAAGAAATATGTATTTGTAAAATAGTTTGGAAATTTTTTGATTGATTAAGTTGTATTGCGACATATTTGATAACAATGAAGAAATAAATAATGTAGTGTATGAAAGGATAATTGACTACAATTTAAAATTTAATAGAATATCATATATTATTATAATTTCCCGTTAATATAGTTGTTGTGTTTTTTTAAAATTTTATTAATGATTAGATTTTATATTACAAAATAACACATATAATGATCAGTAATATGTCAATATTACTTATTTAATTATTATTTTTTTGAGTCTTAATGGATAGAAGAGGGATGAATAATAGTGATCATACCACCATTTAGTTTCAAAATGAGTTGTGATATATTTGGGGATTTTCATTCAATAATGATTCAAATGGTGGATTGATTAAAGGCCCATGTTTTGATTGTACTGTAAGACAATGGTTAACTCATGAAGAAGTGAGTAACCATATTACTAATCATGGTTTCCAAATAAAAATACTATGCATAGTATCACAATGGATAAAATGTTCAAGTACATAACTAAATTGATTCAACTAATAAGATTGTTATAAAAAATATAATTTTTGATCAGATTCTATTTCTTTCTAAATGTAGCTCCTTATAATGAGCTGTGAAAGAGAAAATGAGTTCTGGAACATAGTTTTCCTTATTTTTTTCATAATTATGATTATGAGAATGTTAGAAAATTGATGGAATATGTGAATACTGTATTATATAATGAAAATATAAAATTTCTCAATCATTATATTTTAATACAATAATATAATTGGAATGAAAATGAATTTATAAATACTATGGTTGACTATATACTTATATTTTTTATTGATTTATTACATGATGATGCATTTATTCTAGAAAATGATTAGAAGAAATCAATTTTTTATTTTGAAAAATATGTATTTTTATCTACTAATATCCATTTTTACCCAAATGATTATTGTCATTTATAGAAGGAAAAATATATAATTGGGTCTCTGTGAATATTGTGTTATAATAAAGTTGAAGACTAACAATTGACAAACTCAATCTTGTGTACCATAGAAATTGATGTATAGATTACCTTTAACTCCCAAGAATAAAAAATAAATTATTTCAGAATTAATATCATGAAATATGAGATAGAATGAAGATAATTTAAATGAGGATAATGATGAAATATTTCATCCTACAAAAAGGTTAGCTTATAATAAATTTTATATGATACATATTAATTTTATTATAGATATATGAACATTTATATTGGGATTACCATGTTATGGTTTCAAACTATTTCTCCACATGCATACAACATAGAGTATATAGCATTTTTCAATCACATTTATCACCTTCCATCATGTTTGTGTATGATGAAGCTGTTTCATTTCATGATTATTCTGATATTGATAACCAATGATCCCAAAAATGATATTGACCTATATATTTTTATATTAATTGGTGATTTAAAGGGATTTTTATTATGGGTTCACAAGTGTATAATGAGCTAAAGGTGTTATTTATGATTCATATAACTTTATTATAGATAATAAATTATTTCCTTACTATGTTAATGATGTCGGGTAGGACTAAAAAAGATAAACAACTCATCCATATGTGTATGAAACATAAACATTCCTATAGGTTACTATTTTAATGAACTGTCACCTTTATAAGGAATCTCTAATTTCTACTAATTCATCATCCATACAAGAAAAATTAGAGACAATACGATAATTCTATCGAGACCGATGAAAACATCTATGAATATCAAAGAATGATATTTTTCATAGAAAAGATGGTTTGAATTATGTTCCTGGAAAACTTCAATCACATGTTAGAAAGAAGAATCATATTTATTCAAATAAAATTATAAAATAGAGATTGATTTGTATGTTCCTTGAGATTTTATATTGGACATTTAATTTATTTAATCATTGTTTGGATGTAATGTATATCCAAAAAAATATTTTTTATATGTTACTTTCTATACTTTTTAATTTCTTCAGAAAACCAAAAAACTATTTACAGTTACATATTGTTATTTTGGATTGGTGTTTAAGAGAAAGACTTATACCTGAGTTAATTAATAAAATTAATTGGTATCCCCAATTTTCCAATTGCTCAATGAAAAATACAGAGAAATAAAAATTTATTCAGTTCGTTGATATTTTGATGGTTTGAGGTTGTTATTCCTATAACATATTGAAAAGGATAAATACAAGAGATGTGAATCTAATACCTATTAAACACAAATATTAACATTTCATATTAAATGATTTGATTCCCAATATCATTTGATATTAACATTCACATAATTTCAGAGTTGTTGGGATAATGCTATGTAATTTTTATCAAGACCATCATTCCTAATGATAAATAAGAAGTGTTTTTAAGAAATATCAAAGATATGAACTAATTATTATTTGCGACATAGAGATATTTTTTCCATCATCATTTTCACATGTACATTATACCCCCAATGTTCATATTCTTACTAAATATATTTTTGTGGGTCTAGTTTCATTCTAGTGAATGTATTCAACAAAAATAATAATTTATAAATTGAAATATTATGTTAGAATTAATAAAGATCCAGAATGATCTATTAAGAATACATATTTCAGTTACGAATACATGGATTTTTGTTCATTGTACATGAATAACATCACTACAAGGAAAAATAAAGTAATAAGAATTGGAGATGATAAATATGGTTCCATTGAGCCTAAATTTACTTCAATTCCCCAAATTGGGGTGGGGAGGTATCTATATCATACCCATTTTGTACATTTTGTAAGGAAGAGTGGAAAATTACTCATCATATAGTATTTTTAGACTATGGTGTGTTTTCATATTACATCATGTATATAGACAAATAAATATTCATTTTTTCATTGTTTGATTTCATTATAGCATCTAATATTTAAAAAAAATTAGATTTGTAGATAAAATTTACAAATTATAAAAAAGGATATATCATTTTCAATATTTTAAAATGGAGGAACAATTTCAAAGAAAATAATTTATTGTAAGTTAATGTTAAATGTAAGAGATATCCTTTTTTCTCCTAACAAAATCAAAAGTATCTATTTAATATTAGATGTTGGTCTCTTTTAGGTTTAAAATTACCAATTAATGGTGTATTAATCAAAATAAAAGTATTATTATTTGGTCTAAACATTATGGTATGTGATTGTAAGAAAATGGTTGTCAATGGATTTTAATTCATCATTAATAGTTATGCAAAAAAAATCAATTTTTTTTAAAAGGGTGAGTTCTGGTCAAAAGACAAGAACATAGAGATTTATTCAAAAGAAAAGTGTAACATACATGTTACATGAGACAGAAAGAGGGAAATTTTATAGAGTCCTTGATAAAAAAAGTGTCCTCTGGAGGGAGGTCATTCCTCCAAGTGATCTGATGTGAGACACCCATGTTTTCAATCCCATCAGGGATTGTATTATCCTCACGATAGGTATGAGTGTCAATAAAGTTGAGGCCATTGAGCGCGGTGAGGCAGTCCATCCAATGGGGGGTGAGAGACCAAGCAAGATGAGCATCACCCTTCCAGTTGGCTTGCATAATAGTAGTGGAGTCACTCTCGATCCAGATATTATTCCAGTTGAAAAGCGTTACATAGTAAATGGCATGAATGGTAGAAATCATTTCTGTCTCCAGTGTAGAAGCATTACCACAGATTCCATTGAAGCATCCGAGTATCTGATCCTGATGGTCTCTGAAAATTACTCTGCATCTCAGAAGTCCAAGTTTGCCTTTTGAGGCTCCGTCCACATTAACTTTAATCCATATAGGTGTAGGTTCCTGCCAGAAGACTTCAATAGTGTAGTGTGGCTTCGAAAAATTACCTTTGACACCAATTCGGTGAAGGGTTTCAAGATCTATGACAGAATTGTCACAATAGCCTTTTTGGATTGTGGCCTCCTCTTTTATAGCAAGAAGAATTCTCATTTTACCTGCATTAATTTTAAAATAGTTATTGTTGAAAAAAAAGAATCATTTCTACCAAACCATAGAATATTCTGAAGCTCCGTAACAGCAGTAAGAAATAGATTTTTGATTTGGGGAGACCTCGGAAACTCCAACGTTCTTTTCAATTGTGTGAAAATAAATGTGCCCAAAATCCATCTGCACTCAAAAAGGTCAAAGATGTAATGCCAAAAGGTCATAGAAGTATCACAAGATAAAAAAATATGATTAATGTCCTCTCAATGTTTATTGCACAATCGAAATTTAGAACAAAGAATAAATCCAAAAGATTGCAGGAAAACTTCAGTTGGGATTTTTTGATGAGCAATACGCCACATGAGAGTAAGAAAAGAGGGCTTGATCCATGACTTATAGAATTTGGAAATCCAATTAAAATTTTCATCCAAATTTGGGAAATTATGGTAATAATATTTTTTAGAATCCAACAGGCCATTATGAGCAGGTTCCCAAACCATAAAATCCCCATTGGAAGTGAAATAATAATTATCAACAATATCTGTGATAGGATCCGGGAGTTGAGAACCAGAGGAAGTGATCATATCCCTGATAGAGCAGTTTGTGGGATTAGAGGAGAAAGTGTTAGGCATCTCCAATATGAGGGGGGAGTCAGTCCAGTTATCAAAACAGAAATTTAAAGAAGAATTATTATTAACAATCTATCTAGAACTTTCCAAGATAGAGTGAAAAGAAGCTTTGATCGATGTCCAAATAGAAGAAGTCATGTAATGAAAAGAACCAGATTTAAGCTTATCAAGGAAATGAGTTTTGAGGAATCTCATGGAAAGAGAGTTATTATTTATGAGAGACAACATGATTTTGGCTTGAAGGGCATCAATAAGGGTTTTAAGATTCTTAATACCAATGCCTCTATTTTCAATGGGTTTACATCAAGTGGCCAAAGAGACCGTAACCAATTTTCTATCCAGAGTACTTCCACTCCAGATGAAGATTCTTATAGCAGTATTTGACCATTTAATCAGGCCAAAATTCCATTTGTAGAACATCATGGAATAAATAATCTTATAGAAAATGGTGTATTTGACAAGGCAAATTCTTCCAGCCATTGAAAGTGGTTTTACTTTCCAGGAAGAAAATTGAATTTGTATTTGATCTACAATGTGATGAAAATAGCAAGCTTTGGGATGACCCCAGAAGATAGGTACACCAAGGTAAGTGAAAGGTAAGGTCCCTTCCTTAACCCCTAAGATATTGGTGATAAGATTTTTCTTATTAGAGGGGATATTTTTACAAAAGTAAATAAAAGATTTTATCCAGTTAATACACTGGCCAGAGACCTCCTCATAGTGTGAAATTATGGATTTATGTTGATTGATATTTATTTTATCTCCTTGGAGGAAGAGAATAATATCATAGGCATAGAGAAGATGTGAGGGAGCATGATTATTTCTAAAAGCAATAATAGGTTTGATTCTACCTTTCTCAATATTGAGGGAAAGAAGTCTTCTAAGGTCGTCCTCAACAATAGAAAAAATGATAGCAGAGAGCGGGTCACCTTGCCTGACTCCTTTGGAGAATTTTAGGTATCCCCTAGGTGAACCATTAATAATGATATATATATTGGATGAGTTGAAGACGTTTTTAATTTTACTGACAAAAGAATTATTGAAGACAAAACTAGAGAGGACTTTAAAGATGAAGGTCCAGTCAATTGTGTCAAAGGATTTAGTGATGTCCAGATTAAGAGCAACATTTCCTCCTCTAGTGTTTCTATACACTAAATTAGTGGATTATAAGGCAAGGAAAATGCAATCTTGTATATATATTCCATTCATAAATCTGATATGGTTCTAGGAAAAAATTATGTTGCTAATATTAGAGATCCTATTAGCAAGGATCTTAGTGATAATTTTAAAGAGAGAATTTAAGAGGGGGATGGGTTAGAAAAGGTGAATTTCGTCTGCATTTTCAAATTTAGGAATTAACGTGAGGAATTGATAGTTGATAGCATGGGGAGAACCCCATTTTCAGAGAATGATTTAACTAAATTACAGATTTCTTTTTGAAGGACATCCTAGTGTTTTTGATAAAATCCATTGTTAAAACCATCAGGACAGGGAGCATTGTCTAGATTAAGACTGAAGATAGTGTCTTTAATTTTTGAATCAAGGGGGATTCTATTGATCAGACTATTATCCTCTTAAGAAACCATGCATAGGATAATTTTTGGCATGATATCATTGTTAATGTTGGGACCGTTGAAAATGTCAGTGAAGTAGGAAGAAACATGATTAGCAATCTGTTCCTCCAAATCGATGAGTTTACCCTCAACTCTTAGGCAAGAGAGAGGCTTACAAGCTTTCCTAACAAGTTGAAGAGAGTTGTAAAATTTGGTGTTTCTATCACCATCATTAACCCATTTTGTTTTTAATATTTTCTTCTTTAAGTTGTCTTTAAACTTAAGTAGAGATATCAATTTAGTAGAGATGTTGATTTCTTCCTGGGGATCAACATTGAAACTGGATATGCTGTTATTATTCTGAATGCGAGTCAACTCCTTCTCCAAATCCTGAATATCTTTATCAATTAAAGAATATTTAGCAGCGCACAACTTTGTAAGAATGCATTTAAGGTTTTTCAACTTAGTGGTGCAAGCAAAGGCGTCATTGTGGTTACCCATATTAGTCCAGGAAGAATTGAAAAGAGAAACACACTCTGGGTCCAAAGACCACGCCAAATTAAATCTGAAAGGTAAAAAAAGATTCCGAACATTTTAATGGATGTTGACTAATATCGAATGATGATCAGAAGAAATTTTAGTGAGGGTAGCACACAAGATCTAGTTCCATTTATCAAGGGCATGCTCATTAATGAAATCTCTCTCGAGTTTACTCACCACCACCCAGTTGTAATGATGTCTATACCAAGTAAATTGGGCACCTGTAAGGTTAATCTCAAAAATATTATAGTCTTCTATGGTAGCTTTGAATTATCTAGTAGAGATTGAGGAGAAAGAATGACCAATTTTTTCAGAGGGTGAAAAAATAGCATTAAAGTCACCAACCAAGACCCAAGGGTCTTGAATCTTGGCATTGATGTATGAAATCTAATTCCAAAGAGATCTTCGATCTAGGTAATTTTTTTCACATAAATAAAAGTATTGAAAATGTGAGTGCTCTCTAGGTAGTAGTCACACGTCAGAGCTTGATCAAAGAGACAAAAAATGTGGACATTTTGTAGTGAAGAGTGATAAAAAATCTAGAGATAATCAACATAACCATTGTTACAAGCACCCAAGAAAGAAAAACCAAGATTGCACAGATGCAGGAATCTAGGGGGAAAGATAACTTTGGGTTCAGCAATGGCAAGAAGCATATGACGATGTGTAAAAATAAAACTTTTCAAAACATTAAGGGTGTTAGGGTTTGCAATCCCCTGACAATTACAGTAGAGAATATGCATTATTATTTACCCTTGGGGTTTGACCCCCCTTTATTTTTATTTACAGCATTTTTACCTCTAGTTTTCCTATGGGAAATGTTCTTGTTGGGAGTACAGGTTTTATCCTTTGTACCTGTGGGAGACACAGTTTTAACAATGTTTCTTCATGCCTTTAAATCAGTAATTTCACAATTAGTCAACAAGCAGGAAGGATTGCAAAAAGGGGTTGTATCCAAGGGTCCCAAATCTAAAACTGTGGCATTGACCAGAGCAGGGGGATTTCCATCAACAAAAACAAAAAACCCCTGATGGAGGGCCACAGACTCAGAAAAGTTGGGTAAAGCCCTTAAAACTGAATCATTTTCAAGGGGTTCAGAGGCTAAAATAATGTAATAAACCAAAACAAGGGGATAAGTCTACATTGAAATAGTGTTAGAACAACCTACAGATAAAGCAGACTGGTTAATGGGAGAAGTAGAGCGGCTAAGTGGAGAGGAGGCTCTATTTTTAACCAAAGGATCAGTGGGAACATCATAAGTAATTGAAGTGGTATCTTACCTATTTCATTACATTTTATCAGAAGTGGGTGAATATTGAAAGCATGTAGGTGAACTGTCTGAAACTGGGGGGGAGTGTGAGCTGGGTTCCAGGAGATGGTCCAGCCACACTTCTGGTTAAGGAGGACTCACCCTTATGAATGCAAGTCTGAGATTCAGAAACCAGAGGGGAATCTTTAGGAATAATGCCATGTCCCAAGGTTAGGTAAGACTCAAGGTTAGCTTTAGAGTGAGACTCAATCAAGGGGTTATGATTAATCCAGTTATCTTCATTTTAAATTTTTTCCTTGATGGCATGTTCCTCTAATTCCTGATCATTTTTCTCCTCCTGGTCTACCCAAGGTACCCTAGGAACTTTCATGGATTTTGGAATCCATTTTCCTGTTTTGACTTGGGGAGGTTCAGTTTTATCAAGGAAGGGGACTCTTTCCTTCTTATTTTTTCTTACATCAGTCCAATCATAAAGATTATGATGATTAGGGGCTCTATGAACCATTCTACAAACATGAACATAATGTCCCACAATTTTACAGAAGTCAAAAAAGGAAGGCAGGTTTTCATACTCAAGGTCAATTACAGTCTTGTAATCTTTGGCATGAAAAGATATAGTTTTAGAAGGTTTAGTTTCAAGATTGACATCCACTAAAACCCTTGCATACATACCCAAGTCAACATTAATGGTCCTTTGATCAATTTTTATAGGGGTTAAAATGCAGTCTGATAAGTCATTAAGTATCCTAGGGTGCCAAAAAACCAATTCAAGTTGTGGAACCTAACCCAAACTTGTGCAGATTTTCCTCTTTGTGTATTCAGATTGAAAGAAAAATCCCAATCGGAAAGTATCATAAATCCAGGCTTCAGTATTAAATTACCTATCTTCCAAACACAATTAAGATCCTCCTCATAGTAAAGTAGCAGAAGAAAACCCGATCATTAAATATATTATATTATTTCATTTTTTTAAAGAATCATATTTTTTTACAATGAACATGGTTTTGTCGTAATGATCAAATATGAGTGGTTTTATTCAATTACACTACAAAGAGTTATTATATATAACTATAGATTTAGAGTATTTGATATCAACTGTCAACTTCATATTGATGAACATTATATTCTTGCATCATAATCTCGAAAAAAAATTTACATAACAACCCATTAAAATAACAATTTTCTGTTATTATAGATGTCATACCGAGATACATTTTTGATAAAGGCATGGATGATATTGAGGTTTTCAAAGAACTTGCTGGAATTTATTTGAATATTTATTTTTATAACACATATGATTAAGTTTTCCCAAAATATTATGAACCAAAAATTGAAACAAAAAGACTTAGCATTAACACATCTTTATTTATTTACCTAATAATATTCAAATATTTCATATATTTTTGAAACATTTATACATGATATAAAATTAACTAGTATTTTCCATTTTGTAATTTCATAAAATATAAGGTGTTTTTTCTATGAAAAATACTATGGTGATTATGAATTAATGGTCTATATGAAAGTAGAACAATCTAGTTTGAGGTATATTGTAATTGTCAAATTCTCACAATAGAATAACTGGATAAAAAATTTAAAAATATAATTAGTAGATGAAACATAATATTTGTAAACCCTTCATGATGTGCAATGAAAGAATCCAAAAATAATTTTTCTAATTGAATGGAAACAAAAAATGGAATACTTGCTGAAATTTTAAAAACAATATATGAATATGGATTATATAGAATCATATATTACCAACTGAAAACTACACAAAATACTACTAAACCAAAAAACATTCAATGTTAGAAGAAAAATTTAAAATAAAAATAAAAAATGAGACTATTATGATGAAAATAAATCCATTTCGTCTAATTATTATTATCAAAAGAACATTAAGAGGGATAAATTAAATAATGTATCAAATGTTTCCTCTGAAAAAACTTGTAAAAACTGCAGGAATTTCATGAAAATTCAGTTCATATAATTAATTTTATTGTGTAAAAATTTTCTAAAATTATGTATCAAATATTATATTTATTATAGATCATGTTATTATATCATTTAAAAACGTAACTATTTTTCAAGTACATAGTAGTCTAATTGACTAAATTCATATCAATTAGTTATGTGTAAAATAAGTAATTCTTTAAATAATGTTAATATCAGTAGGTCTAAAAATGTGTAATCCACTTCAAACCATATCTAAAAAAAAGGATGAATTGGAAAATATGATTTTTTAGAGAATCATTCCAATGATTCAAAAAATTCAGAAAATTCACTATACACGATGATTTATGTTAATAATAATGGAATAATTATATATTTCAAACCCAATGGTTTAGTTATAGAATGTATACTCTTGTGATGTTGAATTGGAAAAAGAATTATGATTTTTAAGAGTATGTGTAGTAGAGGGTGTATTGATAACCTTATTTTGGATAATGTATATGAATAAAATATACAATATTAATTTTATATTAATAGAAAAAATTTCAATATTAAAATTATTACTCAAGTGTAAGGTATTTATTTGATGAATTTATAATTTTGGTTATGATTTTTTGGCTAGCATCTAAACCTTTTTCCAATAATATTATGTAGTCCTATAGTATGTATCTCGTTAATTAAAATTATTTTTTTAAACATAAATAAATATGATCATAAAGTAGATTATCACAGTGATACATTAATTATCATTTTTATATAATTTGGAGTCAAAAGAAAGAACCAAAAAAACGATGTTTCACTGATTGTTATAATGATTTTTTTATAAATCTATATGGTCATGATAGAATACAAAAACTAATTTATATCATAAAAAGTTTGTATCTTCATTATAATTAGAAAATAATGTGTGCATATACATAAACATATAGGTGAACGGATTGTTTTAACATGTACATCAATTAAACACTACTATAAAAATTAAAATATCAAATATATTATAACATTGTATTATTAAATAAATGTTTCCAATAAAAATGATTTGGGGGAATTATTTATTCAATGTGTTCATCTATCCTAGCCATGAACACGTACTAGATGGTTTTTTATACGAATACATTTCATCCAATATTCAAATTTTTTGATATGTAGTTTGAAAAAAACATCTTCAAACATATATGCATATATGGACCTTAAAATAAATGAATATAAATTAAATAAACAATGAATTAAGAAATGAATAAAAATATGAAGTTGTGTAATGAATGTGATGAATAAAAATTATGGAAGACTATGATAAAGATAATGTATAAACATAAGATTTGTTATATGATCATATTAACAGAATAATGTAAAATCTAAATATATATTATTTACAATGAATAGTTTGTAGACCTCATTTTATTAATAGATAAAAATATATAATAGTATAACTATGTTTAACCAGTTGAGGAAGTTGAGTTAGTGATATCGTCTTCTTGGTGGTAATTTTCCGATGAATGCTACAACAAATGTTGGAAAAGGAATCCAAAAGGAAAATTGAATGTTGATACCAATTGATAATTATCTCACTAGAAGGAAAATTTATTTTATTGCCTTAGAATATTCAAATGATTGTTTTAACTTTGAGACATGTGCTTCATTATCTAAAATGAATAATGACTTATAGATGTTTTTGATAAGTGGAATGATGATTTCAGATATTTTATTCAGTATTTTCTGAAGAAAACAACACAATTTTTAACTTAATAGTATTTAGCTTATGTGGTAATATGAATTCAACGTCATGTTTCATGGACCATAATTTTATTTCAAGTATAAAAAAATATAAAATAATTCTTCATAGAAAATATAACTTAAAAATGATAATTGAATCAGGTTATCTCTGAGTTTAGAGGAATGTTTTTATACAAATTGAATTTCTCATTTGTCAAAAAGAACTACTGATATTTCTCTAGTAGAATTCACTACCAGTATCTAGATGCTGAATCTATAAGTATTGAAAAACAAAATTAGTAGTCTAGAAGACATGAAATTTTTAATAAAAGTCAACTATATCTAAGGGAAATTGACTCTATAGTACGATATGATGGAAACCCTTGGTTTTGTGATTTTTGGGGTCACGTTGTAGTTTTTACACCAAAGTCCTCCATTATAAATTTATATTTATTCATATACGAGTTTCATGAATCATAGAACTATGAATAGGTAGTTTGAATATTCCATGTTTTTGAAATATTAGAACATCATGTTGTATAAAAAACTCATAAAAATAGTAATGTTACCAAATATCAAAAAGTGATAATACAATAATTTTTCCCAAGTATAGAATCAAAACATAAATATAATCAACCAGTGAGCAGTCCATGATATCTGGTAATGTTTATTTTTTAATATATTAAAAAAATTGGTTTATATAATTATAGAATGATGTGCTACAAGATGTAATATTAGTTTTTTTGGATTTATTGGTGTAAACAAAAATCATATCAATCATTAATGTTAGGAAAATGGGGTAACATAAATAGTTATACTATTGTTTTAAAAAGATTCTAGTTTAATTAATTTTATATAAGAATAACTAGTGTAAACACCACAAGTGTTACCAATTCTATAACAATAAATACCCCGATAATGTAAATGATTAAGAATTTATATGGTAATATTATTACTAATGAATCCAAACATGAAAATATTTAATCATTTTTAGTGTAATGGTTTTAATAATATTGTATACAGTATTGATGTGATTCGTTACAAATATTATTTTCTATAAAAGAGGGATGTTATGAAACTACAGATACATTAATTGTTAAAATGATGAAGTGAAATATGTAAATATGTTACCACTTCAATTAATTATTATAGTATAATATTTCAATAATGATAATATTACAATGTTACTTCTCATGATTTATTATTTTATCTTACAATTGTAAGCGTGATCAGAATAATTCAGATACTCTTTTAATTGAATTACATTTTGTATGTTTTCATTGTTTTTGAAGTCAACCAGTTGTATTATTTAATATTTTCCTAATTTATATTTATTTTATAATGATATTTTAAATTTATAGGTATATTTTTCTATTTATAATGAAGATAGAAAGATAAGTATGAAGAGAAATGAAAAAATATTGGGAATTTAGTCATATATCTTATTATAACTACTACAAGTACATTTTGTGTTTGCATATTATGTTCTTTGATAATATTTATCATGTAATAATTCAAATTATTTTATCATTCAAGTATTTTTAGGCTACATCATTGAGGAGAAGATTAGATTATAATGTGAATGATGATAGTATATCATGATGTACTCGTATAACCGATTCTAAAATTTATCCAACCACTATGTCACTTTAGATGCAGGGTGGTCATTTAATTAATCCCACATTCATCCAACTGAGGTTAATAGAAAATCATCTTCCAATTATTCCATCACCAAATTTTCTATGAGCATTGTTTACATATCTCATCCCACTCGAACTAACACAAGACTGTAGTTCTCTAGTTCATGTCCCTCTTTATTACTCATTACCTCCATCCACTATAAAGGGTACTACTCACCCATGTAGTCCAATCCATATTCACCTTCATGAATATAGAGTAATCCATCAGGTTTTTTCCCACCATCAGTACATGTATCTTTATGGACTATACAGATTACTCCTACTATAGATATCCCACCAACTTAGAGGATACCCCATACTCTTATAGGCATGGTACTATAGGTTAAATAGATCTCCATATACTATTATGTGTTTGAACAATACTGATATTAATTTTTGTTAAATTAACAGATTTTATTCCACTATTAGCTATTTTCCATTATTAGATGCATCCTTAAATAGATGATAAAGTCACAAGAAAATGAAATAGGATTGGAGTTGAAACACATATATCATTGTTTAATACAATTAGGAATTCATCATAATTGGGAAACATGGTAAGGAATGTAGATATTTTGTGGGAAAACATTTTAAACATTATAATATTTTTCTTGTTTAACTAAAATGTTTGAAGTAAGTTGGGGACAAAATAAAAGAAAATATTTGGGAAAAGATTTCCGTATGAAATGTAAATTGAATATATTATATATTAATTTATAATATTATTTTAAACTATATTTTTTTGATGTATATCTGATATAATTTACCTAATAGAAAAAATTCTACTCTTGTAAGTTTAATTTAGTTTGTCAAAATATAGAATATATAAAAGTATGTATTGTATTTGGGTTGGATAGATAGTTGATACAAAGATTATTGAAATAATTATCATTCTTAATTTCCCAATAAAACAGTATAGAGAGATGATCATGTATTGAAAAAGTCTAGAGTTCAATGTATTAGTAAAATTATTATTTATATAATAATTTATTAATTTGAAAATTATTTTTACTATATAAATTTATTATTTTATTGATGATAAAACAATTCTATAATTTTTTTATAGAACAAATATAACAAAAATAATGGAATTAAAAGTGAAATGAAACACACTCACACTCTTGGACACCCTTCCCTCCAAGATCATGACAACACACTTAATATTTATCATTTAAAATATTCAACATTAATTTATAGAAATATATATTTATTTTCATTAAACTTTTGTTTTATTGTCAGATATTTTTTTATTGATATCTATATACCTATTCATAGACTACCAAAAAATTGAATATTCTTTTATATCATCCATATTCTTTATTTCTTAATAATTATTGAATTTAAACTATTGACCTCAAACATGTAATGAGTAATAATCATATTTATAGGGATTATTTCTTTTCATTTTAGTATTCAAAATATAATTTTAATTTATTTAATTATATTTATGAATAGTACTAGATGAATTATTTCTCCAAAATCATCATTTAGGTTCATAATATTCATCAATATATTTTTATTTATCAATTAAATTTCCATAAATTTTATGGACTTGTCCATAATTATAGAAAAAAAAACTCTTTCTCAGATTTTTACCTATCTATGACATATTGTCTGTCTTATGAACATAATGAAATGAAATCAACTAGATTAATTTTTTTCATTATATTTTTTTATTATCATTTGGATTCAGGAAAAACATATGTCTTATAACTCTTATTTATTTAAAAACAGACCCTAATTTTACTATGATTTATGCTTATTATCTCTTTAAAGAATAAATTTTGTGCACTGAAATATATATTCTGCAATAAAATGTGGTAGGAATCATCTATAAAATGAAAAGAAAAAAATTTATAACATCACCCCCCCTGACCAATGAGTGGAGATATATCATATTTCATATATCAAGATCTTATGATTGGTTGTATTCATTGGTCTTCTAGAGTATTGAAGTGTAGCTCTGAAGACTTCTTATAATCTTTCAAGGATTTTGATGAAGATTTCTGATATGTAAATGGAAACTAAGTTAATTTGGTAGTTGTGGTGGCATGTATTCTCAATATGATTTGGTGCTAGTGGAGAGAAATATGAATATGGGATTCCTAATGTTTTCAATATAATCATGCATCATAAAATATATAAAATTAAATATTATAAACAAAAATTGATAATACATCATTTTAGATGAAAATTCATTCCATTAAAAAAATATTCCCAATGACAGGAATAGTTTAGTATATTTTGAATACTGGAATATATCCTTCTGGTACGGTGAATGATCCTAAACATATTCCTTAAAAATATTCCAATTTATTAATTATACATAAACACCATTATTTATAACCTGGGTAAAGGAAATATAATAAAAGGGTTACCTAAAATGATATGTGAGGGAAAATAATGCAAAAAAATAGGCATAACATGAACTAATGTGTTCGAGAACATGATAATATTATTAGAAGATAATTCCATATATATCAATGATCATAATCATGAATCATCTTATAAATATTAGAATTTAATATGACATGAATAATAATATATTTGGGAATGTAAGAAATGAAATCCTAACATATGAATATGATATGGAACTATGGCACACACATAAACATGTAATATAATTATAAATAAGTCAATATGAATGGATATAACTTACCGTGTAACTTCATTGGGACTATAGCTATAGGGAAGGACCCACTACCATCCCCAGTTATAATATTTTATTTTTATGGGATATGGTTTCCACATCATCACAAAGTGGATTGGGTTTCCCCATTATCCCATTGTGTATTCGGTTTCCCCATCATCCCATAGTGAATTGGGTTTTTGGTTCTTCATATAGTGGATCGATTTTACCTATCTTCCCATAGTGGATCAAGCACGTCAACTTTATTCCCATAATTATCTCATGAGATAAAAACAATTACCCAATGCATTGGATGGATATATTGGTCCAACTCGACTCTTAATAAAACCAATAATACATGTTCCACAAGATAATAAATCATTCATTATATAATGACACATAAAAAGGGATAGGTTTCATAAACATATTATCATAACCCGTGTAATGAAATGGTTGTTAGAAACATGTATTCATTCCTTAACCTATATATAAAGATAGGTTTCGAAATCATTTCATTGTAGAATAACCCCTAAAAAAGCATGTTTCATAAGAATACAACTTGTTCAACAGTAGTGAATTTTATAGACATATAACCCATTAAATAGAAAAGATTTTAATAAATATAATTCTATTAAACCATAACCATTTGGAGAAATAATATTAATGAAACCTTTTAATCATTTTCTAGAAAGTTGTAAGTAACACCAATGGATGTCATCTTATATTGAAAATTTTTGGAATGATCCTTTTTAAAAAATTCTTTTGGAAAATATCATTCCTTATTTAAAAAATAATATTAAAACATAATTCCATTTTGAAAGCCATTTTATTTGAAAATATTGTGATAATATATAAATATGTATTGAAATAATTTTAAAAATATTTTCCTTTCAAAACATATAAAATTATGTTGAAAATCTTATTAAAACTATTTTCATTGAATATAACATCAAAATATAGAAACAGGGCAAGAAATAATTTTCAAAAACCTTTCATTTATAACTTATAAAATAATATTTAAAATTTTTTGAAAATATTTTTCTTTTTAAATAATTTAAAAATCTAGAAAGAATGCATAAAATCATTTCAAAAATGCTTTCCCATTACTAATTTTAAAATATTAATGAAAACATTTTGAAAATGTTTTTCATTGAAAAGAAATAAAAAACATATAATATAAGCTTCAAAGTAAATAAATGATTTTATTTAAAAAAACATTATAAAAATTTATAAAGGATGTTTTGAAAATAATTTAATATACTTTTTAAACATAAAACATTTTGAAAATCGTTTTTAATGAAAACAAATTTAAAAGAAATAATTTTTAGAATATTTTTGAACACTTTTTATTTTAAAAAATAACATTATAATCTTGTAAAATAATCTTCAAGGGAATGACATTTATGAAGGTCAGGTAACTCCATACATGGTAAATGTTCCTTTATCATGGTAAAAAGTTTAGAAAAGTCCCTCGATCAGAAAATGAAAAGAATATTATTTTCAAAAATAATTTAAATAAAAAAGGTAAAAAGTGGTTAAGATTGACTTTGAAATATCATAATATAATATTATGATATTTTTTAATATTTTATATAAAACATTATTTAGAAATAACATGGATTTCTAATGGAAATGAGAAATGGAGTTTTATTTTCATAAATATATTTTATGAATTATATTCAGTGCCAAAGAGTGGTAAATTGGTACCATTTCATGGATATTACATTAATATCCCAAGGTTAACAAATTTCATGATATTTCTAGAGATATGTATCATAATATTTCATCAATTGAATTATAATCAATAACAATATTGATTTACTATGAGATTGAAGTTATAAACTATTACAACTTTGGTAAATATTAATTATAATCAAAAGAATTAAATTAATTGAACAGATAAATATTAGGAAAAGAATTATACTAATTCTATAAAATATAAAATGTTGTATATACACCTCTTTGAAAAATATAGGTTTATAAGATGGCATATGTCTCAATGACAGAAAATTGAGGAATTTTTTTTACTGACTTGGTAACGTTTGTAACATAAACACCCTAAATAAAATAACATCAAATCGATATTTAATTACTCATAAATTTAATTATAATATTTTCAGAATATATCCATGTTTATTATACCTACCACACAAACTAAATGAGTTGTAAATAAGTTATGTATCACATAGATATACATTGTGTGGTGAAATTCACATTCCATAAGTATTGAATTTCTTCAGACATATTAAAACCTCAAATATAATAATTAAATGTTTATTAAAAATATAATAATGAATCATATTATTATATCTAATAGCATATTTTATATTTTAATTACATTATATTACCTATATATTAACTACTACTTTTTAATGTTACATTTCTGGTAATATTCGTTTGACTTTTCATATATGTTATGACTTGTTATTCATGATCCTCATACATAGATCATGATTAAATTTTTTATAGAATGTTAAACAAGTAATAAATATCTTATATATTAATTATATATGTATTTATAAAAATATATATATGATATAACCATTAAATAAAATATAACATTTATGGAGATGGTAGGTCATATGTACGCATGAACACTATATTCATTTTATTATCTTATTGAATAAAAGTAATTAAATGACATAAATATATATACATATATAATATCATTATAGTATAATTTTTATGTAATAAATATCCAATTTTTTTACATAACATATCTTTAATATATTCAATGTAAAATGTGAACGAATCACATCGCTTTAAGGAGGAGGTTATACACACATCCACAAATAGAGTTATCATAGTTAAAAAAATGTAAAGAATAAAAGTATGTTCTATAGAAAAATTAAAGAATTTTTAATTAAATAAAAATATATAATATATAATATAAAAAAATTCCACCATATTTCCAAACCATGTTAGGTTGTAAAGGACAAACGACCAACATCATTTTGTGAGGCGATAGTTCTCTGTATACAAGAATGGTAAGATTCTTACCCATTTGATGGAAGTGTGTGTATGTTCAGGTTTAAACCATATAATAAAAATATATCTATGTTAATTGGATATTGTTTTATTATATAATCTATAATAATAATATTTCATGTGGTGTGTAATGAAAATAATACAAATGAGTTTGAGGAAGCATGTTACCTCTTATTCGGGTAACTCCTTTTATGTTTCCCCAAAGGCCTTCCTTGGATAGATTTATTCCCAATTTGTGTCTCCAATTTTGATTTGGGGGATTTTTAGGAGATATATGAGCATTTAATAGTAAATAAATAGTGGGTCGAGTGTTATGAGAATGTGGGATAGGTGACTATCTTTTTATAGTGGGGGAAAATATCACAGTTGTTATTTTTGAAAATAATTGTATATTCCCCAAGTATTACATGTTACCAAAGGATACCAATTTACCATTATATAACCATAGATATATAATTTTAGAAATATAGACATAAAATATTTTTTATAAAATTTTATTGCTCATTTTTTCCTTAATATTAATGTTTAGTCCCTTATTATGCTTAGTTTTACCATAATAGATTTAATTAATTTTATTTACATTCACTAATACTTTTGATAGAAAAATAATTTGAAATTATTTAAAATTATAAATAATTCATATCCCAAACATTGAATAAAATTTTCCAAATTACAATAACATAAGTGGTATAAATTAATTTAAATTTAATCAGACGGATGTGATGACATTACGGGTTTTTTATGTAAAAAACATTCAAAAGATTACTATGTTTTATATTCAATTTCATTGTGAAATAATTAAAAAAACTAAATTGGTTTATTTGATAAAAAATAAATTAATTAAAATTTTAAAACATTTAATAATTTAAATTAACCTCATAAATTGATTATACATAAAATCTGCTTTGGATTACAATTCGTTTTTAACTATTCATTAAAAATGAATCTTCAGAGAAAATTACCAAAAATTCACCCTAACATAATTTTTTGTTTTTAATTAAGAAATGATGTTTATTTTGAAATATAAAAATATAAAAGTTCTAAAATATTGATTTAAATTAGGTTCTCCATTAAAATCCCATAAAACTGCTTTTATAAAAATATAGATTTTATGTGTAATATTGGGTTTGGTCCTATCTTATACCAATAAAATACATTTTGATAATTTAAAAAATATATTATTCAATATATATAATATATATTTTATTAATATAATTAACCAAAAGTAATTAATTTATTTTATTAGGGTAAAATTTATTTTTGAGAATAAGAGTATTTTTTAAGAAAACATTCCCTTTATATATAATTTGTTATTATATTTGTTTATAGTTATTTTTATCAAATGAATTCAATCATGTATTTTCATAATTTAGTTAATCATATTCATTACTTCAATATTAATTTCAATTTTATATCTAATTTTATTAAATTATATTATTTTTAATAATATATTATTGCGTGGTTCAACTCAGTCTTTCGTGTTATGTAGGATAACCTTGGTGTTCTGTATAGATAAAGATAACAATTATATTCCTTGTAGTGCATGATTAACAAGGTGTTTTTCATAACCCCAGACTAAAATAGCGATTTAATAAAAATTAAAAAAAAAATCATTGCTACGTGAAATGATGAATATTAAAGAAATAAAATAATTTGAAAAAAAAATACTTCAGAAAATATCAAGGAGTTATATTCTACCCCTTAAAATTAATTTCTCCCTCAATATACAATCGGGGTATTAAAAATGTAATACCTAAAGGATCCTCTCCTAGAAAACCACATTATAAGAATTAAATAAAAACATAGCTTAAAATGGGGATGTTTTAATCATAAAAATTACCTAATGTAACCTATAACTAGGCTTCCATGTAGGAGAACATAGTTGGGGAGTGAAAACATAAACATGGATGACAAATATAACTATCAAGTTCTAATAGAGATAGATAGAGAACATGGTTAGGAGAAAATTAAGGATCACAAATCCATAAATCATTAATGTTCTATGAGACCATTTTATTTATCAAAAAAGGTATTTGGATAAATTTTTTGTATGAAAGTTCATTTTTTGTAGTTAGATAAAATTCACAAGAAGATATACTAACTTGGATTCCACATGTTCTCATTTATTGGTTATTCCTGGAGTAATTTTCACTTCATCCCATACTCCAAAAATTAAAGGGAATTTTTCATCCTTGATGAACTAAAAGATCATAAGATCCCTAAATAGAATGACAAGTCATTCCATTTATCTTTTGTTATAATAACATAAAAATACATAGAACAAGTTATCTAACTTGTAAAAACCCTCATATTATGTGATAATACTTTAATTTTTTAAATCTCATCTAATGTTTAACTTACACCATATTATATATAGTTTACCTTTTAACCCTTTTAAATGATGAAAATATAATACTTTAGAAAGATATCACTAAATAATTTTAGCCATGATTCCCCATACACCATACAGTGTCTCTTGGTTGTCATATTCCAAAGATTTGGATAACTTCATCATATATTCTCTTGAAACATGGTAATAACCTGAATTACCATAAATCCATTTGTAAAACATCCATGCTTCCTTATTATATATATTAATTGATATATTCCATAAATCAAATAAGTTTCAAATAACATTCATGATAACATCATAAACTTATTAATCCTAGACTTAATCATTTTTGAGGTCATAGATACTATAAAATTTAAATAATCCAACTCACTCATCTCTTTATCTGTGATTAACACAGTTTCCTCTACATCTTGAACTTATTAAGGGTAACCTTCCCATAATCAAGATATCTCTATTCCATTAAATCACTTCTCTAAGTCACAATCACCATTATAAAAACATATTCAATCATTATTAAAAATAGTATATAGAAAATAATTATATATTTCATGATTCACATAACATAATAATTTAATTGAAGAATATAAATACTTTATTCATCCAACATTATTCCTAAACCATTAAATAAGATTTATTATATTATTCCATAAAACCTGTTGTCCTAGAATATGAAATATGAATCATGTATTAGGGTTCTTCAACAACAACATAATCATTCTTCTTAAGTTTAATGAAAAAAATAATGTAAGAACACCCCATAACACCCACATATCATTTAGGGTATCTTTATCTTATACAGTACAATAAATACTAATGGACATTTCTAATTCTCATCATGATATTTCCAATCAATTTTCATCATTTCCATACATTCCACAAATAAAACATTCAATTTTAACATGGTTCCTTCTAGTGCATGTTATTGATTAAAAACATAAAACATACAGCGCGGAACACATATCATAGCATAAAACCACATAATCATAAAACAAATTACACATAAAACTTATAAATAATGAAACATACTTCTTTAATATATCACAACATAGTTTTATCCTTGGTTATTTTATTTCATATTCTATATTTGTCCTTCATGATTATTTGTAATGAGTTTTTGAATTTTCAAAGAATATCCCTCTAGGGTGTCAAAATTGGTGTCTATCAAGGCATATTGTCATGAGCCATGTTATGATCTAGTTAGACCCAACTAACCTTGTCATATTTTTTACCCCTAGGTAAATCTTAGCTGGAGACACATCCACTTATAGTACCCAGACATGAATGTAATTCTAGAGAGACACTCACTCTATCCTTTACCAAAATTCAAGGACATTTTCCTCAACATTAACCCATCCTTAGACTTATCTATAGAGACACCCCAAAATATATACTTATAAATATACATAGGTATCCCACAAAAATTCTCAAATCATAGTTTCTAATGGTTGACTGAACCATTCCTCTAATACCAACTATAATTACCCAGGCCTAACATACAGGGATATTAAATAATTTTAGATGAATAATAAACACATTAGAAAAAAATTCTTAATGATCATAATGGTTTAGTGTATTTAAAAGAATTTAAAAAATTCTTATAGTGTGGATAATTATCATCTAAAAATAATACCCTTTAGTAATTCATCATAAAAACATTTCTTCATAACCTGGGAATGGGAAACATAAGAAATCGGCGGGATAAAATTATCTCTATAGGTAAATAAAGGAAACACATAAACACACCATGATCATAAGGGTATGAGAACAAGATCAAATAATTAGAATATCATGCCCTATATATCAAAGATAACAAACATGAATTAGGGAATATATAATATAATTTTAAAATAAATTAATCATAATATAATTGGCAACATAATCCATGAAATAATAACATATGAATAAGACTTGAAACTACGACACACAACTAATCATGTAATATTAATCCCAATATGTTAATACACATTACTAGAACATATGAAGAAATATCATATGGACTACACCTACTGTGCGGGACACAACACCATATTCATTTTCAACACTTTCATTATAGGGGGTCAGGAATCCCACTCTTCCCATATTGGACTGGGTTTCTCCATCTTCCCATAGAGATTGAGTTGCAGCGTCATCTCAGAGTGGATCTGGTTTCCCAATCACCAAATAATGATTCAATCCCATCATATTGATTCCCATCAGTATCTCATGGAATATAAATTGTGACAAAATTCATTGTAGGTTGATATAGGTCCCACCCATATCATAATCAAATCATTCATACACGTTCTATAAGATAATAAAAATTTCATCATATCATCAACCATATAAATATATGGGTTTCATAAGCATCCTATCATAACCAATGAAATTAAATAGGTGTCACAAAAATGTATTTATATCTTAACCTACAAAAAATAATAGGTTTCATGATCATTTATTCAAATCATAACCCCTGAAAGAAGAAAATTTCATAAGTATAAAACCTGTGGAAGAGGAAGAGGTTTCAAAAACATATAACCCATGAATGAGAAATGTGTTTCATAAATATCTTGTCATTCCATCAAAAACCATTCCAAGAAAGAATATGAATTGAACCTTTGGATCATTTCCTATAAAGGCATGAGTAACAAAAATATATTTCCTCTTCGATGGAATTTTTTTTTGGAAATATATTTTAAATTATTTTCTTGAAGAAAATATCCTTTCTTATTTAAAAAAACTACTCTAAAAAGAAAAATCATTTTTGAAGTCCTTTTTCTAAATAAAAAGCCAATCAAAGAAATAAATCATGAAATAATTTGGAGAAATTTTTCCCATGAAAATTTAAAAAAGATGTTTGAAAATTTTTGAAAACTGGTTTCATTGAAAATAATTTGAAAATTAAGAATGTAGTCCTAAAAACATTTTGGTAACCATTTCCAAAGATTACATATAAAAGGAGAATGAATTTTTTTAACATTATTTTTTAAAAATATGTTGAAAACATATATAGAAGTCTTGATAACATTTTGAAAACATTTTCCCTTAAAAAATTATAAAATAATCTTAATAACATTTTTAAAAACTTTTTCATTGAAAATACTTTGAAGTCTTAAGAAATAATCTCCAAAATCATTGAAATGCATTTATTTGAAAACAAATGTTTAAAAACATAAGATGAATTTTTTGAAAACAATTTAAAATAATTTTTAAACATAAAACAATATTGAAAATATTTTACATTTAAAACCACTTTCAAACCACTAATTTCTAGAATATTAAAATAGATATTCTTTAAAAATTAACATTAAAATATTTTAAAAGAACCATAAACGGAATGACGGTATGACTCTGGTTAAATATACACATGTAGAACATTCATTTTACTCCGTAAATGTTTAGAAAATTGCCTCAACCAAAAAATAAAAATAAGATTCATTTAATAAAATTGTTTAAAAAGGAAAAACAGAGTTAAAAATTTAATTTAACTATCATCGTGGATTAATATAATATTTTTGGAAACATTTTTAGAACACATTGTTTTGAATTAAAATATATTTCTAATTGAAAGTAGAAATGATGTTCTATTTTTATAAAAACATTTTCTTAATTATATTAAGTACCAAATATTGGAATAATGGTACCATAACATGGATATTACACGCATATCGAAAGAGTAAGAAAAATCATGAGAGTTATTATAGTGATCCAAATTTTATCAATTAAAATTCCATTATTATACTTACGACATATATTATAAATCACGTAACTCAACATAAAGAACACAATGCATACATTTTAATTGAAAAATGAATAAGAGAAGTGGAATTTTTAGAAATTAAGGAATCTATATTTATAGAATTGTAACTTGAACTCTATAATAAAAATGTGAACCTTAGGAAGAATAATCTTAGTATAGAATAGTACCATCACAAATAAAAGTTTATATATGACATATAAATATTATAAATAAAAATATGATATAATTATATCATAGAATACAATAATAAATGATTAAAAATGACAAATTAAGTATTAATGTTTGTGTGAAACATAATTGTTTATTTAAATATTTATCATTTTTATAATGATTAGAAAAAAATTTATTATTTTAAAATAGATTCATGTATTATTATTTTTTCATATAATTAAATGATAATTTTATGAGACCATAATTAATTTTCAAAGCAGAGTAAAATCAATTATTATTTTAAAATTGGCATTTTTTAGATAAATGGTGATTTTATTAAAAAATAAATTTTCTTCATTTATAAAATTATTTTCATAAAATAGAGATCAATTTTTAATTTTAAATGTTGAAAAATGTCTTGGGTGATTTTTTTGGGATTTTTCTAAAACTGTTGACTTTTTTATTAATATTGAAATATGGTAATTTATGGTATAAGCTAAATTCATGATTTATTTATCCATGGGTGATTTATAGATAATGTAAGAAAAATTTTTTAAAACTCAAATGTACTAGTTTAATTATTTATTCACAATAATAAACTTTGTATTTTTCTTTAAAAAATAATAAATTACTGAATAGAATAATCAAAAAACACCCCTCTGTCCCACAATAATTACCACCTCTACACCTCACACCTATTAATCAATGAATCATATCAAATTTTCATCCAATACTCTCCCAAAACACTCCTCATTCATATAGTAGACTTTTTCCTCAATAACAGCCCAAACCCTTTTCCCTAAGGACGTTTTCAACTACATCAAGTTCATGAGGTAAAACTCTCTTACATTTTCTTTAATTTATTTTCATGTAATTTTTTATTATTATATTATCCTAATCTCATCTTTTCCATGTTACATGATAACTAATATATCATTTATATAATGTAATTTAATCTTGTAAATGGAATATTCACCATGAAACTCATTCCTCTCTCTCTCTCTTATTCAATAAATGAAAACAACTCCTGTGATTTGTCTATTTACCAACATCGTGGAAAATGCATTTTCATTTTTTTTAACTCATTCAATGAATGTAATAAAATCGTTTTTATGGTTAAAAATATATTATAATATGTTTATTATATCATATTTTATGTTATGTACGTAACATATATACATAATGTTAAATAATAAACAATATAGTTTGTGGTGATCGAAAACTGCCAAAATATTGTCAATGATTATCAGAAATGTTTTGTCTAATGTATCATTATCATATAATATAAAAAATTATAAAAATAAACATTCAAAATATGGTAAGTTAATTTATAATATATAATTTCAATTCTAGAAAATTATTCCCCTTTTAAATGATCTTCTATACACAAATAATGTGAACTAATCATGAAAACCAGAAAACAAACTGTAATACCCCGCCCCTACCTCATTGGCTTGACGAGGCGGTGAGAGCTACTTGGCCTTAAGCGACGTTCCCAAGGCGCTAAAGGCTAGAAATAAATTCTGAGGGCTTCACCAAATAGTGGGGAATAATTTTCCCTTAAGAAAAAACAACCAAACCAACAACTAATGATGCATGCACTTTCAAACCCAACCATGTGACACTAAAAATTCCATCACAAACCCCAAAACCATCCAACTAAACATGTCCACAAAACATCAGAGTACAAAAGGAAAACTAAACAATAAACACCACTAGACATGGAACCACCACAGATCCACAGCAAGCTCTGAGCTCCAAGATCCACCAAGACATCACAATGCACCACTAAAAGAGGGTGATTCCTAAACTTTTCCCACATCACGATACACAACATCTACAAACACACCAAGGTTCCAAAGTAGGGGGTGAGTACAACTGCTTAGTAAGATTTCCCAAATTACTTCCCTACACACGCCACTAGGATAAAATCATTAGAAAATTTAAATAAAACATTTTATATAAAGCAAAACCAAGCTACCAATTGTTTATAAGCCAAACATGCCATAAGACAAACATGCCACACAAGGAAGCCAAATCAACCATGCCAGAAGTCGATTACCATTTTTATATTTCACTAACAAGCCTCATTGACAACCATCACCAACAAAGCACACACAAAACCATGGTGGCACTTCCCGTATAACCCATGCACACAACAAACCATGTTGGAACATCCTTTCCAACCCATGCACACATCAAACCATGGTGGCACTTCCCGTCCAACCCATGCACACAACAAACCATGTTGGAACTTCCCATGCAACCCATGCACACAACAAACCATGGTGGCACTTCTCGTCCAACCCATGCACACAACAAAACATGGTGGCACTTCCCATCCACTTTCTATCGATGGTGGCACTTCTCGTCCACTATCCATCCCCTTTTTACAGTGGTACTTCCCACCCACTTCCACACAACATTAAAACAAGCCATAACCAAGCATATAATCCACCAAGACCACAATACCATGTAATGAACCATTTCTATTACATGTCAATCCACTTCAATAAATCAAACAATTACTGAAAACACCCATCAACCATTTTCCATACAAAACCACACTTCAATAAAACAACCCTTTTTTATTG
This sequence comes from Viscum album, assembly GCA_963277665.1. Classification (NCBI taxonomy): domain Eukaryota; kingdom Viridiplantae; phylum Streptophyta; class Magnoliopsida; order Santalales; family Viscaceae; genus Viscum; species Viscum album. The sequence goes on along the minus strand of OY728145.1, from coordinate 1,280,042,729 downwards.
AAAACCATTTTCTCAAATCATCTTAATAAAGTGAACAAAACAACTCATTTTAAAATCCCATTTTAAAATCACATCATTAGAATTTCACCGCAAGCCCTTTTACCAAAAATCCCCAAAACATTACCAAAGGGATTTCCAACCAATTTTCGCACATCAACACACAATTAATTTAAAGTATCACAAATTAATTACAACCAAACCACTAGTTTTAACCAAGTATAGTCAAGAGGGAAGACACCTACCATTGGGGTTCAAGCGAAATCGACCCATAAGAAATTACTCTTAAAATCTAGCGAACGCACCAATGAAACCACTATAGATCCCCTTCCCAAACATATAAAATCCTTAAAATTAACATCCAAGGCAACCACAACCCTAGATCTACACACAATGGGTGTAGATCTAGAAAACCGAGAGAGAGGGAGACGTAGATCTAGAGGAAAACACAAAGAACCCAAGAGGAGAGGCTTACCCGAGAGAAACCACCTTCAAACCGCCTTGAAACCCCTTTGAATCGCTTACAAAATGAGTGGGAGAGCCCTTCAAAACCCTTGAGTACCAAAACTTCTGAGTGAGGATTGAGTGGGAGAGGATTTGGAGAGGAATGAGACAATCCCGAGTGAACTCGGGTTTTAAAACATTATTTTAAGTCGACGTACGATTAGGAAACACGGTTTGGAAAACCATGCTATAATCATGTGCACACTACTGTCTCTAGATGAGGGGTCCGCACTGTTTCTATGCATGGTTTGGAAAGCCGTGCATAAGCCGTGTCAAGCCTTCTATCTCCCCCTGCACGGTTTCCTAGAGAACCCGTACGGTTTCCTCTTACCGCGCTCATATCATGCTCCCTAAGAAAAGAATCCAAACTTATTTAAAACCATTCCAAACTCTCTCAACCTCTTCTCAACTCATCTCATGTAGTTTAAACACATAAATACGCATAAAAATGGATACATACCTCAAACTGGGGGTTATACATTCTCTCCACCATTGGACATTCTGTCCCCAGAAAGTAGCGAACCCACACATTGCCGAAAGAGCTCGGGTCATTGCTCGACCATCTCTTTCTCCCACTACCAAGTCTCCTCTTGGATCTGGACATGCTACCACAAAACCCGAACTAGACCGAAGCTTTTACATTGCAAGATATTCTCTTTCCTAACCACAACCCACATTGGCATGTGCACCAACGAAGAATCCAGCTCTAGCTCAACATGATCCCATTGAATAACATGGTCCAGATCGGGGTGATACTTTTTCAACTGTGACACATGAACACATTGTGTACCGCACTGAACCTAGGTGGCAAAGCCAAATGATAAGCCACCTCACCAACCCACTCAAGAATCTCAAAAGGTCCAACATACGTCAGAGATAACTTTCTCTACTTCCCAAACCGACGATGTCCCAACCTAGGATTGATCCTCAAGAAAACATGGTCACCCACCTCGAACAACAACAGTCGTCGAAGATGATACGCATACGATTTCTAACGAATCTGAGCCATCTCCATTATCTTCCTAATTAACCTGATCTTTTTCATAGTCTCCTAGACAAGGTTCGGTCCAACCATTAAGGACTCAGCTAGTTCCACCCAGAATAGTAGAGAATGACACGGCCACCCATACACGCTTCAAACGGAGCCATATGTATGGATGCCTGATAACTATTATTGTAAGAGAACTCAACCAACGACAAGTGCTCCTCCCACGATCTACCAAAATCTATGAAAATGCTCACAACATATCCTCAAAAGTTTGTATCGTCCTCTCGGATTGACCATCTGTTTGAGTGTGATATTCCATGCTCATAGTCAACTATGTCCCAAGGTCTTGCTACAAGGATTTCCAAAAAGGGGATGTAATCCTCAGATCACTATATGAGACAATCGAAACTGGAACACCATGCCTCTTTACCACCTCCTTAATATAGATTTTGGACAGATCCTCCACCCTATGAGATTCACGAATTGGGATGAAATTGGCCGACTTCCTTAGCTAATCCACTATCACCCAAATGGCTTCGTGCTTCCTGATCATTCTTGGGAGACCTGTGACAAAATCCATCATTATTTCCTCCCACATCCAAATAGGGATCGGTAAGGTCTGGAACATTTCTGCTGGCCTCTGATGTTCTGCCTTGACCTGCTAGCAAGTCAAGCATCTCAAAACAAACTCACCCACACTTCTTTTCATACTAGCCCATAAGAACTACATTTTCAATGCTTTATACATTTTCTGAATTCCAGGATGAACAAACCACCTGGAATGATGATACAGCATGAGAAGCTCCTCCTGACAAGAAACTGTTACAACTATCTAATTCTGAAAAAACAAAATTGGATCTTCATTCAGTTTCAAACTTTCAATGGTCTCCCCACCATTTAGTTTCATCCTCATGGTAACGCACTCTGAATCAGATATCTATGCCTCTTTAACCAGTGCAACCAAGTCAGGAATCAACAAGACTGGAAATAAGACTCCTCTATCCCCCTGGTCCTCACATTCCAGCTGCATGTCATCTATAACCAACATCAACTACCACTGGTCCGATGCTTGTTTCACCACCTGAGCATACGATTTTCTGCTTAATGCATCCACCACTGAATTTCCCTTACCCAGTCTAGTGTATACATCAAGTCGAAATTAAACATCATGAGATATTTCATCCATTTCCTTTGCCTCAAGTTCAAATCCCTTTGTGAGAAAATGTGCTTCAAGCTCTTATGATTTGTATATGCAATGAATTTTTCACCGAAGAGATAATGACGCCACACTTTCAAAACATGGACCACTGATGCTATTTCCAAATCATGAGTTGGGTAGTTCTTCTGATGCACCCTCAACTGTCATGATCCATAAGCAACCACATGATTCCCTTGCATGAAAACCCACCCCAACCCTGATCCTGATGCATCGCAATACACTATGTACCCTTTTCCTGGTTATGGAAAAACAAAGATTGGTGTTGATGTAAGGTAACCCTTTAGCTGTTTGAAACACTACTGACATTGTTCATTCCACTGTAATGGAACATTCATTCATGTCAAAGTTGTCATCGGTGAAGCCAAATGTGAAAAATCATAAACAACACGCCAATAATACCCAGTTAGACTGAGGAAACTCTATACCTCAAACACATTTTTTGGTGGTTTCCACAAGACAACTGACTCTATCTTTTCTAGATCTACTGAAACACCCCTTTTAGAAATCACAAGGCCAAGAAAATGGTCTTCCTGTATCCAAAAGTCACAATTTGACAATTTGGAATATAACAGATGATCCATCAAGATCCCCATCACGGTCACCAAGTGATTCTCATGCTCCACCCTTTCCTTTAAATACAATAGAATATCATCTACAAACATCCCCAAAAATGAATCCAGATATCTCTGAAATATCCTATTCATTAATGCCATGAACATCATTGGTGCATTCGTTAGACCAAAAGGAATAACCACATATTCATAATGGAAATATCTAATTCTGATAGCTGTTTTAGGAATATCGCCCCTCCTCACACGGAATTGATGATATCCCAACCTCAGGTAGATCTTATAGAACCACTTGGATCCCCTTAACTGGTCGAACAAATCACTAATTCGTGGAAGTGGATATCTGTTCTTTATCATAACTTTTTTGACTCGACGATAATCAACACAGAGCCTCAAATTTCCTTTCACTTTTTTCACAAACAACATCAGTGCTATCCACGGAGACTTTCTAGGATGAATAAACCCTTTGATTTCTAACTCATCCAATTGAACTTTCAATTCCTTCATTTCAGTAGGTGTCATCCGGTAAGATGGAAGTGAGATAGGATTGGTCCCTGAAAGAATATCAATTGTAACTCCACTTCTCTAATGGGTTGTAACCTAGATAGTTATTCGGGAAAAACATCCATGAACTGTTCCACTACTGGCATAAGAACACTATGCTCAACACCCTCTACCGATTCCAAAGACAACACCACCAACTGATATGATAATGTGCCCACTGCTGGTGCCAACAAACCCGTTTCACCCTGCCTTTCATGCCCTTCTCCTCAAAAGAGATTTCTAAAGCCATCATAAGTCGTAAAATCCATTGTTTGCGCATTATAGTCGATGTGGGCCTTAAACACCACTAGCCAATCCATTCCTAGGACTACATCATGCCCATCCATCTCAAGCACTGATAAATTATACATTATCTCATCCTCGCTCAAAACGATACAACAAGCTCTACACAATAAGGCTCGACGCTATCTTTTTCCCATAGGAGTTTGAAGTTCAAAACTGAAGGCATCATTTCTACCCTTAAACCTAGAAACTCAACCACACATGAAGCAATTAAAAAGTGTGAGTCACCCGTATCAAACAACACTTGCATCAATGTATAATTTAAAAGAAGAGTACCTCTCACCGAGGATGGTCCTGACTGATTATCCACCACAACTTGTTCAGATTAAAACAATGTATTGGTTGCCACACTCATCTCTTTATTTCCCTATTGAGGAGTTTTGGTGTTCTGAGAATCAACATAACTGAATTTGCTCTGCTGACGAGGGGTATGCTGTTGTCCCCATCCTGTCGATGCATACGACGTCTGCAATCCCTGAGCAGTGTCACGCACACCCGACCTTGGAGCATTCCGACAATAACACTACAGATTCCCCATATTCTTAAAATTGTAACATGATCGTGGTTGTGTCGTATAGTACCGCTTTATCTGTGCCGTAGAGCCACACTGAAAATATTTTGGCTTGCTCTGGGGCTTTGGAGGAAGATTTACTAATCCTGTCGTCAGATTTTGTGTCATACTCCCGCCCTGGGAATAAGTGTCCCTCCTCAACTTTAACCTATCGTTAATGTTCTCACTATTCCCCATGGGTACCACCATGCTTCCTCCACCCAGAGCTCCCATCAGATCTCACTCAGTCACCGAATTTACCATCTCTGTATAATCATCAATACACAACACTTCTATTTTTGAATAGATCTCTTTCCTTAACACCGCTTCGAAGATCCTTGCCTTCAACGAAGTGATACCCGCCACCTTGGGTGAAAACCCCACTAAGATCATAAACATAGATGTATATTCCATCAAAGACATATGCTCTTTCTTCAGACTGAAGAAATCAGTTTTACGCTGAATTCTAAATGTATGTGGGTAGAATTTTTTTTAAACAATTCCTCAAATCCTTCCAACGTCATATCCTAGTCCATCCCCACATAGACTACAAGTCCCACCACTAAAGAGCAAGATCATCTAGTTTATACATTTCTAGCCTTACTTTAAGCTTTACTGGCATCCCCAAGAATTCAAAAATTCTGTTCATTTTGGACAGCCATGCCTCTTCCCTTTCTGAGTCTGAATCACCCCTAAAGAAGGCTGGTTCCTTCCTTTGAAACTGAGCCACATAATCAACATGATTTGTCTCTTCCACTCTATTCATACTTCCCACAGCTTGAAAAGATTGCACTATGATCTGGACTAAATACTGGTTCACCTGGGGCTCAGGTGGAACCACGTTCTCATTGGCCACTTCAAGTTGGTCTCTACGACGCCTATACGATGCCATTTCTATGAATAGAAAATAAACAACCCTGAGTCTCAATTCCATAAACATCAAGAATCCCCATTTCAAACCGCATTACACAACACTATCACAATGAGGTTTTCCACCTTTCCACCTTTTCCATGTTTCACCATTTTTGAAAATCAAACCATTTTCAAAATACCAAATTTATTCACATTACAATTTCACACATTTGAAAAACCGTTTCTCACTTCATCCGATAAATCATTATGCCCCAATGAAATATGCATCCTTGAGGGAAGTCATTTCTACCATGAATGTCATGATCATCTCATTGGCTACACCCACGACAATGGGATATCCAATGCCGATAAGTGTCTCCAAAACACTTATGTACCCAACTCCCTGGTAACTTGAAGTTCAGCATAAAAGGGTTAGCTATGTCATTTTATGCTATACATTCCAAGTTCTGACATTCTTATACCTTGCTACCATCCCGACTCAAGTAATGTACCACAACGAATGTCAACTAGAAATCCAAGAATCAATTCCAATGGACCAAACAAGTTGATACCATTTGTAACACCCCGCCCCTACCTCATTGGCTTGAGGAGACGGTGAGGGCTACTTGGCCTTAATAGACATTCCCAAGGCGCCAAAGGCTGGCAATATATGCTGAGGGCTTCAAGGAACAATGGGGAACAATTTTCCCTTAAGACAAAACCAACTAAACCAACATCTAAAGATGCACTCACTTTCAAAACCAACCATGTGACACTAACAATTCCATCAAAAAAACCCAAAAACATCCAACTAAACATGTCCACAAAACATCAGAGTACAAAGCAAAAACTAAACAATAAACACCATGAGCCATGACACCACCACAGCTCCACACCATGCTCTGAGCTCCAAGATCCACCAAGACATCACAGTGCACCACTAATGGAGGGTGATGCCTCACCTTTTCCAACATCATGGTGCAGAACATCTGCAAATACACCAAGGTTCCAAAGTAGGGGGTTAGTACAACTACTCAGTAGTACTTCCCCAAATGACTTCTCTACACACGCCACTAGGATAAAACTGTTAGCATAGTTAAATAAAACATTTTATATAAAGAAAAAATAGGGTACCAATTGTTTATAAGATAAACATACCATAATCCCAACATGCCACACAAGGAAGCCAAATCAACCATGCCACAAGCCAATTACCATTTTCATATTTCACTAACAAGCTTCATCGACAAACATCACCATCAAAGCACACAACAAACCATGGTGGCACTTCCCATCCAACCCATGCACACAACAAACTGTGGTGGCACTTCCTGTCCAACCCATGCACCCAACAAACCATGGTGGCACTTCCCATCCAACCCATGCTCACAAAAAACCATGGTGGCACTTCTCGTCTACTTTCTATCGATGGTGTAACTTCTCATCCAATATCCATCCCCTTTTTATAGTGGTACTTCTCGTCCTCTTCCAAACAACATTCAAACAATCCATAACCAAGCATATAATACACCAAGGCCACAACACCATTCAATCAACCATTTCCATTACATGTCAATCAACTTCAATAAATCAAACATTTTATGAAAACACCCATTAACCATTTTCCATACCGAACCACATTTCAATAAAACAACCCTTTTATTGAAAACCATTTTCTCAAATCATATTAATCAATTCAACAAAACAACTCATTTTAAAATTCCATTTTAAAATCACATCAAGTGCGTTTCACCATAAGCTCTTTTTCCCAAAATTCCCCAATCCATTACCAAAGGGATTTCCAACCAATTTTCATACATCAACACACAATTAATTTAAAGAAACACAAATTAATTGCAACCAAACCACAAGTTATAACCAAGTAGAGTCGAGAGAGAAGCCACCTACCTTTAGGGTTCCAGCGAAATTGACCCAGAAGCAATTACTCTCCAAATCCGGTGAACGCACCGCCGAAACCTCTCGCGATCCCCTTCCCTAACATCCAAAAGCCTTAAAATTAACATCCAAGGAAACCACAACCCTAGATCTACAAACAACGAGTGTTGATCTTGAAAACCTAGAAATTGGGAGATGTAGATCTAGAGGAAAACACAAAGAACCCAAGAGGAGAGGCTTACCCAGGAGAAACCACCTTCAAACATCCTTGAAACCCCTTTGAATCACTTCCAAAACGAGTGGGAGAGCCCCTCTAACCCTTGAGAACTGAAAATTCCGATTGTGGCTCGAGTGGGAGAGGATTCTAAGAAGAATGAGTCAATCCCGAGTGAACTCGGGTTTTAAAACCCTATTTTAAGTGGCAGCACCGTTACCCCGCACAGTTTGGAAAACTGTGTGCTAACTGTGCACACGCTACTGTCTCGATAGGAGGGGTCTGCATGGTTGCCTCGCACGGTTTCGGAAACCGTGTGCAGGCCATGCGAAGCCTACTGTCTCCCCCTGCACGGTTTCCTGGAGAACCCACACGGTTTTCTCTAACCATGCTCAAACTGTACTCCCTAAGAAAAGCCTCAAAACTTATTTAAAACCATTCCAAACTCTCTAAACCTCTTCTAAACTCATCTAATGAACTTTAATCACATAAAGAAGCATAAATAAAGGCTACATACCTCATACTGGGGGTTCGGATATAGCAGGCATCGCACAGTTTACCAAACTGTGCGAGGCAACCATGCGAAGCCTACTACCTCCCCCTACACGGTTTCTTGGAGAACCCGCACGGTCTCCACTAACAGTGATCAAACCGTGCTCCCTATAAAAGCCTCCAAAATTATTTAAAGCCATTCCAAACTCTCTCAACCTATTCTCAAATCATCTCATTCACTTTAAATACATAAAGTATCATAAAAAAATTCTACATACCTCAAACCGGGGGTGCTACATGAACACTGCAGAACAATAACATTATATAATATAACTTCTCAAAATGGCCATAAATGAGCTTCATAAAATTATAAAAAAATCAAATAAATGTATAAGAGGGAATTCATAAGTTAATTAATTGAATCAATTTGATTATCCAACACATTATGTACAATTTCAGAACACTTTCAGACATAATGTAAGGGATTCTACCAAAACCACCATTCTTCCATCAAGTTACTATTTATCTCTCTTTAACCCAATTTTATTATTCATTATTTTTGATTAATTTTTTATAAATTATATGTATGTGATTACAAAACTTATATCTTGATCATTTCAAAATTATTTTATGGAAAATAAATCTTTTAAAAAGTTTCCCTTCACAATTATTTCCCATATGTAAGCCCGATTATAAAGAACATATTGATTTATTAATACTTTTCAGGTGCTCCTCATTAACGGTTTTAAGCCGCATTTTTTTCTACAATAACACATTTTATCATGAAAAAATATGTGTTTTCAATAGAAATTTTATTTTCCCTCTATAAATTCCCTTTAATAATTTCCTTAAACCACAATAAAATGATTTGTTTCTAAATGATTCCTAAACACTCTTTTTACATATTATCACATAAATTTGATATAATTCATTATTATCTATAACTATTTAAACATATTAATTTCCATGTATAATTTAAATCCATTCTTTCAAGGGGACTATTATTTTAAACCCATTTTCCATGCCTTATAACATGATTATGATACTAAAATCCTTCCATGGTAACCATTATGTTTATGTTTGATTCCTTATGTTTGATTCTTATAGTGGAACACATATTCATGAACATGTTATGAAGGGTGTTCCTAGATATCACTCTAATTCATTGGGTAATGTTTTTACCATGACATGTCATGTGGAATGGTCTTGGTGGTTATCCATGACTAATGCTCTATGTTCCATGATCTTGTTGGGTGCCCTTGACTAATATTCCATTTGTAATTATCCTAGTGGTTAGTCTTGACTTGTTATCCACCAATTTATATGATCCTGATTCATGCTTATGTACTTTTTTATGTTGATTTCACATCCCCTATGATAAAAGGCTTATATATGGTTACTTTTGTATATGCATGCCTTTTTATTTCATCATGTTATTCCATCAATGACAGGTGCTACGATTTGTTATTATATTTATTACCTTACTACGATTTAAATCTCATCCCTTTTTTCATGTATTCCCCAGGATATCTAATGAATATATAAGGGCTCAGAAAATGACAGGATCCCATTATGGAGTTTAAATTAAAGTTTTTTCCCCATGTTTTCAGTGTTTTGTAACTAATATTCTAAAGACACTAGAATTTATGATCCATGGTTATATTTGAGGGTTAAAATCATGTAATTAATTATTTAAAAGGATGGGTCCATTATATTTGGTAGCATAGAGCGTTATATTTTAATTTGGATATTAGGAATAGAACACTTTTATGAGACCCATAAGGGTAATTCTACTACAGTGTCATGACCCGTCCCCTAGATGAAGATTGGTGTCTGAAAACCCCATTATCAAGAATCATTTCATTATTGTAAATACAACAGTGTCATTACCCATCCCCTAGGGCCTATATCGTGACGACCCCATGTCTGCCCCTAATAGGCCAGGGATGGCGAATAAAGTCGAGTTGGAATATCCCATAAATGGGAGGAATTATCCTATGTACCTACACAAACTCAAAAATCCAAACTAAATCTTAAGGGAAGTAAAAAAATATGGAATATATGCAAGTATACCTCTATGTGAAACACAGCCAAAATGCCAAAAAAATTAAATTACAAGGTGGAAATCCATGCTAGAATATAGGCCCACAAAAATAAATACATAACACAAGTAGAACCCCATGTCCCTGCAAATAGTCTATCGATAACCATACCAAAAGGGTAGGTTAATGGTACCTTGTTAACGTTGTATGATTAAGACTCATCCTATCTGATCGCACAGATCACTACCAGGTCATGGCCCTCCCTAGACTCTATACGAGCATCAAATTTCAAATTAGTACATGGCACTTATGTGAAAAGCATTTTCAGGGTGGTATAAAACAATACTCAGTAGGACACCTAAAAAACCACAAAGGTAAATCACAAGGTAAGAACCACAAGTAAATTCATAGTCATCTCTACTTTAGGTATATTCTGATAAATATAACAATAACATCCAGATATACTCATCTTAGACACTATGAATAAAAAGGTTATTACCTCATACCCAGCAACATAATTCTAATTGTATGTTTGAACGGAAACACATAAAATAGGGAGGAAGATGCTCCATCAGCTTAGCCATCCCTGATGGTACCTGAATCAAAGGTAAACTCCATCAGGAACAACTCTACCCATCCAAATGATACATCTGAGATAACGTGCTTCTTCAAGAACATACTACTACATCTAGCTCCAGTTCCAATCATAAGATATTCAGTCATCGTTGTCTTTCACCCAACACAAGACTAAGAAAACCCATGTGGAGAGGCACATTCTCACCATTGTACACATATGGGGTGGCCCTGATCCTAACCATTTCATGAAACCTCTATCTCTCCTATAAATAGTGTCTCGCACCTCAGTCCATCAAGGGATAACTAGATCATATCTATATATCATTATCATCCAGTGGATGGGTATACTCCTCACAACTGTGTCCAACAGTTGAGGGAGATCCAACTCCAATGAAGGAACCACTCCCTGCCACTACTTCAGGATGGGGGAGTGCATCTCCGTAAGTGAGGACCTTCACCATGATCCCATAGGGGATTAAGAATCATGAAGGATCTGCATGCTAATCCCATAGGGGGTATGACATCGTAAGTTGAGGACCTACACCCTAAACTGTAGGGGAGTACTACTCAATGACTAGAGGACCGGAACCCTGGTATGATAGAGGAGTACCGACTCTATCAGTTCATGTTTGGAGGACACGTTCCCTGGAACAATAGTAGAGTACCGAATCCTATCATATATGACATTCACCCTACCCTATAAGGGAGTTCCGACTCTATGTACGTTATATATGGGGGACTCTCTCTCTAGTATTATAGGGGAGTATCGACTTCTTGGATAAAGAATGCAATCACTGGTCCAACCGGGTAGTACTAATCTTCCTTCAAGATCATCTTTGAGAACCTACACCCAAGTCCCTTAAAGTAGTAAAACCCTATAAGAATGGTAGAAAAAGGAAATGAACCCATTCCCCAAATGTGGGGAGTCCCAACATTATGAAACATTCTGATTCCCACTCATGTGTGCTTATATAGGGACGAACTACACCTCAAACCATTAGCCATCTATCAACATCCACAATAACACACATTATGTATTTCAAACATATAGTCTCATCATGTGAGTCCCAATGCTGCAAATGGCTCATGAAACAGATGTAAAACTTGTATGAAATGGGAATTGTAGTGAAAAGGCGTCGGTTGGGACTCGGTCAGGTCCAACCCAACCCGGCCTAGTGGTCTGCTGGCCTAACCTAGTCTTACCCAACCTGGCATGTTGGGCCTAACCATTCCCACAACATCATAACGGCCAACTACACTAGCCTGGCCCGAGGTACTACACACCCTCCCTGGGCCGGCCCGTCTGATCCCGCCAAGCCTACTATAACGTGGGATGATTCAACTACTCGGATGTGGCAGTCTTCTATGTCTGCTCTACACCACACGTCAAGCTCATCCAAATGTAGATCATACCCTTGGAATGATTCACTGGCATGTCTGACCCAACCGTGGCTCTAATCCATTGCTTCCTCCAAGTGGGCAGCAGCATCGACATGGCTAATGCCCCCACCACAGTGCACAACTGCACCGACATTCCCTTTTATGGGCCACCTAACATGATCCAGTGGTTCGTTCTTCAATTTGTAGGATGTTTTGGAGTCCTCGAGTCGCACACTTCATCACCAGGTATTCAAAGCCTTTCCACGATCCAATTACGGTGTGAAGCGATTTGAGTACAATGTCTCTCACATTTCCTTGATCTAATCATCACCATTGTTGTCACACCTCTATCGTGTCATGTCTATCCCGGATCCATGATGTCGGATTGTTTCACCATGATATGGTTGCACAATGATCCACCATTTTCCATTTCATGAAGAATGCTAAGAACATGAGGGACTGAAGCACAAAAACAAACCATCAGATCTAACCTTGGAAATTTTTTCATTCTTGCCTCAATCTGATCCGTTAGAAGGATCAATGTAAAAAAACAAAACCAAAAACTCAATTACCCAAAAATAATCCCATAGTCAAAACATCCCGAAAGAACAATAGAGATACATTCAAACTGGTCATGGTTTGATCTACGTTCGTCATTTAGAAATCAATAACATGGGGAAACAATATTCAAAATAACAACACCTAACTCGAGTTGGATCGCTTGTAGTCATTGATTGATGCTGCATCACCACATTGATCGTTGTGCCACTAGCGTTCTCCAATTCATTCCCACATGATTGAATCCCAACCTCTGATCCTCCATCACTGGTGAGAAAGCCACCTCCCCCTTGCCTTAGGGGAAATCCAAGGTAATTATATAGTGTTATGAATTCTAATGTTGTAACATGTCCCTAATTAATGGAGGAAACAAAATTTTCATATTTCATTGTTACTGTTTCACTTTGAAACAACGTCACCACACTGCTTCATTTAATAAAGGATAATGGGTTTCTCTATCACAATGTCATGGCATCTCCACTATACTATGTATTAAAATGAAATAAAATAAACTTCTTTAAGTTTATTTTACAATTCTTTATAAAGTCCAAAAGTTAACTTTTACCCTCGACCCATGCATGTCACGGTTCGGCTCTGCCTAAGGAAATCACACCCTCATGAGCTCAATGGTACTCTCTATTTTCCAATCTAATTAATGTTATGAGTTATAAGGATTTGTTAAAATAATAATTTTATTTAATAATTTTATTTATGGTTACATCCCAAAACTATTTTCCACAGTTGATCCGCACCGACCATTGTGAGGCTTCTCTTAAGGAATGAACATCCTCATAAGATCAACGATAATATTCTATTTCCAATCTGACTTACTATTTATGAGTTATTAGGATTTCAAAAAATAATAATATTTTTAATTATTTTATTTATAGTGATTCTATATTCAGATTTTCTCATTGGACACCCACACCGACTAAACTTATGTCACGCCTAGGGTAATACCACTACTCTGAGTGCAAAGGAGCCTTTGGGTTTTTGATCTAGAAACCCATTTAAGAGTTATTAAAAAATTTAGGAAAAATTATCATGTGCACTATTTAAAAACATTTCATTTTTAAAAGGATCTTTCTGGGAACTCCGGTCCTCAAGAATCGCATATTGTATCAGCGCCTGGTCACATAATGATTGCCAAGAATTTTCTAAAAATCAAACTGGGAAAATTGGAGTCATTACATTCTCCCAAATTTAATGATTTACATCGTTAAAATTCCAAACAATGTTTACTCAAAGAAAAGGTAAGAGAACTTAGCATGATTCTGAGCCTCCTACTTCTCTTTGATCCCCATAATATCCTCTTACTTTCCCCTTTTTGAATGTCCATTAGGGCAATTCCTTGTGGAGAACTAAGCACATAAAGACTCTCAGTTGGTATCATTGATTAGTGCCTCTATGAGTCATTTATGAGTAGAAGGGTAACAAACAATGATTGGAGATAATCTTCTCAATATCCATTTTAATGAACTGAATATGACATGCAATTTATTAAATATAAGGGAATATTACGACGGTGTGTGATTCTGAGGCCCGGTGTGCCCGGAACGAACTTCGGAACATTTTTCTGGGTATGTTCAGTAAACGTACGAGTGGGATTTTCTATCTTTTGAACCGGTGCTCAGAATTGAATTCTGAGGGCACTATTGAACTCAAAACGCTAATAGTCTCTTAAAGAGACCTTCACTTAGACCGTATTGGGTCGAGAGTGAATGGTAGTTTTTGTGTTTTCTTCATTAAAGAATGGAATAAATAAAAATTTTAACATTTTTATTTTATTTGTTGAAACCGCTCAACATGAGTTATGGTAGTGGGGACCACCTGAGCCTAAACCTTCCATGTGGATGTTTCAAAGGTAGGGACCACCTGAACTAAAACCGCCCATATGGGTTATGGTTGTGGGGACCACCCGAGACTAAAACCCCCTTAATCTCCCCTCTTAATGGGAGAAACTCTTTAACTCTCTCTTTAAAATAGAGAAGACTCTTGAACTTCCTCCACATTAATTATATCAACACCTCTTGATTAATGACTCCAATTCCAATTAAATTAATAAAACCTAATTTAATTTATATTGGTCATTATTTTGCTGGGAGAAGTGTTGGCAAATCACTTGGAGAAACTTTTACCCTCTCCAACGAAGAATAGCTCCCAATGAAAAATGGCCACCGGAGATTGAAGAATGAGTAAACTGACCCCAAGCCAGATCGGATGCACCTTGAGGAGGCAACCAATGTAGGACATCTTTGACGACAATGAACTAATGATCGTGGAAATGTCAAAATCACGGACCTCACCCCTTCTAACGTCAAAGATCAATCAAGGTAGGGTGGTTGTTTGAACTTCTTCCCTCACCCGTTCTTGATAATTCTTTGTAAGAAAATCAGGAAGAGATTATAGTCGCTTTCTACTGTTCTAACATGGAGAGTGTGGGCCAAACAAACAAGGCAAGAACTCTCCACAAATCTTGTGTTTAATTTTTGTGTTCTTCCTGATGGAGGATGAAGACAACCAACCTTGGTGGGGTACGAGAACGGTGGCCCACACCACTGACGGCCACGAAGAAGGCGATGGTGCAGCGTTGTCGCATCGTGGCCTCTGTCGCCCCTAGCCACCGCCACCCCACGACCTCTGCAACCTGTGGGCTCTGCTGCTCACTGCCGTCGCCGCCCCGCGGCCTCTACAGCTTGTGGCCTCCACCGCCCACGGCCCCCGCCGCACTGCGGCCTAGGCTTCCTGCGTCCACCCCCGCATCGCCGCATCCGCCGCCCACGGCCTCTACCGTCGCCGCCACCACCGCTCCCGCGGCCCCCGCCGCCTCCCCAAAGTCGCCGCCACCCCGCAGCCCCCACAGCCTCGCCACCTCGCAGCCCCCACGGCCTCACCAATCGCAGCCCCACTACCCCTGTGGCCTCGCCGCCCCTGCGGCCTCGCCTCCCCACGGACCTTTGCGGACCCTACGGCCTCACTGACCTCACGGACTCCCGCCGCCCTCCAGGCCCACTGTGGCCCTCACAGCACCCCTAGCGGCCTCTATGGCCACAATGCTACCCAACGTAGGCTGGGACACCCAGCGCGGGTGGGTCAAACCCAGTGGGCCGGGCCGGACCAGACCCAGGCCAACATCGAACTTTTTGCTATATTGGCCATAAATTTTTAACCGAACGTCCAATTGACAAACCATCAACAGCGCTAAAAACCATGGAGAGATATAGTACCTTTGAGTATAACCCACTAGAGATTTGGAAAAATTTGGAGTATGGTCGGGTTGGATCAAGTAGAAATCCAACCCGTCCCTTGGGATTAAAATGTTCATAACTCACAGACTGGGCGTCTGATTGACGTACCATCTGTTGTGTTGAGACCCCTATGATGTGAAGGTCCTTTGAGATATATCTTCATGAGAATTTGTTATAGTTGGAGTATTGACCAGTGGATTGTGCAGCAGACCCTCCAAGACTCAAGTGAGCATACTGCGGGAATCCAATAGCTGGCTGTGACGTGAATAATGTATAGCAATCCTTTTTTGGTCAGAACCAGGCAATCATGTGTGGGTCAGCACATAGTGATCCTATGTGGGTCGGCACCAAGCGATCATGTGTAGGTCATAACCTAGCAATACTCTATGGTTCGACACCGAGCGATCCTATGTGGGTCAGCAGTAGAGCCTCTTTACAGAGTAAGATGATTCACTAGTTACATCTAATCATCTCTATTACTGTACCTAAGAAATACCTTGTGTTATTTGAGTCTGTACCTTATGGTACTTTCGTTTGTGGAAATACCTTGGTGGATTTCTTTTGTGTGGCATACATGTGTGGTACTTTCCTTCGTGGTATTCCTTCCTTTGTGGAACAGTTGAGCATTGGGGATTTGAGTTGGACTCTGTGTTTTTCTCATGATTGAGATGGGTTTACTTGATATCCTAGGTTTATTTATGGTAATATAACTAAGTAGGGTTTTCAGTTGATTTCATGTTGTGTGGTTTATCCATGGTAGATTTTGTGAGACCTTGAGGGAATCGGGGTCCCTAATGAGTATCGTTATACTCACCCCTGCACGGGCTATGCCCGCACCATGTTGTGTTTGGTGCAGACGATTGACATCACCGACTAAGGAGGAGAGTACTAGGACTGAAGGTAACTCAGAGGTGTATGTTAGACGAGACAAACCACAGAGATGACCATTCGTGAGTTGTACCTACCCTTCAAGTAGGATTCATGGTGGATGATCCAGTACCTTCTTTTCAACTATCATCCATCTTGTACTTTCTAGTTTTACTTATACTTTCCATTTGGGCTTGTCTTCTAGACCTTTTTACTTACTGCACTCACTCGGTTTACTATTTAGTTTACTTGGTTGTGTTTCTTGTTGTGGTCTTGTTTTCATGTGCTTATAGGTAATAAAGGAAATGTCTTCCCAGATTTAGGGAATATGCCTTCAGTGATAGTCGTCAGCCCCTAGCCTATGGAAGGCGGGATTAGGGTAGTCACGGCACGGGCCCTGGGGGATGGGTCGTGACAAATTGGTATGAGAGGAGTCAGTTCTACCATAAAACATAGGACTCTTATCATTCTTTTTAATGACAATAGTGTTATGTGTAGTGAGTGTAGTTATTATTTTAGGTAATCCAGTGTTGGTGTGGTGGCCGAAGTATCCATACACCAGGACCCTGACTTCTGATTTCTGACTTAGTTCATGAAAACACATATTGTGTGTGTGTTTCCAAGAGAT
The DNA here is from genome assembly GCA_963277665.1 of Viscum album. Lineage (NCBI taxonomy): Eukaryota > Viridiplantae > Streptophyta > Magnoliopsida > Santalales > Viscaceae > Viscum > Viscum album. Next base: position 1,280,025,303 of record OY728145.1, on the reverse strand, counting down.
TTCACCATGATCTCTTTGAGTCAGCTCACCAGGTATAAATTTTTGAATGTGGTTCACCTGTTTCATTACAGGAATCCTCCATGCAGACAACCAGCTAGGGTTCCAAATATAGTACGCACTAATATCCCCATGAGCGATGAGGACTCGGTGTGGGGCCCTCATCCAGTGGAGGCACCAATGGTACCATTACCCATTGTGCCACCAATTCCACTATCCCCATCAGCAGAGGGTGCACGTAGCTTGAGCATATTTCACGAGTTGTAGTGCTAGAGGCCACCTAGGTTTCAGGGAGACACAAACCCACAGGCGGCTGAGGATTGGATGGAGGCCGTTTTGATTGTTTTCCGACTAGTAGGGACACCAACTGATCTCATAGTAATCATTTCCGCCATCCTTCTACAGGAAGAATCTGGCAGATGGTGGAGCTTGATCTTCCAAGTTTATGATGAGGTGACACTTCTCTCGGTAGACTTTGAGAGCATTTTTTAGGTAGAGAATGTCCCAGCGACTCTTCGTGTAGTGTGCATACAGGAGCTTCATCATATGCAGCAGGGCAGCCTGACTATAGCTTAGTATTCAGAGTGGTACATCGTCCTCTCATGTTACTCCACAGATATGGTACAAGACCCATTATTCAAGGCCCGGATGTTCGAGCACGGACTCATGCGAGAGATCAGGGATTCAATGATTTCACTTAGAATCCCGACGCTGGTGGTGGTGTTACAGAGAGCCCACTTAGTGGATATTTTCCTTGCTGAGTAGTCACCAGAAGTGAGACCCACCACCAATCATCACGTAGTGGAGTCTTCTGCAGCTGTCAGCAGAGAGATGTCGTAGAGGTCCAGAAATACTAGACATACAGGTGTATGACTGTAGGATTCGGGGTTGGTTGTGCGGGGCACCCGAGGCAGAGTCAGTCATTCCAGGAATGGGCATTGTTAAACATGTGGGAGGCAGGGTCACATGCCTCATGACTGACCGACCTGCTGTACTAATGATCAGCAGACAGTCTAAAGACCGCCCATTCAGAGACAGAGGTTCGACAGGGGAGGTCCTCAGGGAGTAGGCGAACCTAGAAGAGGAGTTGGTCGTGCAACTGTAGGTGGGCGATGATTCGAGATATTACCACCACCACCAGGAGGTCCACCCTAACCATAGAGAGTAGGATGATAGGGCCAAGCTCAGCTCCAGGTAGCTGAGTCCTATGATCACGACACTCCGAAGATGATATGAGGTACGATCTATGTCTAATTAACCTTAGCTTCAGTCATTATAGACACAAGTTCCTATCATTATTTTATTTCCATTTCCCTCTTTCGGGTCTTGGAGATTCCGACAGATTCGTTGGCTCGATCCTTATGGCTAGAGGCTTCTACGAGAGTGAATTCGAGGATTACGCACTGGTGTTGGCAGTGCAATCTTACTCTAGGAGGTGAGAGTTTCGGTCGATATCTCCTAGTACCGGCATCAAGGCCTTACGACACCATCTTGGGTATGGAATGGATATCTATAGTTCATGCTCATATTGACTATATTAGGTGCAAAGTGCAGTGTGTCCACATGGATGGGACCAGGTTTACATTCATCGGTGAGAAGGAATCCTTTTAGGAATCGGATGGAATTAACCAAAGGAGAGTGAAGCTGATCACTCAATAGTTGGCTAGCCTTACCCTTAGAGTAGTTGATTTGGAGAGTCTGATTTATCTTATAGTGGTGGACCAGTATGTCGATGTATTCCCTGATGATGTTTTGGGTCTACCTCCTCGCAGAGATGTGGAATTTCACATTGACTTGTACCCTAGGATGACACTAATATCTACACAAGTGTGTTGGATGGATCTCGTGGATCTTTGTTAGTTTCGGGTATAGTTGGTGGACTTATAGGGGAAAGGGTTCATTCAGACCAGTGTTTCTCCTTAGGCAGCCCCGATTTTGTCGCCAAGAAAGAGGATGGGAGATTGAGAAATTTTGTTGACTATTAGATCCTGAACCAGGTGAATTTAAATAAAAATTCCCCTCTTACAAGGATTGATGATTTATTTGATCAACTAAAGAGATCATGATGTTTCTCGAAGATTGACCTCATATCATGCTATCACCAGCTCAGAGTACGAGATGAGGATGTGCAGAAGACAACCTTCAGATGTCGGTATGGCCATTATGTGTTCTTGGTTATGCCATTCTGTGTGACCAATGCTCTAGCAGTGTTCATGGGACTCATGAATAAGATCTTCTATCCATACCTTGATCTCCTTGTAATAGTCTTCATCGACGACATTTAGATCTACTTGGCTACTACGGAGGATCATGCCTATCATTTGCTGATTGTACCGGACACACTCTTAGAGAAATATATTTATGTAAAGCTCTCGAAGTGCTAGCTCTAGATCCTAGAGGTTCACTTTTTGGGACATGTCATCTCATAGGCTAGAGTTTTGGTGGATTCAGCTAATATTTAAGATATACATGTTTGGGAGCCACCCAGGAGTGTGATGGAGGTAGAAAGATTCCTAGATTTGGCTGAATACTACTAGAGGATTGTGGCATATTTTTCCAGTGTTTCAGCACTTCTATCAGTATTGACAAAGAAAGGGAACCCTTCATGTGGTCGGAGAAATGCCTATGGGGTTTTCTAGAGCTAAGGAAGAGGCTGAATAGTGACCCAATATTAAGGATACCGGAGGAGGGCATAGGGTATGTAGTCTACTGTGACACATCAGGGAACAGACATAGATGTTTCCTGATGCAGGAACGAGCAGTGATCATATATGTTTTTTGATTATTGAGACAGAATAAGCAGAACTACGCTACCCAGGACCTAGAGTTAGCAGTAGTGGTCTCCTCCTTGAAGATGTGGTGACATTATTTGATGGGTGATCATTTTACTATGTACTCTGATCACAAGTGTATCAAGTATATCTTCTTCTCAGAAAGACCTAAACCTAAGACAATGACGTTGGTTTGAGTTCATCCAAGACTATGACATCGAGATAGTCTATACTCCTCGGATGGGGAACATTGTAGTAGATGCACTTAGTAGGATATCTGGTATACAGCTTCCTAGTGAGGCGATGGAGAAGCTTTCCAAATTGCAGATATCCTTTGTGGATTGAGATGGAGTATCTTTCCTTGAGTCTCTTACAATCACTCCCTCACTTATTCCACGAGTCATGGAGGCGTAGCATGGGTACATTGACTGTGAGGCTCGACGTGATCAGATATCCACGGGACATGCACCTGATGGATTTTCTGAAGGTGGGGAGCACATCATCTTATTCAGAGGATGTACCATCATACTGGTGTCACTTTAGGAGGATGTGTTGAGATATTTCCACACATCCCCTCTAGTGTTACATCTAGGAGTGGCTATGATGTACCAGGATTTTCGACGATATCATTGCTAGCCAGGAATGAAGAAAGGCGTAGCAGAGTTTTTCACTCAGTGTCTCACTTGTCAGCAAGTGAAGGTGGAGCATCAGGTACCACAAGCTTGGATCATCCTTTAGAGGTCCTAGAGTGTAAGTGTTATGGGATATCCATGGACATTATGACAGGTCATCAACTTACATTCAGATTTCATGATTCTATCTAGATGATTGTCGACCGACTCACCATGTTGGCCCACATCCTACCAATCAAAGAGAAGGGTTCAATTGAGATATTGGGATGCCTCTATGTGCCAGAGATTATGCGACTACATGGAGTACCCTTGATGATTCTATCTGATTATGATGCAGGTTTTACATCCTAAATATGGTAGGGGTTACAGGAGGATTTCTGGATGCAGCTTTGTTTCAGCACCGCCTTCCATAGTTAGATGGATGGCCAGACATAGTGGACCATTTAGACCCTCAAGGAGATGCTGAAGTCTTTCATCCTTGACTTAAGGTGCAGTTTAGAGGATCACTTTCCTTTGGTAGAGTTTTCATATAACAACCTCTATCACTCCACCATTGGGATGGAACTTTTTCAGGCATTGTACGAGAAACCTTGAAGATCACCTTTGTGTTGGACTAACACAGGGGATTTAACACTCATGGGACCATAGATGGTATAGGCTACCACAGAGAAGGTGAAGATCATCCAGGAGTGGATGAAGATTGAACAGAGCAGGAAAAAGTCATATGTCGACAAGAAAAATATACCTCTAGAGATCGAGGATAGTGACCGATTCTTTCTACGGGTCTCACCTCAATGAGTTTTGTAGAGCTTTTACTGAAGCGGCTAGTTATCTCCGATGATCATTGGACCCTTTCAGTCCTCTGCAGAGTTGGTGAGGAGGCTTACCTCATTTCTCTTCCACTTTAGTTGCATCGGGTGCACGACATCTTCCACGTATCTTAGCTGAGGATATACATGCATGACCCATCTCACATCATCGACCATGTCGACGATGGGGAGACTTTTACGGAGGTTCTATTAGAGGTTGAGGATCGACAGGAGTAGATCCTTCATGGGTGGTCGATACCTACAGTTCAAGTTCATTGGCATCATGAGAACCTCTAGTAGAGAAAATGGGAGAGGGATGCTCAGATGCGTGCTCAATACCCCCACATGTTCCCTTACTTTGAGTTGTGGCTTACGGGGAAGAAAATCTCTGAGATGGGGAGAATGTAAAGACCCAAAAATTCCATGTTGTTTTTTTAATATATTGGAATTTTACAAGTCTGAAAAAATTGACGCTGCATAATTTCTTAGTCCCAGTGTGCCAGAAATTAATTTTTGAACATTCTTATAGGTACGTTCATTAAATGTACACGTGGGGTTTTCCAACTTTTGAACCAGTGCTCGGAATTGAAATCCAAGGGCACCGTTGAACTCGTATCTCTGGTATTCACTTAAAGATACCTTCACCTCGACCACAGTGGGTCGAGAGTGAAAGAATGTTTTTGTGTTTTTTTCATGAAAGAATGAAATAAATAAAAATGTTAACCTTTTTATTTTATTTGTTAAAACCCATCAACATGGGTTATAGTGGTGGGGACCACCCAAGCCTAAACCTCCCATGTGGATTTTTCAATGGTGGGGACCACTTAATCTAAAACCTCCCACTTTGGTTATGGTGTTGGGGACCACCTGCGACTAAAACCCCCTTTAACTCCCATCTCAATAGGAGAAACTATTAAACTCTCTCTTTAATGTGGATAAGTCTCTTGAACTTCCTCCACATTAATTTTGCCAATACCTATTGATTAATGATTCCAATTCAAATTAAATTAATAAAACCTATTTTAATTTATATTGGCTATTCTTTTGTTGGGAGAAGTGTTGGAAATGCACATGGAGAAATTTTACCCTCTCCAACGAAAAGCACATCCCAATGAAGAATGACCACCAGACATCGAAGAAAGAGGAAACCGACCCTGAGACAGATCAGAAGTACCTTGTGGAGGCAACCGATGTAGGATTTCTTCAACGACAACGAACCGATGATGGTGGAAATGCTAATGTCACTGACTTTACCCCATCCAAAGTCAACCAGAAATCAAGGTTGGGTGGTTTTTTGAATTTCTTCCCCTCACTCGTTCATGATAATTCGTCATAAAAAATCAAGAATATATTATAGCCACTTATTACCACTTTAACGCGGAGAGTGCGGGCCAAAAAAACATGGCCTGACCTCTACACAAATCTTGTGTTTAATTGTTGTGTTCTTAGTGATGGTGTAGGACACAAACCAACCATGGTGGGGCATGAGAATGGAGGCCAACACCACCACCAACCGCGAGGAAGGCGAAGACGCAACGACACCGCCCCACGGCCACAGCCACCCAAGGTCTCCGCCACCTGCGGCCTCCGATTCATGCGGCCACCAACTCCCCACGACCTATACTACCCCATAGCCTCCACCGCAAACGGCCACTACCACCACACGGCCTCCACCTCCTTGCGGCCTCCTCCACTATCCCCCGGCCTCCACTGGATGCGGCCACCTCTGCCCAACGACCTTCATCTCCCCACGGCACCCATGGCCTCGAGACCATCCACACCCCCCCCCCCCCGGCCTTGCTGACCGCGGCCTCATGGCCCCGACGGCCTCTCCACTATGTGGACCTTCACGAACATTGTGGCCTCGCTACCCACATGGCCTTACACCGCCCTCACAGCCCCCACGGTTTCAGCACCCCACGTACTCGTGGCCTCGGCAGCCTCTCCGCCCCTCGGCCCTTGCGGCCCCCCTCATGGCCTCTGTGGCCTCCATGGCCTCTTGCCTCCCTCACGGCCTTCACGGCCTCACGTCTCCCTCACATTCTCCATAATGACCAATGCGCCCAGGCCAAGCTAGGTCAACCTGAATTGGGTTTGGTCGCGTCGGGTCGGTTCGACCAGGTTGGACCAAACGCAGGGAAAATTCTAACTTTTTACTCTATCGGCCATAACATTATCACCGAACATCAGATTGACAAACCGTCAGCGTCACTGGAAGCCTTGGAAAGAGATAGTCCCTTTTAGTATACCCTACTAGAGATTTGAATAATGTTATAGTATGGTTGGGTTGGATCGTGTACGAATCGAACCGGGCCCTCGGGACTAAAGGCTAATAACTCACAGACCATGCATCAGATTGACGCACCGTCTGTTGTGTTGAGACCCCTATGACGTGTAAGTCCATTGAGATACTTATTACTGGTAATTCATAGAATTTAGATTATCGACCAGTAGATTTTTTGGTGGACCCTCCCGGAGACAAGAGAGAGTAGTATGAGAACCCTTTAGGTGGATGTGATGTGAAGATGAATAGCGATCCTGTGTGGGTCAGCACCGAACAATCCTGTGTAGGTCAGCACCTAAAAATCCTATGTGGGTTAGCACCGAGATATCCTATGTGGGTCAGCACCTAGTGATTATTTGTTTTTCTGCACAGAGTGATCATGTTTGGGTCAGTAGTAGAGCCTCTTAATAAAGTAAGATGATTCAGATGTTACATGTAATAATCTCTACTGTTATACCTAATAAATACCTAGTGTGAGCTGAGTCTGTACCTTGTGGTACATTTCTTCATTTAAATACCTTGGTGGTATTATTTTGTGTTGTTTACCTGTTGGTACTTACCATCATGGTATTCCTTCCTTTGTGGAATAGTTGAGCTTTGGGGATTCGAGTTGGACTCTATGTTTTCCTCATGAATGAGATGGGTTTACTTGATAACGTATGTATATGTATGGGCATATACCTATGTAGGGTCGTCAGTTTGTTCCATGTTGTGTGGTTTATCCTTGGTAGATTTTGTGAGGCCTCGAGGTTCTCAGGGTGTCTACTAAATATTGTTATACTCACCCTTGAATGGGCTATTCCCACACCCTATTCTGTTTGGTGCAAATGACAAAGAGCATTGACTGAGGACAAGAGTACCCGGACTGGAGGTAGCTCAGAGGTGGACGTTAAGTGAGGAAAACCACTAAGACGACGTTAATGAGTTGTACCTACCCTTTAGGTAGGATTTGTGGTGGATGATCCAACATTTGGTTTTCACCTATCATTTTTCTTTTACTTTCCAGTTTTCTTTGTACTTTCCAGTTGGTATTGTATTCTGTCCCCTTTTACTTACTGCACTCACTCTGTTTACTATTTATTTTACTTGATTTTGTAACTTGTTGTGTGCTTGGTTGCGTGTTCTTACAGGTTATAAAGGCAATGCCTTCCCAGTTTTAGTCAATACGCCTTCGGTTCTTGTCTCCAGCCCCTAGCCTATAGAAGGAGGGATTGGGGTAGTCACAGAATGGGCCTTAGGGGATGGGTCGTGACATCTATTCACAAAGTATAATCTCAACTAGGAAAATCACTCCAATTCCTCATTTAGTAAATGCAAACTTTTTTCCTTTTGGGAGTATCTTCTTCTAAATTCCTCATCACTGAGTACACTGCATCTCTAGACTCTAATAATCACTATCCTAGAAAAATTGGCATTTTGAATCCAAGAAAAACACTTCAAGAACCTAATGTGTAGCTGGTGCTTCTGAAGTCGGTTCAGTACGATTATTATGTGTCTCATGTTCTCCCCATCGAACACTGAGTACACTAACTTGTCATCCACAAAGATCACTTGGGGATACCTAGTGCAAAATATCAGTTCTTACTAAAACATTCCTCTATAAGTCCCCCATATACTCTCTCATATCATAAAGCTCTTCAGAAGCCATCCAATATAATGGTGTAAATATCGATATGACCTCAGGGTGTAGACCAATGCATAAGTCTAACTCTAGATGGATAGGTAAACATAGAACGTCTTCTAGGAAGACATCCTTATACAGTACAACCACTAAGAAACCTGAGGACTCATAACTTCCCTTACAATGAGGGTCAGATAAGCCATATGAATAGAAATCAGTTACACCCTCCTCTTTCTGAGTACATCAAGAGATGCAAGGATTTCCCCTTTTATGGTAAAGGGAAATATTGTTCCATCACTATAGAAAAACCACATCTTGTTTCTTTAAACAATAAATCCAGTCATGAATTGTGGGTTATTACATATCAATAATGACATCTTATGGGATCGACCACAATACCAAAAGATCACTACCAAAACTCTCGCCACCAAGAGTTATGTCACACTGTCAGAACTAGTTCATGGTCATTGGGTCTCCTCTAGTATGAGTATTTAAATTTGAAGATCAATTCAATAGTTTAACTAGAACCTCTATTTTTCAAACATGAAAAGAGGAAGGAATGAAATCACTAGAACATGTGTCTATCAATACTACAGCAAAAGTAGAAAGGCACAAATCCTACATTGAATCATATATGGAAACATGAGGTCAAAAAACTGAATAACCTACAACTTTCTCCTCCCATTTCCTCCAAAAACTGGAGTCTGTTATGGAACTCCTTGAAGTGGTGGTGGTAACACGTAAAAATGTAGGCTATATCCTTCCACTTTGCTACCTCTCCTTTCACGTCCTCTACCTGACAGATCTGTCTTCCATCGCAACTTCCTCTTCCTAGGTGGTCATCAACCACCTCTTTGACTATAGCATGAATGGTTGGGAAAAATAATGTGGATTTCACCATTTCTACAAGAATATAGAATCCTTTTCATTAGAGAACATGAACGTCCCTAGAACAACTAAAAAATCCTCTGGTTCTACAACATATGTTTCACAAGTACTACTGGTAGGTCATGCTAACCATGCATCCTAGGTTATCACTTCATCATATTCCTATAGCACACATTTGAACCCAATACTTCATCAAATATCAGGAAATGATAAATCCATGATCCATTCTAGAAAGCAGCATCCACCTAAAACACCAGTGTTAGGTCTTCTAAGTGATCATTAGAAGAAACTGTCCCCTACCGACCATTAAAAAGAAAAAAGTGATCTTTGGATAGCTCCCATCATAGAGGTATTATCAAGCATTGGTATAATCTCCAAATCCACCTAAAGAAACACCAATTTCTAGTGTCGTGAACATATATCAAGGAAAAAATGATGTGTCCTGTTCAAAAGAGTACACCTAGTGAGATGAATCAAGGACATGAAAAACACAAACCATTCTTATATGATGCATGTAACTTTATATCCTTGATACTAGTGTTTTTGGGTACTGAGTTAGAAAATTGGTGCCCACTGTCCTGGGGTATGGATACGTTAGTCGATGCACCAATACTGGAGTCTCTAGCATAAAATCAGAACTTGAAACCCTTCACACCTTTTCCCTAAACCAATCTCACAGACTCACATTCATAAGGTTGAACTGACCTCCTCTGATACCACTCAATCACAATCCATCCCCCAGGGCCCATTCTATAACTACCACAAGCCCCCTTCAATAGGCCATGGGCTAGAGAATAGCACTGAGTAGGCATATCCAACAAATGGGTGGAATTATCCTATATACATGCACACAAGCACACAAATAAATCCAATGATGTTGAGAAGTAAGAAATAAAACGAATCTATGCATGGAAACCACTATGTTAAACACTACCAATGTGTGATAGAAAGTAAATTACAATGTGTAAAATAGGGTTAGTATAAAATTCCACCAAAGGAAAGACATAACACAAGTAAAATCCCATGTCCCTGAAGCTCATCTACAATGAACCCTACCTAAAGGGTAGGTGAAGGGTATCTTCCTAAATCCATATGAGTAAGCCTCATTTTCCTGATTTCACTAAGCACCACCCGGTCCTAGACCACCATGGACTCTGTCAAAGAATCTAATTTATACACATGACACTACATATGATGGAAAATCCCATGTAGGGGTGAGTAAAAAATTCTCAATAGGACACCCCAAAACCACAAAGTTAAATCACAAGGGAAAACCACAAAAAATGCACTGGTAGATCCATGCTTGTTATATGCCCATTCATATTCCAATAACATACATATATAATTCTATCAGACACTATGAATAATAAGGTTCCAATATCATCGCCAACAATAAGAATCTCATTGTAGGATCGAGAGGCAACACATAAAACAAGGACAGATACACTAAACAAGAATTTCCATTCATGATGGAACCCTTATAAAAGGTACATTCCATCATGAATAGCTCAACCATTCCTAATGGTATATATCTGAGAGCATGCTCCATTGGGACCACCCTATTAGGTCCTGCTTCAATTCCCAGCAGCAGAGGTTCAGTAATCATTGTCTTACACCCAACACAAGACTAAGGAAACCCAAGAAAAATGTCCTACCCTCACCATAGTACACAGATGAGGGAGACCTTCACATAACTATCTCAAAAAAACTTAGTCACTCCTATAAGGGTTTTCCCAATCCTCAGTCTGTCGACGGAGCAATAGATCCTATATAGGTAACATTATCCACAAGTGGATAGGCCTTCTCCTCGCAATTATGTATGACAACTAAGGGAGATCCAACCCCAATGGAGGACATGCTCCGCGCCACTACTCGGGGTGGTGGAGTCCAAATCTATAATTGAGTACCCTGACCATAATCTCACATGGGAGTATGACTCATGAGGGACCCACACAATGATACCATAGAGTATTATGACTTCATAAGTTGAGAACCTGCACCCCACCCGGACATGGAGTACTACTTAGTGACCAGAGCACCTGCACCATGGTACGATAGGGGAGTACCGACCCAATCAGTTTATATGTGGATGACCTGTGCCCTGTAACAATAGGGGAGTACCCAATCCAATCCTAGTGGACCTTCATCGTACCATGTAGGGGATTTCTTAATCTATGTAAATTGGATATGGAGTACTTGATCCCTAGTCTTATAGGGGAGTACCTACTCCATGGAAGGAGGACCTGCTCCCTGGTCCCATAGGGGAGTACTAATCGTCCTTCACGAACACCTCCTAGAAACCCACACCCTAGTCCCTCAGGGGAGTAACATGCATCAGGGAAGCTATCCAAATGCAAAAAAAAAACCCACTCCCATGATGTGGGGTGTACCAACATTATGAAACAAACTAATTATCACTCAATTGTGCTTGTACCGAGAGTACATACTCCTCAAACCATTGGGGAATCTATCAACATCCTCAAAAACTAACCTAGAGTATCTCAAAGGGTGTTCTTGTCACGACAGACCTAAATCTAAAAACATCTTGTCAATCAAACATATGGTTTTGAAGATATATGTGTTTTGGTGAAAAGTGGTCAGTTGGGACTAGGTGTGGTCTGACCAAGATTGGTGGTCTACTGACCTGACCTGTTATAACCCAACCCAGGTTCGACTCTATCCATTGAACTAGAACAACCAACTGTACTGTCCTGACTTGAGGTATGGGGTGTGACATGAGTTGTGAGGCCCAGACCAAGGATGGCATATCTGATCCATTATGGCCCACTCAAATGCAGGCCAGTTCAACCACTAAGACACACACGGTCTGCCGCACCACACAACTAGCTTCACCGGATGTATATCTAGCCTAAGAAATGAGCTGTGGGTCTAAATGAACCTGTCACAGTTCGAAGCCGCAACCTCCTCTATGGATGAAGACGCATCAATGGAGCTTCTACTGCTGGAAGGCTATTCCCCAAGCCATGAGTCATGCTCTGGTGGTTCGTTCTCATATCTTGAAGACGTTTCAGAGTCCTCTAGTCACGATATTCATCTCCAGGTATTCTAAACCATTCCACAATCAATTTATATTGAAAATTCATTCACATAAAATATCTACCACATCATCTTAATTTGATCATCATTGTCGTCATTACACGTCTGTCGTGTTGTGTCTATCCTAGATCCATGATGTTGGATCATCGTGCCAAGAAATTTTTCTATAACGATCTATTGTTCATTATTCCATGATGAATGTGATGAACGTGAGGGTGAGAATATAAAAAAGAAACCTGTGGATAAAATCTTGTCCATTTTTTCATTATAGCCTCAATATGATCTGTTATAAGAATCAAGATAATAGAATCAAAATAGGAAACTCAATTCCTCCAAAATCATCTCATAGTCAAAACCTATTGCATGAATGACTGAGCCACAAGTCTATCTATTCGTGGGTTGATCCATGTTCATTATATATACCTAACTAAATGGGCAGAAAATATTTGAAATAAAGACCCCAACCTCGAGATGGATCGATTTCATATGTTGACTGAAGATGTGTCGCCATGTTGATCCTTGTTGAACCATAGTTCATCGATTCATCACCTGCTTGGTCGAATCCTGACCTCTGATCCATCATCTTTTGTGAGAGATCCTCCTCCACCTTTCCATAAGGAAACTCCAGTTGAATTCTCCAGTGTTATGAATTTCATAGTGGATGATGTCCTTGATTAATAGAGGAATCATGGTAACATGTTTACACATTTCAGGGTTATTGTTTTTCTTTGAAATAGCATCGCCACACAAATATATTTAAGGAAGGATAATGAGTTTCTCTGTCACTTTCTCAAAACATCACCACAGTGAGAAACGTTTAAAGTAAATAAAACAAACTTCCTTAATTTTATCTAATTCTTTTTAAAAAATTCCAAAAATTAGCTTTTTCTATCAGCCCATGCCAGCCTGGGATAGGCTCCACCAAAGAAAAGAACACCCTCTCGAGCTCAAATGTATCATATGATTTTCAATCCAAGTTATCATTTATGAGTATGTGGATTTGAAAAGAAAACAAAATAATTTTATATAATTCTTTTATAAATGGTTACGTCCCAAAACTAAATTCAACATTTTAATTGCATCATCCAATCTTAGGATCTTCCTAACAAAATTACAACATCACAAGATCAACCGTGCTCCCCGATTTCCAATCTAATTTACTATTTAGGATTTATAAGGATTTGGGAAAAAATATTTAAAAATTCTATTTGAAGTTACGCCATTTTTTGTATTTCTCACTAATTTTCTGCACCGAATAAACATAAGTCGCTCATAGGGTAAACCCACAGCTCTGAACAAAACAGTTCCCTCATATTTATGATCTAGACACAAATTAAATAGTTATTCCACATTTGAGGATAACTATTCATGCATGCTATTTAAAAACATTACATTTTTCGATGAATCATTTTGGGCACTCTGGGCCTCGAAATTTCATGTCTTCTTAAAACCTGGTCTCATAATTATTTCTATGAATTTTCTAAAAATAAAATCGGGAAAATCTGAGTCGTTACATACATGGATAAAATCCTCTCTCTAATTATTTATTTATTCCAACCCTTATGACAGACAATGTGAATTTTCTAGTTATTATGGATCTAGTTTCCCTTCAGAAAAGGATAAATATATGAAAATGTTATCTTTTTGGGCGCATGATTATTCTAGAGGTTACAGTCCTTGATTTTTCTATATTATAAAGGCTCAAAATCACACATCTATGGGGTTTTTAAGATTGGAAATTAAGTATGTTAGGGAAAGGGTAATTCCAAATTTTTCATGTGAGGAAGTATGAATTGGTAACTACTCAGAGTTTTGGGAATATTCATATGAAACTAGAAATCCTGACGATTTTAGTGTATGACATTTACTTTGATCCCTTATCATAGAAAAACACTTCAACTCATTTTTGTATTCAACTTCAAAATTATGAATTTAATTCCCTCATGTAATAGAATACCACTTCAATTCGATAAACATAAATTAAATGGGGTGATTGGACTATTTGATAGGATTCATGTTAAGGAAAATTTAGACTCCAAAATTACAGAAGTCATCAAAATTATTTCTAAGGATCAAAAAGTTTATGTTAAGGTAGAATATGAGAAAAACCCCCCTTTTGTGATGTTTGTAAAATGGTAGGCACTACTTTTCCAGTTGCAGGGTTGTCAAGAAATCTATGCAGCCTCCCCCAAATCCAAATTCATGGAAGGTTGTTTTCATACAAAAAAAGTGGAAAATTAACTACCATTGAGATTGGTGAATCTTCTAAGAAAATAGAAGAAAATACATGGTTTAAAAAGAAAGATCCTAATATAGCCTATGGACCAAGAACTCATGGTAAAAACTTGTGGAAGAAGAATAATAATAGAAGGAAGATGACTTATTTTCTTCAGAGATTCTACATGATTTATTTAATCTTATCACCTACATGAATTCTAAAAAAATAGAATGTCGAGATTTATATTAGTGAGATGACTTTAGGTATGGTCCCTACTAAATTTAATGTATCATTGAATTATGAAATTATTAAAGATCCTAAAGCTACTACTTCTGATCCCTCTAATTGCATGACTCCCACAACTCTTGATGTTCAAGTTCCCTTATTGAGAGACAATTTACCATGGATTTTAACTCACCTATAGAGTATGAAAATAAGGATGGAGTCATGAAACCTCATCCTGTGGACTCATCATTCTATAGAAGCAGTAGAACTAAAGACTTTTCTTCTTATATTTCTCACTAAAATCTGGAAAGAGTAGAAGATAATGTTTGTTCTCTCAAAACATGTTGTGTTGAAAATAACATAGTGCATCCAAGAACTAATATTCACTTAAAATAATATCATGAAGAATCTCATGCTCTTTTTTTTAAGGGAGCTCCTAGAAATGACAATATTAAATAGGGAACCACCAGATAGTCTTTAGGAAAAAAAATCATGGGTAAAGAGAAAATGGGTATCAACCCCCGACCGTAGGTATATATGAATATTCTATTCTCGAACTACCATTGGGTTTACCCAATGATTCGCCCACTTCCTTAGAATGGTATATTTATGTTCATAAACCCTAATTTATAGGCATTCCAAAGCCTAAAAAGTGCGATGCACCATGTTTTTTTGGACTATAAAATAGAGGTTATAAATTCATTAGCAGCAATTATACTCATGGAATCAAATACTCCTTATGGGTTTTTTCTCATGATTCACTTTGTCATGTCATTGACTTCAATGTCGATAATCAAATTATTACATGTGAGGATAACATCTAAAATTCTCATTAGTAATACTCCTTTGTCTATGTGAAAAACACATATCATGAATGGATGATCCTATAGTAGAATATTTAGTCCATCAACCGTAGAATTCATGATCCTTGGATTTTACTTGGGGACTTAAATGACATTCTTTTCCCAAGGAAATGATTTGGATCTATTCATATCACTCTCTCCTCAAGGGAATACAAATATTGCATAGATGGAATCAATCATATGGATTTCATTATTGTAGGATCCATGTATACTTAGTAAAGAAGACATTGAAATAGAATGGTTGCTAGCAGGATTTATGGAGCCTTCTCTAATGGTCATACCCTTCAAGATTGGGAAAATATATCTTGAATTAAGATATCAAAAATAAACTTGGATCGTCATCATATCATGGTTAGTATTATCACTATAGGTTATAAGTTATGACTCCCTTTCTTATTTAATAGTTCATGGGTTGTGCACTAATATTTCTATAGGCTAGTGGTTGATTCTTGGAACTCCATTCATTAATGTAATGATTTTTTTTCATTCCCCATGAATCTTAACCTCTTGAAACAAAATTTAATTAGTTGGTGAAAATAAAAATACAATAAGAATGGGTGTGAGATTGTATCCCTAGATGAATTTCTTAATCTGATTCAATTTGAGATCATGAATTCGTACATTGAGGAAAATTTACCCCAAGAAATTAAGATTACTTTCAGGACGAAAGATCCTCTCTCCCTCAAATACAATCTTTTTAAAGTGACTTTAAAATATACATTCCTTAAGTAGGGGAATCTAAATACCATATTCTATAATTTTATACAAATATCTGTGAATGATTATAGGCCTCTTACTTTTATCAATGATAGATACAGACTCATTGATAACGAGAAAACTCTTTCGGATCATCTTGTTTCATATTTTTCCAACATATACAATGGACCAGCTTTAAATAAATACCATGAAGAGTAAATTATTCCTAACATGGATAGAGATGAAGAAAATTTCAAACATACTATTTTCCTACCATACATTGAGATGAGAAATGTAGTTTTTATCTTGTATACTGATAGGGAATAGGGTCTGGACGTCTTCTCTAATGCCTTCTATAAAAAAATTTGGGAAGTTATTCATTTATATATACATAGAATGGTATGATCCTTATTCACTAATGGTTTTTTATCTCATCAGATTAATGCAAAATTTCTCATTCTTTTTCCCATGGTAGAAAATTCCTTTGAAAATTATCTTTTCAGGCCTATTTCCCTCATCAACACTACCTATTAAAGCATCACCAGACATATAGAAAATAGGTTTACTACTATTGTAGGTAAAATTGTCTCTTAAAAGTATTTCGGTTTTTTGAAAGGAATAACGATTCAAGACTGTATTAACCCAACCTTTCAATGGGTTAATCTTCATAATAAAACTCCTAAAATATGTTGTCTTGGAATTCGACATTGTGGATTCAAGAATTATTAAAATATTCATCATAAATATGGTTTCATGGATACTTTTTTTGAATTAGGTTAATAGTTTTTTGATTCCTCTCATATCATGGTGGTGGAGAATGGTTCCCCAAATAGTAATTTTAAATTATCAAATGGTTTTATGAAAGGAGATCATGTCTCTACCATTATCTTCTCTACTGATGATGATTATTTGAGAAATGTTATCACATAGAGGAATGAACAGGGAATGATTTCATCTATTAATGCCTCAAATAATATTGATGCTCCAACTCATCTTATTAATACGAATGATATGATCATCATTCTGCAAGGAGGAAAAATAAATATTCAAAATTTAAATAAGGCTATTTTTTGATTATGCAGCTATACTGGGGCATGATATTAATAGGATTAAATATTTCATTTATTTTGTTAAAGGAGTTACACCAAATAAAAGATCTCAACTTCTAATGAAAATGGGAATTTATGAAGGCTCTAGTCCCATGAAATAACATGGAGTTCCCCTCTTGTGGGAATGACCAAAAGTAAGTTATTTAATTAAAATTGTTGATGAAATCAAGAAAAATATTTCATTATAGAAGGGGTTGTATCTCTCTATGGAAGTTAGGATTTGTATGGTTAAATATACCATTGTTTAAAATGCAATGCACTATATTATGATATATAGATGGACCATATCTTATATCAAGTGATTAAACATTTTTATTATGAAATTTTTATGGAGTGTCAGCATGCTAGAATGAAAATTAGTCATAGTCTCCTAGATTACATGCTTCATAACCATTGACAAGGGTGGTATGGGAATTAAAAATCTCAGATTCTTAAATGAGTATTTGTAAGATATTTTTACAAGGAATGTTCTCTCTAGTGACATGGAGGCCCTTTTTTTAAGAGATAGGTTCTTTGTAAAATTAGAAAATGGATGAAATTCATATATATAATTTTCAATTTGGCCATCCATAAAAGAATATTTCTTGAACGTCATGTCTCACTCAAGGTGGATTTGTTGTGGGGATAATTCAATTGAATTATGGCTTCATAACTATACGAGAACACCTCTTATTAATTTGATTGATCAGACCCATTTTCCTCTCGACACTAGTGTCTCTATTCATGATTTTATGGCATCTCCAACTTCAAATATGAAGGATGACATTCAAAGGGAGATGAACAGCTATTTATTTGTGCCACATAAGGATAATACACTTTGGTAATTGCGTAGAAATATCTTTATTCATTATAAAGGATTTTATAACTCATGTTTTAATTCACATTTTGACTACTCTTGGATCAAACACTTTGATAAAGCTTGTATCCATCTGTCAAGTCTAACACTCATTTGGTGGAATTCTCATAAAAATTTCCCTACTAATGAATATTTAATGAATTTTGGAATTATCTTATGATATAAGTTTAGGTAATACAATAAGAATAGGGAGGATATTTCACATTTTTCTTCCCATGTGCCATCACATCATCTTTATGGAAGCCACTTTAAGACATTTTGGATGTTCTTCTACATGTTATTCCCAACTTCTTAGACTTAATTCAATTTTTTACTACTATTTAGGCTTCCACCCATGTTAATAATTTATTCATGGAAACTATGAATGAATTTATTCACATTATATATTGAAATAGGAATGATATTTTTTATTGGAAGAAAAATATCCATATATAGGGGGATTTAGTCTTCCTCATAACAACAACAACAAAATGCAGATATCATATAGTCTAACCACTACAGCAACACGATGCGTGACTTCTTTATTCTAAGAATAATCAGGATTGGTGGTAATTAAAAATAGTTCTCATTCATCCTGGAATTGTAATACACCCTCGTGGATGGATAAAAATCATTGTTTGTGGAGATTGGAATGGAAATATTGGACTAGATAGATGTGGAATGGTTTTTAGGGATCACAATTACCAGATCATTGGATGTTTTAGCGGTACTTGTGGAAATTCCTTATCATTACATTTTGAAATGCATAGTGTGATTAATGTTACTAATATGATAAAATAAAAGGTTTGGATAATCTTTGGCAAGAAATAAACTCAACCACAGTAGTTCAATCCCTATAGAATGGTGTCACTAATTTATCTTTGAAATTCACTACTAGATGGATGCACTATCTTACAACTCTTACAGGGCTCAACTACATTGTCACACATGTGAACTGAGAAAAAAACTATTATGTAAAGGCTTGTCATAAAAGGAACCAACAAGGAGATCATATGTATTGACTATTTACCTACAAGTTAAAATTATTTCTATGATAAACACAGTAAAAAAATATCTACTTTTCTTTTTTTGTAACACACTATGTTTTTAATAAATTTATCTTAACCTATTGGGACTTAAAACCCCCTTAAAAATAATTCATTGTACACATTCAAAAAATAATGTATAATAAATATAATTTTATTATAAATATACCAAAGAAATATATTTTTATATATTATATAATAGATGATTCACTTATGAATTTATATTACTTTTTTTAATGATTCCATGTCAATGTAATATTTTTTATAATAATTTCATTGTTTGTTGTAAGTGTTTTTACTTGTTATTATTGATCATATTACATAGATCATGAATTAATTATTTCACGAATGTAAAACATTATTTATAGTCATTATATAAATATTAATATTAATCTATAAAATATTAAATTTAATATTAATTACACTATTCATAATGACAGAAGGTAGTACATACGCATGAAAACTGCTTTCATTTTATTTCATTATTTACAAAAGGAAAGTGAATGATATATATATATATATATTATCATTCAAGTAACATTATTATGTCATATATTACTATAATTTTACTAAACACATTTTTAATAGATTCCATGTAATGTTTGAAATAATCACATCACATTGAGGAGGTGGTAGTCCACACGTCCACAAATGAATTTATCATATTTACAGAACATGTAAAACATGAAGGTAAAATTTATATAATAACTAAAAATTTTCAAATACATAAAAATTATAATATATATAATAAAAAATATATTTTCTATAATAATTTCCAACCATGATTGGTGGTAAATGTAAAACTAACATTACTCTTTTGTGAGGTGGTAGTTCATCGTAGACATGAATGGTAAGTTCACTGCCCATTAGGTGGAATTTTGCATATGTGCAGGTAGAACCATTAGAATAAAAATATACAAGTATATTTAAGATTAATTTTTATTATATTAGAAATTATCAAGAATAATTTAGGTGGTGGAGAAATATAATATTGGAAAGGAGCTTCATGGGGGGTGTTACCTCTTCTTTGGGTAAACCCATAGTGTTTTCACCAAAGGGATTCCTTGGTTGGATTTTTTCTCAAATGGTGTCCTAAAGGAATAAGTTTGGGAGTTTGGAAAGTGAATTGGTCATATATTTACCTATCCTAATCAACTTAAGAGCTATAAAGAATGGGAAGAAGTGATGGCCTTTTACAATGGAGGAAGGGGGCACACATGAAATGTTGTAAAACAAATTAGGTGTAGCAACATCTTTACCTAAAGAAGAAATAAAAACCAAAAAAACTCATAAATGGAATTTTTATGGCCATTATATTTCCACCCTATGGTTTTTGGAATAGTGGATAGGTTAGTTTTTCCCTTAAGATAAAAATTTATTCCCTTCTTAATGTTAATTTCACCTAAATCACTGTATATATTTTTAATCACTTTCACTAATATATCTAGAAAAATTATGGTAATATTATTAGAAATATAAATATCATTCTAACTAAAACAGTTTATTTTCATTCTTCAAAATTAATTTCGTTTATGTAGAAAAATTATGTTTAGTATTAATCCTATAGAGGTGGTGAAAAAGTGGACATTTAAAGTGAGAATGTTCAAAAGTTCATTAAGCTTTTATATCTCAACACAATATAAAAATAATTTTAATTACCAATATTCTATTAATTAATGAATGATTAATCTACAATTAATTTAAAATCAACTTAAAATATAATTTTACTATGTAAATAAATTTGACAAAAAATAGTTTTGAAATAAAATTCAATATTTTGAACTATTCAACCAAAAATGAAGTCTCTTAGAAAAATCCGTAAAATTCACCCAAACCTAATAAAACATTATAAATTAAAAAATAAATACTATTCTAAAATATTAAATTCATAAAATTGTATAAAATTATTTTTATTATTTTTCAAATAAGGATATTCAAGCTCTTTATTTAAAGAAATAATATTTTTCAAGATATAAATCCTTTGTAAATATTACATATTTTTTTATGAATATGTTTTATTTATATAAAAAATTATAATTAATATTTAAACATTAAGTATTTATGTTCATATTAAAAGTTTTATGGCTATGTTATAACAATAAAATTATAATAATAAAATGATGTTTTGTAGAAACTCGGTGTAATATGTAATGTAAGATTAACTTGTTATAAAGTATTACGCAATCAAAACATAGTGATTTATTATTAAAAAATTAATATTATATTTTGTGTGAAATAATAATAAAATTATTTAGACTAAATAAATTAAAAACAATTCACAAATTATTGGGTTGTTACAATTTACCCTGTTAAAATGAATTTCACCCTCAAAATTATTTTGGTTTATTAAAGGACTAATACTTGGAAGTTTCATGTATAGAAACCCACAACATAAAAATGAATAATAAAACATAATTTCAAAAGGGAATTTTTAAAACATTATGGTTCCCCAATGTAACTCATAACATGAATCCATATGGGATAAAAATTTTGGAATGTGAAAATATGTACACGGAGGAAAATTTTGAATATTTTAAGTGAGTGATTGAGGCCCCCAAAACAATAAGTTATTGATCAATTAAAATTCTAGGGCCTAAATTTCATTAAACTATGATGATTTAAAAGGACATAAATTCAACAAAAATTAATTTATTATATCAAAATTTTATTTTTAGATCACTTTCCTCAAGTTGACTAATTTTAATAAAATGATATAGTTTCATAATTTTAGGAAAACACCACCCTTTGTTATTCCTTGATCAATTTTACCCATCACCTATTTCTCAAAAAAGGAAGGTGAATATTTAATTCTTTAAGTACTAAGAGATCATAAGACCCATGATAAGCCATCACATCTATCATCAGTTATCATGAACTCAAAGTTGTTAGAATAGGTTATACAATATGAATAAATCCTTATGTGGTGAGGTAATAATTTAATATCACGAATATTGTTTGATGTTTAACATAAACATTGGATAAATGTTTAACCTCACAACCCTTTATGAATGATAAAAATATAAAAATCAAGAAATATTGTCACTATATTTATCAATATCGTATCAACATTGATCTAACATATATCATAGAGTATCTCTTATTTTTCACATACCAAACATGTGAATACCTTCATAATTTATTCTCTTAAAGCATGATAATGACATGAATTTCAATAAATACTTATTCAAAACATGCATGATTACTTATTACAAAGTATATTGGTTCTTTTAAATAAATAAAAATTGAGGTAAACTTCACAAATGGAAACAAAAACCACTTTTAAATAAGTAATTTATATGTTATGAGGTCATAAATACTATCCAATTTACATTCCCCAGACCAATCATCTCTTAATAAAAGTTAAACACAATTGTCTCAATATCCTAAACATTTTAATGGTTTCCATACCTTGATTCAAAATATCACATATCCACTGAATCACATTTCTATGTCTTTATCTCCATTCAAAATATCCATTTAAATCCTTGATGAAAAACATATACTAAAAATATTATCGTACTCTTTTAATGCCATAACATATGCACTTAAATCATCCTGATTTATTCTTAAACCATTACATCGACTCCATAAACATATTATTTAAAACAAATTTCCTAAAATAAGAAAAACAAATCAATTATTAATTTTCCTCATCTCCAATCTAATCATTCTTCTTATTTTTTAATTTAAATATGATTCAACGAATATCCCATACCATACACATGTCATTTGAAGTCTCTTTATCTTTAGCAGTATAACACATACATGTTGACCTTCCTGATTCACATCATGAGAATTCCACATTGGAAATCAATTTTCATCATGCACATACTTTCAACATCTAAAATAATCAATTTTAACCCAGTTTTGTCTAGTTCCCACTATTCAATAAAACTAAAAAGCACAAAGAAATAACACTTAGCATATTATGAAACCACATAACCATGAAAAATTGCTTATTAGATGTCTAAAAAATGACACATACTTATCTAATCTATAAAACATTAGTCTTAAACTAGGTTAATATAATCATTTTATTTTTAAATCCATCATGATGGTTCATAAAAAGATATTGAATTCCCAAATCAGATCACCCGGGTCTGTCAATCCTTGTGCATAATAAGGTTTGTTGTCATGTAACAGCTTAATCATGAGGCTAGACCAACACACTTTGTCATTTTTCTTACTCCTAGTTATATATATTTTAGAGGAACATATATTTATAGTATATTTAGAGGAAAATATTTCATGTAAATCACACTCTTTATCCTTTACCAAAATTCCAGGACATTTTCCTAAACATTTACTCATCCTTATACTTATCATTACATACATCCCTAGACATATCCATAGAAATATCCCAAGTGATATCACTATGGTTTTCTCATACTATTTTCTAAATTTTGACTAAACCTTTGCTTTGATACCAACTGTAAAGAACCATTCGTAATGTAAATATACATTAAATCAATTTTGTGGAATAATTAAAACATTACACAGATATATGCCCGAATACCATATTATTTTAGTGATATTGGAATGTTGGAAATTTATATAATTATATATTAGTGGGGTAAATTATCCCCCATTATGTTCTCCAAGACAAGAGCCATTATAATAAAATCATATGTGAAATATATCATCATGAACTGGGGAAGAATCAATAAATGGTGAGAGCTCAAATGCTTAGTAAGGGTAAAAAAGATATATATGTAAGTATAAACATGAATATAACGGTATGAGAATATGATCAAGACATTAAAAGATCATACCCTACATATCAAAAATCATAAACATAAATTAGGGAATAAATATTAGTAGTTTAAAAGAAATTAATAATAATAGAAATAAGATAATATTCCTTGAAATAATAATATAGTGGTAATTCCTGGAATTATTGAATACACAAAAACATGTAATATCCTTATTTACAATTCAAAATGGATTGATATAAAATATCATAGAACTCCATTATGACTACCCCTATTGGGAGGACACACCACCATCCCTCGTTAGAGTCCTTTAATTATTAGGGGATATGTTTCACTATCTTCCCTAAGTGGGTTAGTTTTCCCCATATTCCCCTTTTGGACTAGGTTTCCTCAACATCCATCTTTATGGTGACTAAACATATTGATCGGGACATTCCACCATCCACAGTTGCAGTTCATTCTTGATAAGGGATTAATTTTCCCCATCATACCATTGTGTATCTAGCGCATTGAATTGATTCTCATCATTATCTACTATGATATAAATATTTACCAAGGCCATTTGGAAGGAGATATATATCCCATATATCTCAAAAAAATTATTCTTTCATAACGCATAAGATAATAAATCATTCATTATATCATGACCTATAAAAAGCGATGGTTTTTATAAAATTCTAATCATAACCCATGAAATAAAATTCGTTTTATTAATAAGAAATTATATCCTAACTGGTGGAAAAGGATAGGTTTCATAATCATTTTATCAAATCATAACCCATGAAATGTTGATTTTCACCTGAATAAAAATCGTAGAAGAGGAATGAGGTTCATAAACATATAAATCATGAAATATAAATAGGTTTCATAAACATCATTCCTTAAAAACATGATCTATTCATAAAAATAATATGAATGGAACATTTGGATCATTTCCCAAAAAATCATGATTAAAACAAATAGAAGTTATCATAGATGGAAAATATTTTCAAAATATTGTTTTAAAAACATTTTATGAGGAAAATAAGAATTATTTTTAAAAAATAATTATTTAAAAAATAATTCCTTTTTTTAAAACAGTTTCTTATAAAATAATTTGAAAATATATAATGAAATATTCGGATAATTTTTAAAACCATTCCCTTCAAAACATATAAAAGAACACTGAAAACATTTTGAAATCCATTTTTTTGAAAATAATTTAAAAACATATAAATAAGGATTGTAATCATTTTTAAAACCTTTCCCATTGAAAAAATATCAAATAATATTAAATACATTTTGTAATCCTTATTTTTTGGTATATTTTTAAAACAAATAATGAAGGATTATAATCATTTTTCAGTATTTTTCCCCTTAAAACATATACAATAATATGGAAAAATGTTGAAACACGCCATCATAGAAAATAGTGTGAAAAAATAGAACGAATATTTGAAATAATTGGAATACTATTCTTTGAAAACAAAATTTTGGAAACATAAAATGGATGTTTTTAAAATAATTTATAAAAATTAGACATAAAAAAGTTTTGAAAACATTTTTCATTGAAAAACATTAAATCAATGAATTTTTAGAATATTAGGAAAAACATTTCTTTAAAAAATGACATGGTAATATTTTATATAAAACCTAAAGGGAATGATGATCATGATGGAAGGTAAATCCATACATTCCAGATATTTCTTTTTCTATGTAAACTTTATATGAAGTTCTCCCATGAAAAAATGACAAGAAAGTTTCTTTTCAAAAAAAATTATTATTTTTAAATGTTACAGAATGGGAAAAAAGTCTATTAAATATAAAATGATAATATTAAAACATTTTTTAAAATTTTTTAACAAAACATGGTTTTGAAATAATAGGTATTTCTAACCGAAATGATAAAAAATATAATTTTTTTGTAAAAACCTTATTCTTAATTGTCGTAGGTACCAAATAGTTTACAAATTTGACCATTACATCGATATAACAATCATATCTAGAGGTTATTAAAATTCATGATATTTATTGAGAGATGGGTCATAATATTTCTTCAATGTAAACATAATCATAAACAATCTTGATATTTATGACCTTGATGCTTTAAACCATTACCACTTTGGTAACATTAAATCATAATAAAATGGAATTAATAACATTAAATTAAGCTTAAAAATCAGAAAAATAATTATATTCATGATATAATCTGTAAAGTTAATTATATTAACCTCTTATAAAAATATATTTGAGTAACAAGATATTTATCCTAAAGAAGGAAAATTGAGACAAAATTAATTTACCAATTTGGTGAAATTTGAAACATAAAGTCCATGAAATAATGATCATAAAATTGATATGTGAATATCCAAAATTTATTGATAATATTATATAATATGTACATGGATAGTATACACCCCATAAAAAATAAATGAGTTGTGAAATAAATATATATGTCATGGAAATAAAAAGTGAGGTGAAATTCACATACCTTAAGTATTGAATTTCATTGTAAAAGATTAAAAATAATTTATAAAAAAATATAATATTATTATAAATCTACTATATAAAAATATTATTATATCTAATACCAAATATTGTTCACTTCAGACGTTATATTTCCTGTATATTAACAATTCCATGTTAAAATAATGTTTTGGGTATTAACTTCTTTGTTTATCATACATGTTTTTACATGTTATTTTTAATCCTCTTATTTAGATCATGGTTTACATATTAATATAACTTAAAACATGATATATAATTAGTATATAAATATTTTTAGTAGTCTATAAAATATAAAAAATAT
This sequence comes from Viscum album, assembly GCA_963277665.1. NCBI lineage: Eukaryota > Viridiplantae > Streptophyta > Magnoliopsida > Santalales > Viscaceae > Viscum > Viscum album. The sequence continues at coordinate 1,279,998,752 of OY728145.1, read as the reverse complement.
TAAATGAAATATGCCATTCATGTGGATGGTCGGCGGTACGTAGGCTTGAACACTGCTTCCATTTAATTATTGTATTGAAATAATGAATGAAAATTCCATATCTGTATATAAATATATAATTTCATTCTAGTATAATTATTATTTCATATATACCATATATGTTTACTAAATCATCCTTAATGAATTCCATGTAATGTACAAATGAATGACAACACATTGACAAGGGTGTAGTGCAGTCGTCCACAAATGAAGTTGTCATATTTACAAAAAAATGAAATGCATGATTATAGGATATATAAAATAAAATAATAATAATAATAAATAAATAATTTAATATATATCATATAAAAATATATTGTACATCAAAATCTCAAACTGTGATAGGTTGTAATTGTAAAAATAACAAAATTGTTTCGTGGGGTGGTAGTTTTCTATACACAAGGATGGTAAGTTTTTTACCAAAATATAAAAGTGTTTGTAAGTGAAGGCGTAACCATTATAATAAAAACAAATCAATATAATTTTTATACTGGTGTAATTATATGATCACTAAATAAGAATAATTGAGGTGGTGGATATGTAATATAAAGGAAATGTGCATGGGGAAGCATGTTACCTCTTCTTTGGGTAAATCATTTTGGTCTGCACCAAATGGTATCCATGGATGGGTTTATTATGAAAGGTAGGATTAAATGATTATGGGAGTGATTTTTGGAACATAATTTGGAATATATTTTCTAAACCTAAGTGTCTATATATGTTTGATGAAGGGGGAGATGTGGTGGAGTTTTATGAGATAGGTTGGGGACACGCTTGGAATTTTTGGAAACATGTTAAGTATACCCATGTTTTATAGAATAAAAGTCATAAAAACCTACCAAACTCAATATTGGAATTTTTATGTCCAATATAGATATATAAAAGGGGCTTTGGACTGTTGGTTATGCCATTTTGGCCACTAAATTTATGTTTTAGTCCCTTGTTAATCTTAAGTATACCTTAATCGATGTAATTAATTTTAATCACTATCACTATTATTTTGTTCAAAATAAGTTGATCTTATTAGAATATAAATATTATACTAATTAAAACCATGTATTTACATTTTTTTAAATTCAATTCACATAATTGGAAAATTATGTGAATCTCGTATACATGACAAGAAATCATGTTTTTAAATTTAGAATGCTCAAAAGATCGTTAATATTTTATAACTAAAATAAATATTAAAATGATTAATATGACCTAAATTGGATCAATAAATATACAATTTATCCATCAAGCCATTAAAACCTACATAAAATATAATTTGAATATATAAATAAATTTTTCGAAAAGGCGGTTTTGAATTAAAATTTATAATTTTTTACTATTCATCGAAAAATATCGTCTCTTAGAAAAATCCTTCAAACTCATCAAAATATAATTTTGACATTGTGAATTCAAAAAATAAATTTCTTTTATCATGTTTAATTCTAAAAAAGATCTAAAATTAAACTTTTTATTATTCACATGAAAATAAAAAATAACTTCGTTTGAGAAAATACTATTTCAAAACATAAAATCAAATTACCAATATTACATATTTTATAATCGATATGTTTTATTTATATAAAACCTATATAAATAATATTTTAAAATTTTTTATTCTATTTATATAACTATGTTTAATTTTTATCTTATTATTATTTATTTATAACAAAAAAATAATGATTTTTAAAACTTGGTGTTGCATGTAATGCAAGACAATATGTTGTTGTGTATATTGTAAGGTTAACAAGGTATCTCATATAATGAAATCCACACATAGTGATTTTTTATAATAATAATTATATTCAGTTTTTTTAAAATAATAAAAAACTATATTAAAATTTTAAATTAATTCAAATAAATATTTTAAAAAATATTGTGTTGTTAAACTTGATTATATGATAGCTTATCACTAAGGATTCCTTGTGGTTGGGTATCTTAGTGCATAGTCATCATGGTGCTTATGTGTCTTAGATATTTTTTGGTCCAAGACCCAAGTTCCTTAATGCATATATTTCATAGTTCTTAGGCTCTAGGAAGACATTAATTAGAAATCTGAGTACTCAGGTTTGGTGCCTAGGTATTTTGGTACTCAGGTGTATATTTCTCTAGTGTCTAATTCCAAGTTGTCTTAGTTCCCAATATTCATGGTTATATAGTGATTTAGTGCCTATTAATACTATCTTTAAATCATTTTTACACTTTTATATATAATTTTAGGTATCCTTATTCATACTATTCTTAGCCCCCAGGTTTCTAGTTCACTAATTTACTAGTACAAAAGTGTTCATGTTCTAATATTGATTGGTCCCTAGGAAACAACCCCAAATATTATGTCATGTACACAAAACATTTATACCATATCATTAGTTTTTTATTCAAAATTCTCTTGAATAAAGGTTCTATGGATTCCTTAAGTATTTATACTCAATCATTTTATATTCTAGTTGTGTGGCTACTATGGGTTGTTAGACATGGTGTCTAAAATATGTGCAATTGGGGTCCTTTTTTAGAAAAAAAGGTATATGAAATAATAAAATTAACCTATTTTTTACCTTACTAGATTCATGTTGTGTACTTTGTAACCAACTAAGGGATAAAATGTGTGTGTGGAAGGGATTTATATAAGACGTCTTGGGAATATTGAATAAGTGATCATTAGAGGGAGTCATTAAAGGTGGACTAGGTGAATGGAATTATGATTAGCTAGTTGTCATGGATCTTTCATCTCATTGAAGCATGCCTCGCGTACTGCCATATTTTCAAAAAAAAATTAGACAGTTACCCCTCTCATGGATAACTGTGAGGAGGAGGCCACTTCTCTAGTGATCTTTGATCATGTTCAGTTATCATTATGCTTTTTTCATTCAACAGGACCCGATTTGGCAAGCTCCCCTGATGCGGCTCTACATTACAATTCCTTTCAAGATTCCCTTCACAGTAATCCTCTAGTTTCTAAGTCACCCTGCATTTTGGAGTTTGGAAGTGGTTCAAGGAAGACCATGCCAGCCTTAGACGTTCCATTAGAATTATTTTATAAATCCTTTGAGTTCCTCATATAGATAATTGGGGTGATATTTGGAGTGAACAAACTGCCACTCTCGACCTTCTGTAATTTTATGGGATCGTGGGGGTTGGATTCCCTAGAATGGGTATTGTACTTGAATTGGAAATCCTTTTTCATGGTTCCAGCATCAAATGAGGACTTTTTCAAACAGGGTGTTGGGCTTCCAGATCTAAGGGTCAGTAATAGTTTATTCTCTCTCAACGGTTTATGGATGTTCATCAAGGAAGTGACTCGTCGCGAGCGGTGGTGTGGGTTGTTCTCTTGGGTATTTCATTTCCATTACTATGTGGGAATTTCTTTTTGGACATTTTTAATTCCTTGGGGTTTTTTTCTATGCTTGTATGGGAATACCATGAGTCTGGACAAATTATTCATGGCACGGATATATGTGGATATGGATTTCTCTCTCCCTCTCTTGAATTAGATCACTCTTCGTTTGAATGATTAGTTATTATAGAACTAGTCTCTTATATAAATTTAGGATCCTAGGTTTAAATCCTTTTTCAAATTCAATATCATTTTCTTCTAGTTTGTAGATTGAAAAAAAAATTTGATCTGGATGGTTATCCATAAGTGTCATCCAGTAAGAATCCCCCGCCTCAATATCATTTGATTTCTCCCATCTCTATTCAGGATAAGAAACACCAGGAGCCCTATCATGTGATTCCATTTATCCTTCCATAATCTAGTGATCTATAACCCCTTCATCTTGGGTTTCCCACTCTCTTCCATGTAACTCGTGTTGATGTACCTTCCCTAGCCTTAGTTCCCTTTAAAGAACCGATCTATGCAACATGTATTAAGGACTCTTTTGAACACCTCACAATGAGATACAATGGTAAGAAGGTTATTAATATAATTGTTATTTATCCACCCCAATTCATTCCATGTCCTTCTAGAAAGATAGAGATACTCTTTGATAGAGGTATCAGTGTCATGTATCCTAACCATAATGATCCATTTGAGCCGAACATCCTAGTTGTTGCTCCTCCACCATTGGGATCCCTTATTAAGGAGCCTCCTACAACCACCTTATCTCCCACAGATAAATTTGAGTTATCATCTAATTCTAGTGACCAGGACCCATATAGTCCCCTCAAAATGCAACATATCCTCAAAATGTTGATTATAAAAAAAATCTCACTCAAAACAATGTGTTCTTTGTGATTATTATGAAGTCATTGGGTCCAACTTTCTAGGGAAAAATATAGGCACACCCACACCCAATGATTTATATCATCATCTTGAACTCTCAAGTCCTATGGGAAGGACTAAAATAGATTTCCAAGATACCTAATAACATTATAATAATGTTATGTTATGGAAGTCTTGGAACCCAATCAGTTTTCTTCTAAAATAGTTATGTTTGTGAGGAGAATAATATTGAGTGATTCCATTCATGAAGATCCTACTAACTAGAACCTCTGGATGTTTTGGAATTATCATTCTTTAGTGAATCTAATTCAGGTATCAGATCAGTTTCCCTCAACTAAAATATTTATTCGTTCTTGAAATTTTAATGTCTCTTTTTTTATGGTAGATACTCTTCTCATAAAAGTGAATTTATGTGGCATGTTCTAGAAGATTTTGATCTGGGGTATGCATCATGGATGGTTAGGGGTGACCTCAAAATCCTAGTGGATCCTAATGAGAAGAAAAGAAGAGTTGTTTTACCTAAAATGGTCATTATTTATTTCTCCCATTTTATGGATTGTAAGGTTCTCATGGATATGGGTTTCAATGGGGATAGGTACACTTGGTGAAACAATCAAAAAGGAGGTCGACACACATGGCGACCCTTAGATCGGTGTCCTGCAAAAGTTCATCCAATCTTAGTATTCCCAAATTCCATGGAAACCCATCTTATTCAATTCTTATTTGATCATTTCCTAATTTTTCTTATCTCTCACCATGGTAGGAACAAATTCAATACAACAACTTCTCCCAATAATGTCCCAACCTTCTCATTTTTCATCAAGATGTGAGAGAAACATGGTGCATGCCCACACAAGGTATTGGATTCATTGGAAATCAGATTATGTTAAGGAGACTTAACAGTTACCTTCAGGTGTAGATCAATAAAAATCCCCCATCTCAGTGACCAGAATTTTTTATAAAAGGAGATAGTATTGATGGAGATTTTTCTAGAATATTTTTAGTGTGATACATTATTTGGGGAACTCTTTAGTAAGAATGGTAGATTTGAAGGAGATAGTTTGAATGAATTCACTAGTGGATATTGAACAAGAAATGATTAAATGAATCCATGGGGAAGACTGGAACTAAACATACTTTCATGCTTGTATCAAAGAAAAAATGTAGATTTATTAGACCCAACATCTGTCTCAATGATGATAATTACCTTGATGATCAAGAAACTATATGGATAATTGTCGAGGTCTACTTCAAATAACTTCATGTAGGTCCTAATACACTCCTTCTGAAAGGTTACTCATGCAAGCATCTTGAGTTCATGAAGGTATTCCCTAAAATCATTTCCATATAGGAAAATGGTCTCTTTGAAGCAATTAAGAATGAAAAGGATATCTATGTGTAAATGTTGAACATCAATCTAGAGAGTTACCAGAGGCTGGTTGGCTTCCCAAGTTCTTTCTACTGATTGTCATGGGACCCAGTTAGGTGTGATTTGGTGGTGGTATTATCGGATTTTTTCAAATGAGGGAACATACCTCACATTTTAAGCATTTTCATGTTGTTTTTAATCCCCAAAATCAATTATTCCTCATTCGTCCACCATTATAGTTCAGTGATAGTGTTTACCATCCTATAGAAAACCATTCAATGGTGATTAACAATAGTCTTTCATCATATCTTACTTATTGGATATCTAATGAACAACATGGCATCATGATTGGTTGGACCATAAAATGGGATATATCCTTGACCCGAGGATGTTCCGAGAGATTTTAACATGATGATTCATGGATCATATATGGCCTTATGTTTTGACATAGGTAATCCATATGAAATAATCGAATGTAATTTTGTCATCTATGTTCTTGTAGGGATGGGGTTTTACATATTGGATACACAATTAATTATCTGGTGTCTTAGTTCCTCGTGGTTGTCAGTTCGATATGTTGGAATGAACCATTAGTTATTTAAGGTGGTTCATGGTTTTATAGAAGAGAACCCTATCTCTCTGAACTTTTTCAGCATTTCTCAAGATATTCATAGCTGACATATCAATAAGATCATTAGTAATGATATTATTTTTCATTACCATTTTTGGTAAATAAGTATCTATATCATGCACATCATGTTTTTTGAAGACACAATAATCTTCATTAATTAAAACAAGAGATCGATTTTGAGAATCAAAAAAATCATTGTGGAATATTTCCAATAGAGTGGCCAAAACATCAACCAATGAAAAATTTTGTCTTACATCTCTAATAGATAATTTAATAGATGGGGAAACTACTTGAAAAAATAGATTCAATTTGTAGCAAGGTAATCTTTCCATGGAATACCTATGAGCCTCAGTTTCTTATAAAATTTTGTGTGTTCATCATTTAGACTATATTGGATTCAGAATCACTTGTCTTATTAAGAATTGAATGAAATAGTTCATCTTGTTTGGTGGTAGGATTGGTTTAGTGAACATCATCCTCACCTCAATCTAAGTTCATGCACTATCTTACTTTATGTTCACAAATCTTATGACTAAAAAAATTGATAAGATCCTTGTTTCCTTCATCTAGGATGTTCATTCAAATGTAAATAGAGATCGGTCTTCCTGGGAATGGTTTGATAGACCCGTTGAGTAGGGGTGTCATCTTAAGGAATATCTATGGGACACTCTATGGAATTCATGAAATTAACTCTTGGGAAGTTATTGAAACATTATCTATATGGGTAAGGTTGATGGATTCTAAATATAGGGAGTATGACAGGGAATCATCCTAACGGTCCTCTTATTTATATCCCATGATTGTCCCTCATATAGTGACCCTTAAGTCATACTAAACATATATTATGGGGAGAGGGGAGACCTCATTATAGAATCATAACTGGGCTGGTTCTAGTTTTGGGTTTGTATGATATCTCATTACTGACATCTCACTTTTCCATTAAATCATGCATCCTATATGTGTCACAGATATTCTAGATAGTAGTAAATGGGATAATTTTGATGTCATTGGTATCAATGAAGAATGGGACAATTTTTTTCACTTTACCATGCTCAGGTTCCTTCTCTAATAAGGATTTATAAAGGGACATGATTCCTAAATATGAAACTTATACCCGGGGAGGGACTCTATGGTGAAAATAAATCCCTACCAAGTATAATTTTCTTATTTTGATAATCAGAAACCATGCATTGTCCACTATTAAAAATGTTAAATGAGTGGGCATCCATATAAATTCTTGATGCACTTTTTTAGAGATTTCTTGGAGAATCCCTCTAAACAATTATATTTCAAAAGAGATTGGTCTTTTACAATGTGGTATTTCTTTTGGAAATTTATTGGCATCACCTCCATAGAGCTATCATATGCTCCTTATATTGAGTGATGGTTTCATGGTGCCAGTGTTAAAGGCTATGAATGGAAGGCTCGTGCCTTAGTTTTTGTTTGTAGGTTTTTTGGTGCATATGGAATGTTCTAAATAGAGATAATAATGGGGGGTTACCAACACACAAAGGGATATGGTTACAAGAGTCTGTAATATGTTGATTGATATAGCATGGTTATGTAATTATTGGCATGAATCTCTCACTCAGAGCATTCTCAAGGTGTGGAATCATCTCAATATTTGAATAATAAGACACAAACAATGTCACTTGGTAAGATGGTATCCTCATCCAACATGACCGAAGGTACGTATGTAAAGTTTGTGCATAATGGGAAACATGAGGGGTGGTGGTGTGATTACATATTATAGGGATATTTTCTTTCTTATGTCATTTCCCATTATAGAATTGGTCATTCCTTTTAGGTTGAAGCCTTGATGATTCTTAGTAGCCTCTACTTGTCGAGATAGAGAAACATCATCATTGATGCATCCGAGAACAACTCTATTATCATTTAAAATTCATGGAATGTAAAGGGAAACACACCATTATCAATTTCTTATATTATTATAAAATGTATCAGTGTCATTGGTACCCAAATGGACATTCTCCATATATAGAGGGAGGGTAACATGGTTTTCCAATATCTATATTTCTTGTTGACTCATTCTAGGGACATAATATGATATTTCTACATCATTTCTATTACTCCAGAGGGGGGATCTTAGTAAGAAGGTATTTATTTGTATTAATTCATTTTATACACCTGCAATATCTTTTTCTATTTCTAGTTTCATAGTTCTACTCTTATACATTTCATAAAATCAATAAATAATGTGGATGGTGATGATGATGATGGGGTGAATGGATTATGAGTTTCTAAGAGGTATTTAAACAATATATATTATAGAAATAGAATATTTTCATGTGATAAGGATTATATAAATGTTTAATGAGGGATTTGGAGATCGGTGTGTAATAGTACATCTTGGGATTCATTCTTGGTACATTGAAAATTACTGCACAAGATGACTTCATGCAAGGAAGACATGGTTGAAAACAATATGTTTGTGTTGGATAACATCATGAATTTTATCATAAATTCATGGAATATGGTCATGAGTATGTAATTTAAGTTATGAAAATCAAATGATATTGGGTAATATCAGGCTTGGGTGCATTAATGAGAAGGTCATTTATCCCAGGTCTACCATGGTACAGGTGTTGAAATTTCCCAAACCACTTCAAAATATAAAAATTCATAAATTTTGATGAATAAGAATATTACGTATATAATATAATTCAAATAAAACCCTATATAGTAAAATAAACCCATTGATAAGAGGTTCACAAATAGAAAGAGTACTCAAAATCTCAAATTTCCAAAACAAGTAAAAATTAGTTTTTTTTTTATTTTGGCCACCCGTTAAACTATCATGGGATGAACTACATGGAATACTCCAAGAGGGAGGTTCTCGCCACTATGTTAATAGAATATGAATTTTCTTATGTAATATTTAACCCTTAGTGAATGACCAATCATGCAACACGTTGATATTCCATTTGTATCTTCTTGATTTGTGCTATCTATGAATAGACTATTTTATAGCATCATTAGAATAGTGTGTGAAAAATATTTTTTTTATTTAAAAATATAAGCCCTCCTCCCACTAGAGATATATATTATTGAAATAAAATACTCTTATTCTGAGTCAATAGAAAGAACTTATCTACATTACCTATGCATTGTTTGGGACTATTTTGTTACCTCACCAATTTATGGATGCTCATGTGGAGGAGGATCTCAACTCAAGGAATTTTTATATAAAAATATGAATCTTGACTAATAGTTTTTAGGCCACTATAGGGTATTGATCAAACCAATGATTTATGTTTTTTATATAATATTATTCAACTCAAGGATTTTAACATCCTCATATTTTGTTAATAGAGAAAACGCATACCTAAATTGCTAATACCAAATACTATATTTAAAAGGGAATATAATGAAAATGTAATTTATAACTACATAGAATATAAGAGATCTACATGTCACTTCATATACTATGTGAATAGAAATCATGCTATGTGTATTCATTTATAGTGTAATTTTATATGATAAATTATATTACCAAAAGAAGAATATCCATAAATATACATCGGATAGGATATCATAGTTTCTATGTATAGTATCTCAAAGCATGTTTGATATAGAAAACCTAGCATGATTAAGGAGACAATATGTTATGAATTTTTTGATAAAATATTTATCTATAGCTAGTTCATGGATAACTAATCCAGATATCACTAAAAATACTATAACAATATGAAGCTATCCAGACAGTATTTTTCAATAGTATCATCTACAAAAATAAAGTTAAATGTAATGGAAATATAATGATAATGTTATCCTAATATATTTCCATTAATATATATAAATATAGGTTTGTTTTTAATTATGATTTTTTGAAGGACATTGGATAATATATCTTGGCATCACTACATATCCATAGATAAAACAAATTGAGCACCATGTTGTTTTTAATAAGTGTACTCCATGATGATTTAGATCATGAATAGGAGAAATATTAATGTACTTTTACTAGTTATGTTTTTTAGATAGGGATAAATGATTTTAAGATCATGTTCATACATAAAAGAGTTTTTTAAATAATTTTTTCAAAAACTAGTGGGTGTGTTGAGAAGAGATTGAAATTTTATAGGGCCATGTTTTGTCCCCAAAATCATTATGTAATTTTCTATTTCATACTATAACATTTACCTAAGTCATTACAAGGAATATCATAATGATTAAAGATATTTATTTTTCTATATTCAACCATTATAGGGTTTCATTCTCAAAAACCATTATTAATATTTTAATTTTTATTATTCTATAACTTTTTCCTATGCCATGAATGGAAAGGATTGGAATGAAGATAATTGATCTTTTATCAGGTGTTTCCTTGAGGGTTTTAACTTTAAATGTCTTTTTTATATATAGTATATGTCCTTGTAATTTAATCAACATTTTAATGATGTTTATGTTTATATAATTTTAAATAGTAGTGTCTTAATATTGTAATTCTAATACATTAATCAATAGTTTTTGAAGCATTATGTCATCTAATATTTACCAAATGAGAGGTTTAATATCATTAAATAATGGAAAATTAACCCAATGTGAATGTGTACCATATGATATACATGAAACCTAATATGGTTTTTCTAATATTAGAATCTAAACATAAGGTTTTAGTTCTATGATGAGGAGTGTCCTGACTCGTGACATTTATCCTTCATTAAAAATTGACACTGAAATATGAAATGTCAAAAAAATATAATATCATGTTATTAACATGAATGTGTCTTCCAAAAAACCTAATCATTTTCATTGGTTATATTTTTTTCAATAATATATTCAATAATTGAGGGTGTCTTGGTCTACTGGGTGATGGAGGAATATCAAAATAATAATAAAAATAGGTATTAACTTAGTAATAGGATTTTTTTGCTTCTTGGCAGACCATATGAAATGGATTCAATATACAAAACTATATATTTAAATATTATAGATATATTTTGTATATAATCATATAAATTATCATATATATGGAAACATGATCCATAAAAGGTTTTAAATGTGTTGATAAATTTTTCTTCTTTGGGTATATTAAATACTTATAATAGATTTGGAAGTATAAAGAAAAAATCTAACAAGATGTGTGAGAAACCATTCATACCATATTTTGTATTAATTATTATATAGTCATCAATGAAAACTGATTGAATAATGGTTATAGAAGTCTAGTAAAAAATGTTAAATTTAATGTGGCAGTGATGCTTATTGAAATACTCAATGATTAGTGTTTATATGTTATAATTGATTTGTAAGGAATATAAATAATTTTATGAAATATTATAATATTATAAAAATACATTTAAATTAATTTGATATGATTTTGTGTAGATTAGTGATTTGTCGTAAATATTCTTTAATAGTCTAATAAAATTTAAAGAGTTCAAAATATTCTATTTTAAGGATTAAATTTCAAAAATTATTAACATACAAAATAATTACTTATTTAAAACATAATAATAAATCTATAGAACATCATAGAAAATTGTTAATGTAATGAAAAATATATGAGTAACTCATAAAATTAATCTTGGGATTTCATATTTAATATTAGCCTAATCCTAAACATCTTCATAAATATTCAATATTTCATTGAAAATTTATAAAATTTATTTATAAAATAAAGCCTAAAAATTGAAAATGTAATCTGGCATGTAAGAGTAAATATATATTCATGTAATATTTAATAGTAATATAAAAATTTGAAAAATATAGGAGTTTATTGATTTGTTCATGGGCCAAATAAAGGATGTGTAATTTTCATTTGATGCCTCCTTCTAGAATTGAAAGAGTAAACAATAAAAAAATTTCGGATTACATGAAAATTCAATCTATACTAATGATATTATTCAATGAAATATAAAACATAATTATTCAATGGAATTGTAAATAATTTTATATTTTTTATCAACACCACATATATAATATGATCATACCAAAATGAAATATAGATGTTATCATCAATTTGAAGCTGGTTGAATTTAATAAGAGAAAACCCTACTAGGAGGAAAAGTTTTAGGTAATGAAATTACATGGAAGAAAACATGTATGAAAAATGAATGAAATTGTTAATATTTCATATGGATTATTTTGATGGATTGAAAAAAATTAAATCAAGAGTGAAATATAGTATCAAACAGTATATATATTTAAAAAATATTAAATGATAATAATGAAAATACCAAAAAAGATATTGATGAAATATTATCATTATTTAAATACCTAAAATATAACACATGGATTATTATCTAGGTAATAATAAAAAATAAGAATGATATGTGATAATAATATTTATAAAAACATGAAAATTTATTTAAAAGGAATATTTTAGTTGTGTTAATGAGTAATTCAACAACATTGAGAAGGAACTTTTGTGTCAATGAAGATGAAGGATAAGAAGAATCCATAAAATATACCCATATCATAAAAAGTGATTTATAATACGATCATGTGATGAATTGTTGTATTTGAGAAGGAAGAATATGATATGTTTGTGTGTTTGTGATCTCATTTATACATTGATCATTCTCAAAACATGATTATAAGGATGATGTATACATTATTCTTTGTATAATATTCTAGTATTCAATGAATTTGTATTATTGAGATATATCATACTATTCTAGAAAGTTAACTAGAAGTGAAAATTATATCTTATTAAAAAAGAGTTAACTAAAGACCAAGGATGACTATGAATGTAAACTATCTAAATATAGTAATTAGTCATGAGATTTATAAATATTTAGGAGTCTTTCGAGGATTTTCAGGATATAACATACACTATATTCACTTGACATTATGATTTTATGGAGGTAATATATATTTTAAGAAGTATTTTTTATTGATAAAATCTATGTCTCTATGGATACACTAGAAAAAAATATTAATTAGTTAAAATGGGACTGAACCTTATTAAATACTTGATTAACTTATTGTTATTTATTTTATCTCATACAAGAAAATATGAGAGTTTAGAAGAAAAATGGATATATAGTCTTAACAGACCTCAATGGTCAATTTGAAAAATAAATTATAAAAAGGGCTCTAACTGATTCACCCGTATTAATAAATTATCCAATACAAAAGAACTACATTTTTTATTATATATTACCATATTTCCTTTGAAATATCCCATTCTATTTAAATGTGTATGTACTGAGTTTTAATTATATAAAAAATTGAGGTATTTATATATTCGGTGATGAAAAAACATGTTCAGAATAAAATGATGATTCATTATCTTATATCTCAAGGACTAGATTTTAAGGATGATTCTATAGTGGTATTTCCTCCAATTAGGAAAAATAAACCTACAATATATTCAACTAAAAGTAATATAGATGTCTGTGTATAAGAGATAAATTCTATTCTAATATTCTTAACTAGAATAACATATACTAAGGTGGTTGCAAATAAATATATGAAAGAAATATTTTATATGGTTAGAAAGATATTTTTGGGTGATTATAAAGTTATAGAAAACAAATTAATTGAATAATGATTTTATGATCCTATAATAACTATTGATGCAACCTTTTATGTTTACCTCTTATGGATAAATCAAATTGTTTTTAAAATAAAATTTCATATATAAAATTTATAGGACTTAACTAATAACAAGAAATTTAGTATAAAATTTCCCGAAAAGTTTTTTGTTAAATCATATACATAATAAAATATTTATTAACAATCCTTTTATTTGTTTGATAATATAGTTATTTCTTATGAGATAAAAAATGATCATTTGTTCATGATGAGGATAAATGTGTAAATTTCATTTAATGTACTAATGGTTATCAAACTTGAAGAAAATAGAGATGGATCATATTCATATTAAGAATATGTTAAATAAACATATTAATATCATGATATAATCATGTAAATTATTTAAAAAAATATCATAATAAAATGTTCTAAATACCAATTTATTCTAACCCTAAAGTGATTAATTTTTTGAGAATTTAAAATTTTTTTGTGGACTGTATAGTGAGGAATTTTTTTAAAATTAAGTATGATTAAAAAGGAAATTATTTTCATAAAATAAAATTTATGACATAAATTAATGGAGTTTCCAATAAATAATAATTTTTCTATGTTGAATTTTATTAGAAAATAATATGAGTACAAATCACATTGTAGTGATTGAGAATTTGAATTCACAACTTAAACACACTTAACCATCATGGATAATGTTAAAAAAAATTAGTATCGTCTATTACTGATGAGGAGAAAATAATTTCTACAGTGAAAATATTTTTAATGATGGGTTATTTTCATGTATTGAGATCAAAACTAAGTGCATGAAAATAATCAAATTTATAGAGAAAGGGAGGGTTTATTAAAATGAGAAATAAAAGTACTATAATGAAAAAATAAAGATTATAAATTTTATAGTTATAGAAAAACATAATATTTAAAAATAACTTAATGTTTAGTTTATTTTAAAATTATAATAATTGAGTGATATAAAAATCTCAGTGTCTTGATTCTGTAGGAACTATAATGATTTTGAAATAAAATTTGGACTAATATATGGATATTCAGGATGAGTAGTATGATGTTTTTTATAAATCAATCCAAATAAAGGTACTTGGTGTTCCCTCATATTCTAAAGATAAAAAATACCTTTCATTTATTATTTCAGCTTCAATATTCACAACTGGACTAGTATCGAATGAATAATGTGATGCAAAAATTACTCATATTTTAAAAGGAATGAATCTTTAGTTGAGAAAAGAGAGTCTCCCATGTCAATATAAAACATAGTTGATAGAGTACACCCAAATAAAATCTATATTTTAACCATAATATTGATCAATGTTATAGAAAAAAATTTAATTTTTATTTTTGGTGTAATGAAACCGTACGGAACAAATTCTTTGATTTTTTGTATGACATAACTCTACTTTTAAATTGGAATGTATTAGGTTGGATTAATTATAGAAGGGGAATAATAAAGTCTATGAACTTGATAAATAACCATATGATGAAGAAATTTTTGACTCAAAAATCTTTAACATTTTGATTGAAAACAACATTTATTTACTTGAAGAAATACATGGAATATGTAACCAACATGTTCACTATTTTGAGGACATAATGAAAAATATTTTAAAAATATCTATATGTTGTTGGATATTAGTATTCATAAAAAGTAAAAGAATACATCGAAACTTTGGTAGAAAAAGTTTAATCGCGAATAGTGGAAAAACAAATAAAAATAAATTTTTGTAGAAAATACATTAAATAATTTTCAAATTAATAAACTAAATACCATGATAGGTAGTACAAAAATAATAACCAGGGAACATATAAGATATTTTGTGGGAGAATCAGGAAATCAAAAGATCACTCAAATGATTATATAATTATCTTACTATAAAAAGGATAAATTCTAAAAAATGGAGAATCTACCATCGGGTGATTCATGTTCCTTGATTGATCTTGTTAAGAATGAGATCACATACAAGGTGAAAACATATAAGATAATTATGATCATACGTCCCATGGATTAAGTAGTCAAGGAATTAAAAAATATATCCTAGAAGTGTTCTCCCAATATTATAGTCAGAAAGAATGTTATTATTAAGGATAAAACAAGTTATTCCTTTGTTATATTTTTTTTTATTTCACATTATAAAATTTAATTTGATTCATTTAAGGGTTAAATTTTTTTATAGAAATAAAAAATTGGGAATTATCTATCATACATTTTGAATATTCTGTGTGTTTTTATTTTTTTCTAATAGAACATTATTAATTACAACTAACCATGACGGTAATATGGTGGACATAATCTATTGATGGGGAAAGAGTAATAAGATAAGCCTATAGAGGATTTATAATTTCATGATATGTCAATTTTCTTGACAGAGATAAAAAATATGGGGTTTGAAAATCACAATTTTTACATCATTGTTTTTTCATAAAATAGTTTTTTAATATTAATTGGCGTGATTATAAAGATGAAAGATAAATTGATATATAAAAATATATATATTTACATTAATGTATTTAATTTTCTTATTGAATGTGTGTTTAGGTTATAAATTTCATGTAAAATAAATTTATAAAAATGTTTTATAAATAAAAATTATTTTTAATCACATGATGAATAGTATTAATATGAGATTTTATACATTGATTAATAAATTTATATATATACATTGATAATTTCCCACATTGAGTTATATATTATTATTTTATGGCACATTTTTATGTAAAAAATGATACTTCTCTTCACTCATGTGACCCATATTTTACCTCTTAATAATAGGGGATGAAAAAGGAGTTAAGATGAAGACATTAAAGAGGACTAAAATAATTCAATTAAATAAATGAGTATTACTATCCATTATAATTATACATTAGTATTTATTGTCAATTAGAAGAAGATAGTGTATCTTTATGGAGATAAATAATAATTTTTTATGTCATATTGATAGTAATCTATTATTCTATAATTTATGGTATTGAAAAAAACCCAAATGGGGGATATTTAAGAAACCATTAGATTTCAATGTTTGGTTTTGTTGTTAATGACCTAGTTAATATTTTTTGGTGTCTTGATGTGTTGGATAATGGGGGAAGAGTTTAATATAGATGACGATAAAGATTCCCCTGGACCAAGGTAATGATTATTTGTTACGTATATAACCTCTATAAATTTATTCAAGGTGCAGAATTATACATGTCATGATTACTGATCTGGTTTGTATGAAAAAATAACAAGTGTGAAAAATATATATTGTTTAGGAATTGTCTATAACATATTATAAATTAGTTAGGAAAAATTATTATTTTTTATATATTGAAAGTTATGATTGTGTTGTGAGGATAAAAAAGAAACTTACTAGAGGTGTGATAAATAGTCCATTTGTTATTGAACATATGGATTGTTGCATTTAGTAGAGATTATTTATTACATGATGACATAAGTAGTTTAGTTTTAATCTATAATTAATGTGGAATTAATTTTTTTGAAATTCTCAATTATTATTATTCATATTTAATAAATGCTTTTGAATGAATTTAATTAAATCTACATACTATTTTAATATTATACAATGTAATTTAAAGGGTTTTGAGATATTTTTCAATTTATTAGAGATTAATTTAAGAGACTTATTTATTTTTTGAGAAAATTGGAATACTTAGAGACAGTCTTTGTTTTGTGATGAAATTTTATAAATTCTTATTATTTTTCATAGTAACGTAATCAAAACATAAGAGTAAAATTGAATATTATAATAAATAATTAGTAAAAAATATGAAATATATTTGTAACTCACAAGTGTGCTCTGGTAATTTAACATTGAATGTTGGAAAGGTCCAAAAATATATCTGCACATGTATATGCCTTCTAAAAATTAATAAAAATCATTTTTAATTTGATGAATTAGAATTAATAAAGGAATAATTCATATAATAATAATCATATATCCACACAGGAGTCGTCATTTTGTTGAAAATTTATTAAATGTAGGATTTTATTGTGATGTGTATGTGTCATCTAGATGCTACTTAAGATTCATATAAATAATTATAGATTATTTTAAAGGTAATTTTTTTTAGATAATTTATTTGAAATATAAATTTAGTTGATTCCAATATTATTATTAACTGAAATGTGAAAAATGATTTTTGAAATATGCTTTTATTCAATCTAATTAGGTGATATAAACATCATAGATAAGAAGAACACCCCGTGAAGAATGATTGAGATAAGAATTAAGAAAACATAGATTTTTTACAAAGGATACAACCACATCATGAGGGGAATTCTCACAACACTATGTTCTATATAAAGCAAAATGTATCCAACATAGAAACTTCTTATGGATTTTATTAAATTTATAAAATAATAAAATCATGAGTCTCTTGGAGGATTAAAAGTGATATATCTGTTTTTGGGATTATATTTAAATAATTATGAATATCACTACTTGATTAAATTGAAGAAATAAATAATTTCAATGTAGAATATATATTGTAGTAATTTTTATATAGGTTATCTGATCTCTAAAAAATTGAGATGAGATATTGATAATATGACTATATATTCAAATGGTATAATATCTATGTATCTATATAGAAGAAGCTGATGATATACAAGAGGAGCATGTATATTGAAGGATAATAAAGTGTATAATAAGTATTTTGATATACCTATATCATATAAAATAATTCATAAGAGAAGGATACTGGTGAGAACATGCTTCTAGATTTAAAGAAGAATCAAATAATGAAGGCATGCAGCTGAGATAGTAGAAGATGGCATGTGTGTGAATGATCTCATGAATGCATTTAATGTTCTAAACGTTTGAGGATATAGAACATGTGCGTGCTATGATATTGATATTATTTTTCTAGTTGATGAACTAATATTTAGGGATAACATCATGCTTTGATTTCAGTGCATAGTGTATTGCAACTAAGATCATATTCACCCAAAATCAGAGGAAGAATCAATGACAGCCGGAATAAGGTAGTATAAATAATATTTTAGGAGAAAATAGGATGTTATGAAATTATTAAATGGTCAATAGAAATTCCTCTATTTTTTGGAGGTAACCTACAGATTATTCTATTTTTTAGACCTTTTATAAAATAAATTTTATTGTAAGAACTATTTTTAGTGAAAATTTATATAATTATGGGAACCAAACACAACAAGGATTAATTACCTCAATTTTAACTAATTATTTAAAAATCCTTGTGTAACATGGAGTATTTTTTTTAATTAAGGTGAAAATAAATATTTATAATAGAATTGGATTGAATATATCAACCCTGAGTAGATTTTAATTTAAATAAGAAATTTGGAAATGGAATACCAATTAATCTTCACAAATAATACATTATCCATTATTGATCACTTTAGGTATGATGCCCAAATGCGTATCATAAATGGTAAATGAATCCACATGAATAGTTCGGATGTGGAAGAGATAAATCATAACATGATAATAAATATTTCATTGGGAAATAGTGAATATTGGTAATAATTTAACAATTGGTAATGGAGATATTATCACCACATTGTCACAAAATATCACATGGGGTTAATGAGACCCTTTATTTCAAGAACAAAAAAAACCTATAGGTTTAAACTAGTGACATAAAGGAAAGTATAGTTTTCTCGATTAAATAGTGGTTTAATATATATTTTTTAGGAAAAATATTCTAATTTAAATGAAAGAAAAAACCAAGAGGATATGATCATGGTTCATGGGTTTGTGATCAGGAGAATATCAACATGAGAATTTGGTTTCTTAATGAATTATACATATGTGGTAGGAAGTATGTTCTTTGGAAATGAATATTTTACAAGGGTTTGTGAAACACATAGGTTACTATACAATGTATTGAAAAAAATATTCGGTAAAAGGTATATCACATCAAATTTATTGATTAAAAGATCATCTTAAAGGGAGTACCTTCTCAATGTAAAGTGGTTTCTTAATTTTGAATGACAATATTCCAATAACATAAACTGATCACACTGATAGGGGGAATATAAGATATTTTATAAATATTTCATAAATTAGTGGGTCTATCAATCAAAATAGGACTTTTTATATGTATTAATGGTGGTCCATTCATTCTTTATTTCTTTTCTTTTCCTAATTTTTTCAAAGTATCTGAAAAATTAGGGCATAGAAATAAGAAACTCAATATTTTTATCTTACCATACATTATGGGTTTTCATCCAGGAAAGTAATATATCTTTTTTTCTTTGGAGTTTTATGATCGTTTATTTCACACTAGTGAAACTAATATTATTGTTTGAAAACAATTTTCTATGTATTTCTTAGGTTTACAAACATATATATATTTCACTAAAAGAGAATCCAATATAATTGAAAATAGGGAAATGAAACCCCAAAAATTATTGAGAAATCAATGCTATGTAAAGAGCCTAAATTATCTATTTTAATAGATTAATTTAATGATTTCTGGATTTATGATGCCATGTTATTTGGATGAGAGGTTAGATCTAGAATTATTTGGTAAAATCCATGTAATATGGTGGAAATAGAATGAATGGGATCCAAATATTTTTTTGGGAGTGTGATAGAATATACCAACATCACTATGTACCATATGGTAACAAAAATTAATCCAAAAATATTTCTTGATGTATATATTGCATCCTATTATAGATCCTAATAAAGAATTTCCAAACATGTATGATAATATCAGATGGTTGGAGGAGGTTTGATAATAAAAAAATATTTCTTTTTGGTGAAAAATAATAAATTTTAGGATTACTAAATTTATTAACATGGGAGAGATCAAGTCATTTGTAGTTCATGTAAAAGATGGTTATATCCTATTATGAGTCCATTAAAAGAAAATTATTATTAATTGTAAAACCAAGACACTAGTATGGAATAAATTTCCCTATAATATCCCAACATAGGGGATTTGAGCATCACTATATATCATATAACATTTCTAATAAATCCATACCTATTATTAATAAGGTCTCTATAATGATCAAAGTCATGTCATATTAAAGTTAAAAATAACATTATCTAAATATAGGAATAGTTAAAACCCAACTATGAATTAGAGGTATTGAACATTAGGATAGATAAATGGTTGATGATGATAGGGATTTACTGCAAGACCCATGTCAATACCTCTAGGTGACAATATGTTTCCTCTGATAATAATTATAGTGCATGACATTTTTCCTATGACTTCCTTCAAAAAAAATATCTCATCTTTTGGGGAAAAGAGGATGAAATAGATTTCCATATTGATGTGAGAATTTTGAAAACCCAATTTTAATAGTGAATCAAAATCTAGAAGACTTGAAGTGATCTCATCCTAATTCATGTCTATGGGATGACCTATCAGGAGATGTAGGTATCATGTTGTCAATGTGGTCCAAAATGAAGATCGAATATATGGTTGGGATTAAGGTTATATATCCATGTGTCACTATATATTTTTAGTTTATAGGAATCAATCCAAAATAATTTCTTTCGTGGTAACCTCCCTATATAGATATGGAATAAGTATATGATAGAAATATAGAAATATTTATATACTCTGGTAACAGATGAGGATGAAACCTTGCAAGAATTAGAAACGTTACCATCACCGTAGTGGAACAAAGTATTGAAATGGATTATTTTCTGGCTATGATATAATAGATATCAATTTTCCTATGCATTTTATGAGTATGAATCATGACACATGTATTTAATGTGCGGAGAAGTTTTGTCAAAAGTCATGTGAATTTTGACATTGTGGTTGAAATGTGTTGGAATAACCATTTAATATTTATGGAATGAAAACTCTCATATAGATTGTGTTCCTAAATAAGAGTTTACATTGCAATTTTTGGTCACATTGAATGGGAATATATATAAAATTTACGGTTTTATGGGATTAAAAATTACAATAGATTAATGTCATGTGGAATAGAATTTATATTTCTAAATTTACTGTCATGTGATATGGATTATGTGGTTTTCAGTTTATAGTTAATTAAATTGGACTCATGAGGTATGAATTTAATGGTTGTATGATAAGGATGCTATGACATGTTGTTTAGGGTCCTTAAATAAAGTCATCATATAACACCTTGGCCATTATTAAGGTATGTACTCTATTTAATTTCATATGAATTTGTAAATACAAATATTAAAACATTAACCTTTTTAATTTTCCTAGAATCTAAACATTTAAACATAAATATGTTTTTAATAAACATTATGGATGTTATATAATGTTGTATTTTCGTAGTTAGTGATTATAGGTAATCCATTACCTTTCTATGTGTATTGTATCCCTGTTGGTGTGATGGATGTTTTGTAATATGAAACATATTCAGTTTTGAGAGTTGTTCAATCGTGGGGATTCCATTGTTGTTATTTTTAATATATAGTGGGTTTAGAGAATCTCTATAGGTGTTGTAATCGAGTGAGTAATTAGTTGAATGATTTATTATGTTTGAAGATTGGTTTTTTTCCAAAACATTTTCCATGAAAATATCTCACTTTTTTATTTTTTATCTCAAGTGTAAAGACATAGTTATCTCAAGGAGAGTAAATATATATTATGTATAGGGAATGAATATTTTACATATTGAAAATATTTATTACTTAATACATATTTTATTATAATAAATATAAAAATATTACTTATAAATTACATGGATAAGATAAAAACTGTTACATATCACAAATAAGAGAAGGAAATAAATTTTTCATCGGATTTTTTAAAAGCAAAAATTTTCTGCCAAAAAAGAAAATACTAAATATAATTATTTTCTGAATGATAAAAACTTATCAAACCAGAAAAATATTATATATAAACCCGAAGTTAGAAAAAATATATTATTTCATGAATACAAGTGTTACATTTAGTATTTCAACAATGCTAAAATCCCTATGTGTACGAAATATATTATACATGGGATTTCTATAAATGAAAAATCATAAAAAAGGATTAAAAATATTACATATATTATTTTTCATATGGTAGAAAACATACATTACTTGTAAAATATATTATACATTTTTTCCACTGGTTGAAAAAACTTATTTAACATATATATTTTGTATGTATGGTATAGTTCTTGTAACACCCAAATATTTTGTGAATCATTTTTTCCTTTTTGATATTCTAGATTTTATATAACACTGAAGATAGTTTATCTTGTATTAAAGAACTATTTTTTCATGAATTATAAGCAACACGATGTAAATCGTGCACTACGCACAATAGAATATTTGGCTTTTGGTAAATAAACATTGAGGTTAGCTTGCAGTATATGCAATAATGTCTTCCCATAATGACTTGTGTAACACGAAGCATTGTGGTTTACCAAACAATAATATATTATTAAAATATTATTATTTATTATAATAAGATATAAACTAGACCTCTTAATTATAAGTTATAAATAGTATTAAATACTTTCAGAAAATATATGGTTTACACAATATAATATGAATTCGTAGTTAAGAAATTATTTTTAAATTAATACGAAATCTAATTGAATATAAAAAGAAATATTATTGTGGTCACAAATTTGTTTTATCCAAAAAATTATATTCTCATTTATTTCTTGAAATGAACTAATTCAAACATTCCTTTCACATGGAACCAACATGGCATAAATTATATGGTACACTGACTTGGCATACATTACCTGCAACACCGATATGGAGAATGATTCACATAACATAGAGTTTCTACAAAAAAAATCATATAATAATTTAAATGAGATAATTATAATATATCCATTAAAAATAGTTATAAAATACTAATAACTAATTTTAAAATATTTATTATTTTTTTCTATATAAATAAAACAAATTTCTAAGGAATGATATTAATTTTTGTAAAGTCGTTTTATATTTAAAAAACTATTTCCTCAAATGAACTGATGTTAATAACAAAATTATTTTGAAGAAAATTTATTAATTTAATGAGATAAAATAATATAAACTTTCTAATTTATAATTTAAAAATTATCCTAGGGTGAATGTTTGGGATTTTTTTGATAAAACAATTTTTTTATGAATAGAGAAAAATAATAATTTTTAGTTAGAAACATTTTTTTAATTAATTATTAGTGTTAAATGATATTATAAGTTTTCATTAATATAATATTAGATAAATATTAAATTTATTAATATAATATAATTCATTGTAATCAATTTCACTTTTAAACTGAATATAAAATCTTAACAGACTTTTCAAGTATTTTCTGCATAAAAACCCTTTATTTTGTCCCATCTACAAGATTATTATTAAAATTAATTTTTCTGCCTCTATGATTTTAATTTTAAAAACCCAACATAAACCATATTATTTATTATAATATTTAAATTATGAAAATTCCTAGGTTATTTTTGACCAAAATAATTAGTAAAAGTGATTAAAATTAATCAAAGCAATTAAGGCCAAATTAAGCACAATTAGGGACTCAACCTTAATATTTAACGTCCAAATGATCTATAAACGTTTCCAACACCCATTTTATATACATATTTATTCCATAAACCATACATTATTGTGTGTTTTTATTTCTTATGAATTTATTTAGGTAACAACATCTGTACACCTAACTTATTTTCAAAAATTCCAAGTTAGTTCTTTTCTTTCCCTATGAAAAGCCACCAAATCTCCCACTTCTTCACACCTCAAAAAACAATTAGGTTTGGCCATGAACTATAAAATATACATTCCATAAATCCATCCTTAATCTTAAAATCTTTCTCTTGGGTAGAAGGAATTATAAGGAAGCCTTTTGGCACAAACCAAAAGGAGTTACCTGATTAAAAGGTAACATCTTCTCTAAAGTCCTTTCTATTGTTTTCATTCTCCACCCTATCCAAATCTAATTATTATATTTATATATATCCAAAAAGTTATATTCAATATACTAGTAATTTTTAATTTAAATGGTTTTACCTACACATTCACACACCTCCATTTATTTGGTAACAAACATACTATTTTGGTGTACAACAAACTAATGTCACACGAAATGATGATTGTTCATTTTTTCAATTACCACCTACACGAGTGGCCATCATGATAGAAAATATACTTATATATGAAATATATTATATTTATAGTGTCTTTATTCTACAAATTTGTTTATTTATAACATACCTTTATGCTTTCGATCTTATGTAAATATGATAATTTCGTTTGAGGATGTGTGGACTAACACCCAATAAAAGTGATATGATTTATTAATACACTACATGGATTGTATTAAGATTTTTTTTAGAAAATATCTATTATATATATGAAATAATAAATATATTTTAATAATGATATATATATATATATTCATATATATGTTACTTCTACTTTCTTTCTCCGAACACGATAATTAATTGGAAATAAAATTCATGAATACGTATGTCCAACCATATACATGAACGATGACTTCAATTTCAAACAAATCTATTATGTAGATTATTATAATAAAAATATAATGTATATAAATTCTATTTATATCATGGTTTACACTGAGTAATCATGATATAAATATAATGAACAAATATATAACAAATTATGACACAAGTGAAAAACAAAGGAAATATTACCTAAAGCATATCCTTAACATGAAATTGCTAACAATAGAGTAATATAAATTCATTATAAACTAATTTATGGTATTATATATAATAATCCGGTTATTTAAAATCTATATAATATATTTATATTTATTTTATATGATTTTTTAATAAGTATGATAAGAGTTAAGACACAATGTAAGGAGATTTCATCTAGCTTTTTATTTATATGAGATACACGATTTATTCTCCACCCATTCCATTTGCATTATGTGCATACTACCACTTGATTTATTATATGACTTTTTATACTTAAATTTCTAGTCATTTAAATATCTATTCGGTTATTTTTATTTCATGGGGTTAATGCTTTAGAAGTTTTGAAATATGTAATGTAGTATTGTCTCAAATTGTATTTTTTGAGACACATGATTCATTAAGCACTTATGTTATTTAACAAGGTGTATATGATTCCAATTGACATGTTATATAATGAATCTAATTATTTTCATGACATGTTATTCCTCATTTAATTTTTTTCTAACATGGATAGTGTGATCCCATGTTATCAATAAATAATAGTTTATTGAAATATTCTCAAAACATTTCAATATTGTTTATATTTATGGTTCCTTTGATGAAATATTAAGACCCATCTCTCAAGAACACTCCTGAATTTTCTCCACCTGTAGTTATTCATAATGTATTTATATATTGGTACAATTATTAAAATATTTGGAATTTAAGATAGTAATGGAAGTATTTTTATGAAAGCTCAACTTTACCCTCTCTTTTGTTAGAAATATGTGTTCCTTCAAATCCGCATTTTATAAAAATTGATTCATGGAATATTCAATTATTCTCATATGATCATTAAAATTTATTTCCACATTTTTTTTCTTTTACCAGTATTTTCAATGGAATCTTATTTTTTCTTTCCTAATGAAGAAATTTTATATTCTCTTTACTATGTAAAAAGAATGTTCTTTTTTACCTTATATGACATGTATGGATTTATCCACAATCAATACTTTAAAATTTTATTTTCAGGTTTTACAGATATTTATTAATAAAATATTTTTAAAGTAGATGTTCATATAAATGGGTTTGGAAATATTTTCAATATTATTTTTTAATTCTTATAGAATATAGTTCTCAAACGGTTTTACATTTAAATATAATTTTTCATTTACAAAATTATATTTTCTTCTAGAAATTTTTTAAAATGTATTTACAAGTTATTTCTATCTAAGGTGAAATTAATTTATGTTACTCATTCCCCTCTAGAAAATTAAAAAAAAATCAATCATATTCTTTCTTTAATGGTTTATGTTTTGATGTAATTATGCTTATGACACCAATTTCTCTTCCATGGGATATATACTTCTTACACCTGCTTCTTATCATGGGTTATGCTTCAATGAAAGGATTATGAAACATATATATTTTCCAAATAATATAATGTGATGAAATGTTTTTGATAACTATTTTTTTCATGGGTTATGATTTGATTATTATAATACCCATATATTTTCATGGTTCATGACATGATGAATGTTTTCTGGAACATACATGTATAATTTAATTGTTTGATGGGTGTGACCTATATCTCCCTAAAATGAATTGTGTAATTATAAGTTCTATATGAGATAAAAATGTACACGGGCTGTAGCCCAATCCCTAAATTAAAAAGGAACCTGAGTTCTATCCTAAACCAAAAAGAAATAACGTACAGAAGATCTTTCCCAAACCCAAAAACAAAAAGTTTAATGGGATGTAACCCAAGAAAAAAACATGATGGTACAAGGGTTGTAGACCAAGCATGGAAATAAGAAAGTTGAGGTGTTATATCCCAATACCAAAATAAAGAGGGTACATAGGTTGTAGCTCAAGCCCAAAAACAAGAAGTAATATTAGTTTTAGCACAAGACTAAAAGAAATAGGGTATATTGGTTATAGTCCAAGCATGAAAAAAAATATGGTACATGGGTCATAGCACAAGCCTAAAAGTAAGAGGGCACATGGGTTTTTAGTCCAATCCCATAATAGGTACATAGATCATAGACCAATCCTAACATGTTATAATGTTATTTTTAGGTGGATTTTATATAAAATACTATATTATTATATTTATACCACAAATATTATATATTATTCCTTTGTTATGATTTCATGGCACAAGACTTTTATTTCCTAATGATTCATGACTCATGATCTAACAAAATTTATCCCATTGTTCATTTTTATGATCTTTGAAATGAAGTGTATGATATCCTGATGTTACAATCATGTTTTCATACTGCTATATTCATGTTTATGCATACATGAATTCCTTTTTTACCCTTAATGGGTGTCTGAGATCACCCCTTTTTATGTTCCCTTTCACTAGGTTATTAATAATGGTTTTAGGTAAAAGAGTTATATATGGAGATCTTTATGGGATATTTTGAATATATTTCATCTGGATTGAATATTTTTCTTCCATGTTTCCATGTACACTAAACAATTACGGTCCTTGAGCATCACTTTTTGTAATGTCCTGAATATTAATCTATAATGATGTAATATCCATGTATATCAAGTTTGGTTCTCTATAGTTTTTAATGTCCTGAATATTAATCTATAATGTCTTGAATATTAATCTTTATGTATGTATTTATGGATAAGTATAAGGATCAGTTAAGGATTAGGAAAAGTTTTTGGAATTTTGGGAATGGATGGATTGGTTTGTTTCCTTGAAATACATCCCCTTATAGATAATACAAGTGGATGTAGATCTGGAACAGATATACCTAGGAGTAAAAACTCTAAGAAGATGTTCCAATCATGACTCGAGGTAATATAGAACATGACAATGGTCCTTTTTGTACACATTTTTGATAGGACATAGCGATATGCTTTGGGAATTCACAAAATCATCATGAAACACTATGAAGGATTTAAATATATGTTTTGTGTGACTATCCTTGGAGGAACCTAGGGTGTCATAGATTAATGAAGGTTTTATGATTTAGAAATCCTATTAGTAATTATTTTCATGACTATGTGTTTTTCTGCTATAAGAAGTAATGGCCACACAATGATATATAGTTTTACTCTATGGGGGGAACCATAAGGAACTGGTTTAACATTGTGTATAATGGAAAATATGGAAATTATTAGTAATGAAATTAGATAATGACCATAATGAAATATATTTCAATTATTTTGAATCAACTATCTTGATATATGATAAAAAAATTGATATTTGGTGATAATCTTAAGACATCGTATAAGAGGAAGATCAACATTTATAAATGTTCAAATTAAAAGGAGCATAAATTAAAGAAGATTAAAATTCTAACATATCAAGAAGAATAGAAATAAGATCCTTGAGGAATATCTCAAATGAAGGGGTAGATGTTATCTATATGGGAAGAATGGTAATATAGTGAAAAAATTTCATGGTGTGTAACGTCTCCAATGTGGAGAACATGATAATTAGCCAAATAAATGCCTATAAATAAGAATGTACTTCTAAAATAATGAAAGACTTATTACATTCCAATAATTAAAGAGTATGGTTTGAAGTATTTATTAATTTGGATCCATGAATTATATAAGTATGATTCAATTTATGTTTCTCACTATGGACTTTCAATAATTTGTGGAATTGTTATAATTGATAAGAAGAGTAATTTAATGGAAATGTGATATTTATGGGCAGAACAATTTTAAGGGAAAGATAAACCTTATTGTGTTACTAATTTGAAAATCGTGATTTTTTTATAAGAGACATGGTAGATATAAATACATGAATTGGACTATATTGATTACCCTAGATCTGATTAGTGGTTGGTGGAAAATGTTGTTTATGTCATCAGGGATGATGTTTTAAACTTCGCGGATATTAGGAATATATCTAGAAACATTTGAAATAAGGAAGAATGCAGGTTTTGTGAAATTATTTATAGTAATTAAGGTTGTTACCATATTCAAGGGAGTATATGATAAGTGTATTCCTATGTTTTCAAAGTGACAATCGGGTGGTACGTTGTGATATATGGGGGGTAACGATTATGAAGATTTCATGGAATTATTTCTATAAATTTTACTTTATCGTTCATAAGGATTATAAGGTTAAGAATTTATGGAATTATTAAGTTAAAATTCATATGAACTGAGTAATATAAAAAAATTTTCTCTCCACATGAGGATTTATTTATATTCAAAAACTAATTATAAAAACATAGTGTTAAAAATAACTGATGATATATGGGATGAAATATCAAGGACCTTGTGATCATTTAGTGCTTCAAGAGTGAAAAAATTACATTTTTTTAGAGAAATATGTTAAGTGGATCAACGAACAACACAAGGTGAGGTTGTCCTGAAATTTAAGAAATTTATATTTTCATGGAAATTATTTAACTTTACGAAAAAAGGATCATAAAACCAAAAAATTATGTCCTATACATACGTTTTAGATGATTCATATGGTCTTTTAGGTTATCATGGATTTATGGATTTATGGTTATTAACTTTTTCCTGAAGATGTTCTTTATCACTCTCCATCAGAACCTGATTGTATGATTTCTCTTCCATGTTCATGTTTTTGTTTCCCACCTACGTTCTCCTATTTGGTAATTACATTATGAGTTACATTAAGTAACAGTTATTGTTCCAAAATTTCTATTTAAGGTATTTTTTGTAATTTGTTATATTACATGGGTTACTATGAATTGAAATTTCAATCATTAAACCATTTTTAACATAGATGAATTTCGTGGAATAAATTAATTTTAAGGGGGGTAGAATGTAAGACCCTAATATTTTGTGAATTATTTTTTTCTTTTCTATATTTTTGATATCATACAACACTGAAAATAGTTTATTTTATATTAAATCACTATGTTTGGGTTGTGTTATATGCAAAACTATACTAAACATTATTTATAATCATCATAAACATTGGGTTTCTCTATATTAAACAACAAGGTAAGATTGTGGTATATACAAGAAAGATTTTCCTTTATGACTTTCATTGCACACAAGACCATTGTTTACCGAACAATAATATATTATTAAAATATAATTATTTAATATAATAAGACATAAACTAGATGTTAAATAATAGGTTATAAATATTATTAACTAAATTATGAAAACATATGGTTTACAAAAAATAATATGAATTCATAAGTTACCAATTATTTATAATTGAATATAAAAACCAATTGAATATACAAAGAAATACTATTACAATCACAAAACTATTTTACCCTAATAAATAAAATTTTCATTATGTATTTCAATGAATGAAGTCAAATATTCCTTTCATATGGATCCAACTCGGCATACGTTACACGCAACACCGACTTCGCATATGTTACACAGAACACCAACTTCACGTATGATGCACGCAACAATAAGTTTCTACAACAAATATTATATTATATAATAAATTAAATTAGTTAATTATAATTTATATATTAAAAAGAGATATTTGAATATTAATAACTAATTTTTGAAATTTTTTTTATAATTGTTTTATATAAATAAACATATTTCTATTGAAAGATGTGTTTTTTGGTTAAGTCCTTTTATGTTTAGAAAGTAATTTTCTAATATAAAACGATTTTAATAATAAAATTAATTTTAGATACATTTATAACTTTAATTTGATTAAATATCATTAATTTTTTTAATTAATATTTTTTACGTTATTCTGGTATTAATTTTAGGTATTTTTTTAAGAAACAATGTGTTTTTATGAATAGTGGAAAATTCTACTTTTTAGTTAAAAAAATAATTTTTATTTGATAAATAATTAATGTTAAATGATATTATAAATTATTTCAAGGCCACAGTAGATAAATATTATATATATTAAAAAAATTAATTTATTATAGTCAATTTCACTTTTATTGTGAATATAAAATCTTTACAAAATTTGAACATTTTTTATCTTTAAAAACACATTCTTTCAACCCATCAGTGGGATTAACATTAATCTTAATTTTTCCTATTCTATGGTTTGAATTTTTAATAAATGAAATAAAAAATTTTATTCCATATAATATTTGGAGTCTAATAAGACAAATATAAGTTTTTTACCAAAATTATTAGTAAAAGTGATTAAAATCAATTACAGTGATTAAGGCCAAATTTTGCTTAATTAAAGATTAAACCTTAAAATTAAGGGCCCAAATGATATATCCAATTCTCTAACAACCATTTTCTATCCATATTTTAGACATAAAAATTCTATTATTGTGTTTTTTAGGGTTTTGTGACTTTTATATTTTTTTATAACATGTGTACAACTGACTTGTTTTAAAATATTCATAGTGAGTTTTTTTCCATACCTATAAAAAGCCACTGACTCCCACTTCCTCACACCTATAAAACCTCTTAGGATAAAAACACTACCCAATTAAATTCAAATTAATTGTCTATTGATCCTAGAAGCCATCCATTGGTCATATGGAAACCCAACAAAGCCTTTTTGAATAAACCAAAAGGAGTTACCTGATTAAGAGGTAACGTCTTCTCTCAAGTCCTTTATATTATTTCTCTTATACATCCTATCCATATCTCTTTATTATATTATAGTAAAACAAAACCAGTACCCAAAATATACTATTCTTTTGTTATTTCAATGGTTATACCTACACATACACACACCTCTACCTATTGGGTAACGAACATACTACCTCTGCGTACAACAAACTACTGGTTCCCGAAACGATGATTGTTGGGTTTTTCAATTACCACCTATCAGGGCAGCCATTAAGATGGAAAATAATTTTATATATTATAAATTTTATATTTACAATGTCTTTATTATTCTTAATTTTTTAGTTATAACATTCCTTTATGATTTCCATCTTATGTAAATATGATAATTTCATTTAAGGAAATGGGGACTACCCCCCACTCAAAGGGATATGAATTGTTCATAAAAAACATGGATTGTATTAAAGATAGATTTAGTGAATATATACAATATATAGGGTATCATAAATATATTATAACAATGATATATATTTATATACATTTATGTGTTTTAGTTTATTTCACTCAACAGGACAATTAAACTGAAATAGTGTTCATGTGTACGTATGACCTACTATGTCCATGAATGGGGTAATATGTTAAATAATTATATATTAAATAGATTATTATAATAAAAATATAATGTATGAAAATAATATATATATATATATATGGTGATTTAAAGTTTCAAATAATGAAATAATTTTAAGGACAAAAGATATATAAAAATTACAGTCATGCAAAAAAAAAGCAAATATTACCTGAAGTGTAATATTAAAAAGAAATTAGTAACAAGATTTATATATAAAGTTGTAATAAATACATATAAGGTAATATATATAATAATATTATTCTTTAAAATATTTATAATAAATTTATATTTATTATAAAGTAGTTTTGACCACGTACGATGAGATTCAACATAGAAGGTAATGGGATCACATCTCACTTTTTATTTCTATGAGATACATGATTTATTCACCACCTATTCCATTTGAGTAGTGTGCATACTGACCCTGCATGTATTATAATAGTTTAAATACCTAAATTTATTGTAATTAACATATCCATTATATGATTATTATTTCATGGGGTTAATCCTTCCCAAATTACCAAATCAGTAAAGTAGTTTTGTCTCAAATTGCCTTTTTTGAGATACAAGTTTTGTTATGCACATATGTTCTTTGATGAGAAGTATATGAATCCAATTGACTTGTTATCTATTAAAATTTCCTTATTATTCATGATATTTTAAACTTCATTTAATTTCAATTTCTTTCATGGAGAGTGTGATACCATGTTATCAAGTTATAGTATTTTATTGAAACAACCTAATGGTTTTTTGAAAATAGGTTTCCAAGAATATTCTAATAATATATTATGATAATTAAAAGTTATTTTACCCTTTTTTTACCAACATTTTCAATGGAAACATATTTTCTCTTTCCTAATGAGGAAATATTATATCCTTTTTACTATGAAGAAGGAATGTTATTTTTTATATCATACAACATGTGCGGATTTATCTGCCATCAATCCTTTTAAGAATTATTTTCATGTTTAATGGTTAATTTTTAAGAATTTTATTTTAATGAGATATTCATGGAAATTGTTTTCAAAGGGTTTTGAAGCTTATTTTTATGTTTTTAAGGAAAATAGATTTTAAAATGTTTTATATTTTAAATATCATTTTTCAAATTAGAATGGATTTTTTCCTCATGAAATGTTTTTAAAAGATATTTCCATGTTATTTCTAAATAATATGGCATTATTTTTTGTTAATCATTCCCTAATATAAAATTATCCAAAGTTTCTAGTCATATTTTTTCATTAATGGGTTATATTTTGATGTAATGATGCATGTGAGACCTGTTTCCCTTCCATGGGTTATATGATTTTGAAACCTGATTTTTTTCATGGGTTGTGATTTGATGAAATGATTATGAAAACTATATATTTTCCATAAGAAATTATGTTATTAAATTTTATTGATACCCATTTCATTTCATGGGTTATTATTTGATGTTTATAAAGACCATCTCTTTTCATGGGTCAATACATTATTATTGTTTTTCAGCACTTGCATGTATGATTTAATTATTTAATAGGCGGGACATGTATCTGCCTAAAATTTATTGGATTATGATACATTTTATTTAATCTCAAAAGTTACACAGGTTGGATCTGAAGCCCACAAACAAGAAGGTACAATGTTTGTTTCCTAAGCCTAAAACAAATAGGCTACATGGTTTGTATCCCAATCCCATTAACAATAACATACATGTGTTATAGCCAAATCCCAAAAAAACATGATACATGAGTTTTATCACATGACCAAAAACAATAAGGTACATGAGTTGTATCCCATGCTTAAATGATAGAGGTAAAATGGTTTGTAACCCAAGCCCAAAAAAAGGTATATGTGTTCTAGGCCATGCCTTAATAAAAGTTGTTACATGGGCTATTTCCCAAGCCTGAAAATGATAAGGTACATGGATCATAGACTAAGAATAAACGTAAGAGGGAACATGGATTGTTACCCCAATACCCAGTAGGTACACAGGTTTTATCCCAAAAATGACATGTTATAAAGGTCTTGGTAGGTAGCTTTGACCTTAAATTTTATATGCTTATATGTATTCCACAAATCCTATGTTTCATTCCTTCATTTTTATTTTATGGCTCATGGTATCTATTTCATTATGATTCTTGTCTAATGAACTACCATGCTTTAACCCATAACTCATGTTTATGATCATTTATCTTCATGATATGATATCCTAATGTTATGATCATGTTATCAAAACCATTTATTCATGTTTATGCTTACATTTCTCTGTTATTTACACTTACTGGGCATCTAAGGTCACCTCCTTTTATCTATCCTTTTCATAGGTAATGAATAAAGGTTTTAGGTAGAATTGAAAAAGGTAGAGATCATTATGGTAGATGTTGAAGATCATTCCCCCAGATAGAAGATTTTTCTTCCACGCTTCAATAGAGACTAAACTATTATGGTCCTCTAGAATGTTTTTTATAATGTACTGAATATTCATCTAATATGATGTAATATCATTGGATACTAACACTAGTTTTCTATATTTCTTGATATTTGTAATGTAACATAATATATAATATATTTACATATATATTGTGTATTTTCTCTAGGTGAAAAGTTACATTATATATATATATATATATATTATATAATCTTATGGGTGAAATGTAATGTATATGTAAGAGGGACTCTAGATTTTTTCCACATTTAAAAAAGAAATTCCCATATTTTTCAAATATAAAATAAGCCTTAATAACCTTTTAATGGTAATATAGTGAGTTTTGATGACCTATATAACATGAATATATCCAATATTGATCTCTTATTACTCTCTTCAACATAGAGTGAGTTATTATGTATTCCCCAATAGGTTCGAGTATTATTAAATCTATGTGATGATAAAACATAATTCAATCACGTTGTGTTTATTATTTCACCTTGTCTTAAAAATTTTCTCAATATTATGCTGATTGTGAATGTTTATGAAATATTTTTCGGTTTTTTAGAAACAATTATTATTTTAATTATAATTTAAATTGTTTTCAAATATTTAATGAGTGAATAAATTCATGTATAAGTTAAGTGTTCCCTAATATATGAATAGAATCATTTCTTGTTTTCTATATTTATATGAGTTGTGGAAGCATATCCCTAATAGTCTCATGACCAAAAACATAAATTCATATTTTTCATCATTATTTCTTTTGAATAAAATTATCCATAGTCTATAAGGATCTTGTTGGTGAGTGTAATACCTAAAACATTATCATCCAAGTTAGGTAAGACTTATTTGTGGGGGGGTGAATTTTAATGGGTTCCTAAGGGTTTCCCTAAATGTAATGATTATTCTCTAAGATGGTCCATAAGATGTAATATGAGAATGATGCAGATATGTATGGAGATAGAGATAGAGGAATAAATTTGGAGACCCGTGATGTTTTAATTCCACTCTTTTGTGGAAAAAACAAAATTAATAAATGTACATACTATGACAATATGTGAAATATGTTTCTAATAAGGTAATGTTTTTCCATTAGTTCTTAATGATCTACTATATGTTTATAGTTAGGGAACAAGTATGCAATGGCTTCATGTTAATTTTTTATTTTGTTTCCAGGGATGGGAGTAAGCATGCCCATAGATTCTTATTGATATGATACTTTTTCTATGGATGGTTTTTGGAATGACTTGGGTTCCAAATGTTGTATAATATATTTCTTGGTTTGCAGAGTGTATTTATCATTTCCCTAATGATTTATTATTATGTTTATATAGATGGGATTGAGTATGCTTGAGGGATTATAATGATGGGATAATATTTCAAATGTGGGGTATAGGAATGACCCTAGTTCATTATGATATGACCTATTTTTTCTAAAAAAAAGGAGTATGTATTCTCATGGGTTCTTAATAACATGAGTTATGTTTCTATGTTAAAGGTTTTTAACACCCCTAATTCCGAACAACATTAAATAATTTTCCTAGTTTAAAACCCACTTTATGATTAATTTTTTATTTTTATAGTTATGATGAATGAAATATCCATGATATTAATATGTTTTGTATAATAATAACATGGTTGATTTATGAAGTTCCAAATATATTTGATGATAAATAGGTTGAAGTTCCCAAAATGGTTTCCATTATATTTCATATTATGAATATTACATGTGGATAAATGTACTAGGTTAAAAAATGGATGTGATGTGAGAGTTCATCAGATTAATATAAAAATTGATGTGTTTCAATTGGAGTATTTTAAATCCCACGAATTTTGATAAAGATGGATGAAAGTAAATTTCATGATATATTATGTACATAAGGAATCCATTCATGTTTTCTAGAATAACCCAAAAAAATGATTCCATCATCTACATGAAAATTCCATTTGGATAAGTCACTTACTATACCGGTATAAAATGAAACATATTTTAATTGGTCAAAAAAATTGATGTATATGTAGAATTTATTTGTTAGAGCATGAAACAATTTTCCATTCATGTATAATAGAGTTTTTATAATTTGTTTCTCCTTTCAAATGTTTATAAAAATTCCGGGATATAAATTTTGATGATGTTTTAATGTGTATAATTTTATATCCCTACAAGTTTTAGAGGATTCTTCCTTGATTTTATCATAAATAATAAATATATTACATATTAATGTATACTTTTATTATTTAAATGGTGTTTTAATTATTAGATACTATCATTTAATATGCTTAAAGATGTATAATGATGAGTTTTCATATTTTAAGATTCAATATTTTTATTAAATTATTCTGATGATTTCGTTGATACATAACAAGTTTTCCATGACACATTACATAATTTCATAGACATTGATAAATTTTGAAATGTCCTAGTAATACATACTAATACAAATGATTATATCAAAATGAGGAAAAATATTAAATTTCCAAAATTTCTATAATTCATAAAATAATTTTCATAAATACAAAATGATACTTTTGACTAATTACAAATTATTAAAGGGAAATATCTTATGCCTCATTTTTTTGAGGATGTGTATTATGTTTTATAGTGGTATCATTGGAAATTCATATTATAAAATATTGTACAAATATTTTAAGGTGAAAAATGATATTAGGTTTCTAGAAGTTAAAATGATACAAAAATACTACTGCTATGAGTTAAATAATATATTTATTATATTACATAATTTTTCATAGTTTCAATCATATCTTGGATAATGTTTTCTGATGTTGATTTAATTTCGATGATAATAATCTATTAATAAAATTATTAATATAATTTTGCATCCATTAAATCCAAGAATCTATAATATGTGAATATAATGATAAAAATGGAAATAAAAGAAATAACCACCAATGTATGTTTTTAATTTTGAGGTGTTTCTGTGCTCTGGAGGAGAAGGCCATTACTGTGGTGGTTATAAAATAAGATGATTATAACATCCACCATGTGGAAGTGAGAATTTTGTGCTAGATATTTACATGTTAAGAATGAAGAAAAGATCAATTCCATGGTTAATTTTATGTTAGATCATCAAATGAATATTCTTTTTAATTCAATTCCATAATTATATTGTTGCATAATAGTACTTGATGATGAAATAGAGTATATAAGAGATTAAAGCCTCTTAACATGATTCCATTTCTATGACTTTGACATGCATGACTCTCAAGGAAATATGGAATAATTAATATTTTTATGTTGTTATTATTTTAAAATGATAAGTAAAATAGTAATAATTATAATTATAATTATAAATTAAAGATATAGTATTTAATTGAATTAAAATGAGATCAACTATGATAAACTTTAATGTGATTAAATACTCAAAAAATTAGGTTCAAAGTGTCATGATATGTG
Organism: Viscum album; assembly: GCA_963277665.1. Lineage (NCBI taxonomy): Eukaryota > Viridiplantae > Streptophyta > Magnoliopsida > Santalales > Viscaceae > Viscum > Viscum album. The sequence continues at coordinate 1,279,960,470 of OY728145.1, read as the reverse complement.
TTAATAATGTTCTTATTGATTGGTAATATAAAAAGGAATGTCAGTCATAGGTAAGAACCTAACTATTTATTAAGAAAAAAGAAAAGTACAGTAAGCACACACAACAAAACAAAAAACCAATTTCATATCATAAAATTTATACCCATCACCACCCCCATGATAGACTTCCTCCGTAGTGACCGACTCCCATTCCGATTTTTCATATTTTTTTAGTATCTAGAAATACTTCCTTATAAGGTTCAATTTCTCCAATGATATCAACTATAGTAAAGACTGCTTAAAATATGACTTAGTGGACATCGGCTTTAGCACATCAGAGTAGTCCTTCCAAGACCTTTTTTTTTGTCATAGTGGACTTCTCAATTTTGGACATCTTCTTCACATAATTGAAAACATCACTATAGGGAGGCCTAGCCATCTCACTATGGGTATCCTTTTCACTTCTAAGATGTACCCCCAATGTCCAAAGACAAGGACATCTCGGTTGCCATCAATCACTTTTCGGACCTGCTCATGACTCCTATTACAGTCAATCATGGCCAAAGAAGGTGGCTGCTCCACAACCTCATGGAAAACATGCACCTCCTTTCCTACACCTACTAAAACAATATTCATAGTTATGAATTATTTTAGTGAAGAACTGTCATACACTTGAGATACCTTTCTAGGCTCCAACACTTGAAACCAGTTGCTAGTATCAATTTCACCCTTCAAACCATTAGGATGCAGCTTCGTATTCGGCCCCTTACCCACCAGACATGGAGTTGCATCTTTGACTTTCTCGTCACCATCTGAACTCAAAATCATCCCACCATCCTTCAGATTAAAAACATCATATCCATCACTAGGAACACATCACTCAATTATACTATCCCCATATTTCCTTAAAACCCCTACATGATCTGCCACTTCAAAAATTCATCCATGCCCAGTGCCACATCCAGGATTAGTAGAATCCATATTAGCACAATTCACACCTTATCCCATAGTAAGGTCTTTCTTCAGCCTCTCAAACACTGCAGCTACTATCGAGTTATAATTTATCATAGCCGAGCTAACCAACCCATTGCTAGACTTAACAGCATTAAAAATCTCGTGTACCTGACCAGGGACCTTACAAGTTCTCTCCATCGAGACGGATGTGGCTCCACTGTGGCATTGATCAGCTTGGTGACCCAGATGATGGCACCTCGAACAGCAATCATCCAATGATTCAAAGACAACCGCTTGATTGTAGTGGAATTCCTCACCAACCGTGATCCAAATCCACTCAACTGGCGGCTTTAATGCATCCACTTCAACACAGAATCATGGATTAACAGGATGACTTACCAAAGAAGTGTGTGCATCAGAGCAAAGAAACCACCCCACCAAATTCCCTAACATACAGATTATAGCTAGATTTTGAAATGGAAAATGAAGGTGAGGAAGGCTTACTATGGTCGTGACAGAGGGAGAGTCCCAATTCGTACAATGATCAAATGTCCATCTGAGAAGAAAGAACCTGATCCGCTACATCGACGAGGAGCTTTAAACCAAGCGCAGACTAAATCATCCTCTGAGGAGGATCATATCATCCGATGATTCTGCTCAATCAAACCCACCACCACGCGATCCCGTAAGTCCCATTTACTAAACATGAATCTGTCAAATTCATCCACTAAAGTCCTTCAATTATTGAAGCAAACCACCAAGGTCATGTTCAAAAATATCATAACCATAGAAAACTCCAGCAATGAAATTGAGAGTTGAGTGTCCCCAAGATGCAAATATGGACCCTTGAGGCTTAAAGATATCGATGGAATATCAGGGAGAAATCTAGGGTTAGAGAAACGTACAAACTCCGCCTATGGATCCGGAGGTGGTGAAGACAAATCCTCCCCCTCCCACCTCGAGGAAAGGGGGGGGGGATTCAACCATATTATAAAATTATGAATTTAATTAGTCTTATAAATGTAATAATCAAAATGATATCAGACCCTTAATGAATATATAATGGTTGGTAGGAAATATAATAGATATATGATAAAATAATATCTGACCTTAGATATTTTAAAACTCATATGTTTGAATAGTGTGTTGGTTAATTCTTAACATGATACTACCTCTGATAACCCAAGCATAAACAAGGAATAGAACATTTCTAAAAAACATATCAATAAATCGTATGATGATTCATGCACTTATTTTCAACAAACCCCTAATATATCTTCTCATAGAAGTGGTAGTATTTATTTATTACACTTATATATAATTATATAAGGGAACAACCCAATGTAATAATGAGTCAATGATTAATGAAAATTCAATATCCTTAAAAATTGGAGTGGAAAATTTTAACCAAAAAACGAATAGAAAATAATTAGAAAATAGAATCTTAATGAAATATTTTCCATATTATATATGTATTAAAATATACCTAATAGATTGAATAATCAACCAATAGATTTTTAAAAACAACTATTCAACTAAAATGGTAATTTCAATCAACAATACTCAGATATAAATCAATGTAAAAAAGAATAAATTATTTTAAAATCTCATTTCATGATAATTCCATAATGAATATTTTGTTTTATATGTGATGTGGATCTATTTTTACATTGTTTTGCCACATCGTTTTACTTAATTATTAATGATTTAATTAATAATTTAATCACTTTATACTAAATAATTGTACTTTTTTATTTTTATAATTTACTTTTTTAATTATTCATTTTTTATAATTAATTATGTATTTTTAGTTATCAAAATAATAATTTTAATCTTATTAAACTAATCAACATTAATTATGTCGTTTTTAGTTTGGTTAATTTAAATCTGCATGAGTTTTTAATAAGATAATATCGATTTTAAATAATTATTTAATCAAAGTAATTCTATTTATTTAAGTTAGTCTTTATTTCAATATTTTATCTTCTAATTTAGTTACATTAATTAGGTTAACGATGTTAATTAAGTTGTTTAGTCATCCTACTAATCATTTAAGTAAATAAATTATTTTTTAAGTTAAATAAAATAGTTCGCTTTTAATTTTATTTGTTCAAATAGTTGTTTAATTAATTAATTAACAGTTTTTACACATTAATTATATTATTTTATGCATGTAGTTTGATTATTAATTCATTTTATTTTGGATTTAGTCTACCGACGAGGAAGACTATAAATATTGGTTACCTAATGGGTCACCAATGGTACCCTTTTTTATTTGCTACTATCCTGTAATTAATTTATATAGTATTTTTAATTTATGTCTTTTAGAATTTTGGTTTATCAATTATCCAATTATTAATTAAAGATTTATTAATTAAAATATTTAATTGCAACATTAAAGTTTTATGTCTAAAAAATTCTAATGAAATATTTTCAATATTTGTTTTAAATAACTTACATTTTAATTTTATGTTTAATTTATGTGTTTTTAAAAGGTCACCATTAGTTATTCATTTTAGTCTTAACGGTGACCCTTTTTTGGAGTAACGGTGAGATTTCATTTTGTGTACCGGTGACCCTCTTCTCTTTATTGCGTAACAGTAAGCTATTATTTATTTTACTCTAACTGTGACTCTCGACCCAATGTGACACATTCTATCGGTAACCTCATTCTCTAATGGTGACCTGTAGCTGCTCATTCCACCTGTGGAATCTTTTATTTTTTTTGCACTACTTCCCTTTGATTTTTCACTAACAGTGTCACTACTCCTCAATTTTTTGTCGCCAGTCCTCATTTTATTTACTTTTTACTACTAATGGTGATTCCTTTATTTTTCTTCCTATCGGTGTCCTTTTGTTCTAATAGTGAGTTTCCTATTTTCCTCTTCTAACAGTGAATTCTCTTTCTTATTCACATAACTGTGACCCTTGCTTCCATGTTTCTATTTATTTACATCACTGATAGAAATCCCTTTTTCACACCCATGTTTCCCCACCTCACTGATAGACCACCATTCTTGCTTTCCGACAGTTCATTTTTTTCCTCCTACCGATGCACACAGCGATTCATTCCCCTGTTTCAATTCAGGGCCATGACTTCTTGAACTGTACAACATACCCAAAATCAGATTACATTCAAAGAAAAATTTCCAGACTCGAAACTCAATTTAATTTTGAAAATATGGATAACCGAGATCCAATACGTCTGGATCCGCTGCACTACTTGTAGTCATGCGCACACTAGGCGGTAGTCGAGATGTTGCGCCGTGAACTGGAGCTGGACCAGGCGAACAGATCCAGTCATCGTGAGAGAAGGCGTTCTGCTGCTAGGAGAAACCCAAGACAACCACTTTTTAGTTGGAATCAAACCGAGATGGTGTTGGGATGAATTTCTTATAGCCGATGTAGGTCGAGGTAGAGCTCCCACTGGTCCATGTGCAGAAGTCTGCCGCTGCTGGGAGTTGCACTGAGAGTTTGAGCAGAAGGTCGTTCCATCTGCTGCTATTGAGGAGCTGACGTCATTGTACACCTTCATCGCTGCTCTGAAGAGGAGTTTGTTGGATCCAAACAGCGCCGCACCACCCGCGAGAGCCACAGACGACGCTGCTGGACCCTTTCGCCGCTGCTGCTGGATTAGAGGAGAATGAAGCCTAACCCTACCCCCCCTGTTGCTGTGCGCTGAATTTGGGGTGGGGGAGAAAATAAAAAAAACTAATTAAAAAACTAATGAATTAAAAAACAAAATTTAAATCAAAAACATAAACTAAAAACAAATAATAATAAATGTTAATAATAATAAATAAATAAATTACGTAAGATATTTTATAAAACAGAATTATTAAATGAATAAAATTTTATTTAGTTAATTGATAGTTTCTTTTTCTAAAATAAAATTACGATCGATGATTAAAAATCTTATTAATTATAATTTAATATTATGTATTAATAATTATTTAATAATACAATTTGTTTGTAAAATTATATACTAATAATAAGTTATAAAATTATTTATAATTAAACTAACTAGTTAAGTTAAAATGTTAATAATGTACACATTCATAATAATAATAAAACTTAATGTTTATAATTTACTTTAATAATGTTAACTAATTAAAAATTAATAACTTATAAAAAATTTAGCATAAAATTTAAAATTTAATAAAACTTCTTTTTTTTCTTTTTTATTAACAAATTCGTTCAAATTATAAGACATAATTTATCACAATTTATCTTTTATAAATTTTATTTCATTATAGTTATCTAAAATATAATTACGTTTTGTTAGTGATTCTAATAAAATAATGTATTTAACAACATTACTTAAAAGTTATTAATTATTTTAAGAGATTTATTTATTTTCTTTAAATTTAAATTTTTATTTCCTTCGTGTAGTTATGGTGTTGTTTATTTTTCTTGCGCAGGTTCATTTAATAGCCGAAACCCCATCCAGGTTCATTTAACTAACTTAATGGGAGTTAGTTACGAGGTAAAAACTCGCGCGACGTGCCAATCATGAAAAAATGCACATTCTGTAGTGCTTTTGTAAAGGGTTTTCAAAGTCGGTGGGAGGCGTTCGGTGATAAGCAGCAGAAGAAAGTGGGTACTTAAAGCAGAGCATAGAGCAGTATTTAATGGTGAGGCTCATTCACAATCACGAAATACCGTTTTTAAAGAGTGAAGACTCCCGGGAGATAGCATAGCAACACTAGAGAGGAGTTGGAGGCTTTGGAACCCAAAATCAATGTAGTATTAGGGGATTTATTCTATCCCCGTGTTGGACTTCTTGTACTCTGTTCTAGTATTTTTTAATTTTCTGTATTGATAATGAAAAAATTAATGGGCTAAATCTTCGAGCTCGGGGAATTACTATTTCAACTGGTTACTTTTCATCCTTTTTTACTTTAATACATTAATGTGTTCAGTATCAATCGGTGAGATTGATACTGAGTTCATTAAATTTATTTTCACCACTAGAACTTAATTTTCAAAACACCACAATCAAATCATCGAGATTGATCATTGACAAATCTTTAAAAAATAGTAAATTCAAAATTTCTTCGGGACTTACGATGAGTTTGTCCTGTTGTTGTTATCTTTTTGACAATTTTACAGTTGATTTATTTTGGAGTGGCGAACTCCAAAATCAATTAGCTTGTGTGACATAACTGTTGGCAAGGGAGATAAGTCATTCTCTTTCTGGTGGTGCAATGCAGTTACTTTTAAGGGAATTGAAATACTTTTAAAACCGGTAGAGTGGAGATTTTTCCCCGGGCAATTTACTTGATTGTTTACTTATCAACATTTTATATCATTGTTTCTTACTGCTTTTAGTCTGTTCCTTGTTTCATAAAATTTTAGAACAAAAAATCAAAAATACTATAGTGTTTCATAGTGCAAAATATTAAAAAAATTAAAAATAATAGAGAAAAAATATTCCACTGCTGACAATAGTGGGATCTTATGAACGTTTTTAGGAGAATAGTGGTAAAATTTTCCCTCTCGGTGGGTTCGACCCTACTTGCCACATATACTATAGTATGTAGGATTATAAATTTTAAACTTTGACCGACTTCAACGACAATACAGGTCATGTTGTTGGCACCGTTTCCGAGGAAGGCTTGACCCAATATTTTTCTAAAAAACATATAAAAACATCAAAAAAATTGAAAAAAATTTAATTAAAACTTTTAAAATTTTTTTGATTCATTTACTACTGAATTTATACTATTTCTTATATTTTGGAACTTCTATCAGTTTTACTGTTGTGCTATTTTGAACTGTTATTATACTTTGCATGAGCACAAGAGAATTCATTGTTACATTCGAGTCTTCAAAATCTAAACTAGACAAACATTTAACTGCTCCTTAAATAACATTAAAATGGAGAATAAGGATAACAGAGTTGATCAAAACATGAATGTGCCACAGCCCGTAGTCCCATCCCATCAGTTACATAGACTTATAGATTTTCAAATTCCAGTTGTATCATGTAACCCATCTTGCATTAGGTTGAACCCTAGGTCTAGGAACTATGAAATTAAGAAGTCTCACCTTTCTCAACATCCTTCATTCAATGGTCTTCCAAGAGAGGATTCACTAGAGTTCATTAGATAGTTATATAGTTCTATACAACAATTACCTATGAGGGAGCTTTGTGAGAAGGATTTAAGATTGAGGATGTTTCCATTTTGTATTAAGGGGAACGTTAGGACTTTGTTTCAGAACTTAGATGAAGAAATTTTTGAGACCTGGTAAGAGGTGTTTACTGCCTTTATATCAAAATTCTATTTGAGGAACACCACCTCTAAGATTAGGTACAAAATTACTAGGCTTATCCAGGATGAGGGAGGGTTATTTCACGAGGCATGGGATAGGTTTAGAAGACTTCTTAGATAAAGTCCCAATCCCCAATTTTCTCTTCATCTACACATGGAAACCTTATATAACTCTCTCACCCCTTACAACCAAAATTTAGTTGACCAATTCTGTGTGGGTGACTTTTCTGACTCCACTACTGATGAGCTGAAACTTGTGAAGGACAATATTGCTCAAAAATATCAGCACAAGTGCTCTTGGAAGATGGTCATCCATAGAGGTGAAGACAATCCTCAGGCTGTTGTTGTTAGTGATAGGGTCCAAAGGGAGTAATATAATCATTATGGGATGTTCGGTCACACTCATACATGTTGTCCTAATTTTGATCTCCCAGTCCGGTTTGATGAGAGTGCCAAATTTTTAGATTTTAGAAGTAGGAACCAAAGGAAAAATGATCAATACTCAAATCATTACACTTCTAGTTATCATAATCACCCAATCACGTCTTCAAAAGAACAAGGTGTCATTAAATAGTCCACTACCCCTAACTACAAATCACACTCTAAATTTTTTAACTCAAATCAATATGGGGGGATAATCTTATAATTCTCAAGGGGTGTTAATGGGGATGTTACAACAAGTTTTTAGAGAAATTAGTTCATTTAGAAAGGAAACAGATGGTAAGATTCACAATTTAGAACATCAAATAATTCAAATTTCTAAGGATCAAGGTGATAAAGAAAAGGGAAAGATTCCTAACACTTTAATTATTAATCCAAGAGAGAATATCACGGTTGTAACCACTAGATCTGGAAATCAAACTAAAGAACAAGTTAAGCATCACTCTAGGAAAACTAAAACTGAATCTGGAAAGTGAAGTCTTCTTGAAATAGAATCTAGGAATTTGGACAGCTTTGTTCGACCTGAATAGAATGTTGAATTTACATCTAAAAAAGTTCAAGAACCGAGGAAATTGAAGTGGGAATTAATTAAAGAAGAAACGAAAAACAATGGAATTGGGGAGAAGGAGAATAATCAACATGTTCTTAAAAATTATGCCCCAACCATTAACTTCCCTGAAAGAGTGAAGAAGAATAATGAACCTGATTATTTGAGGTTTCTTATAATGATTTGAATCTTTAGTATCAACATTTCATTTGTAGAAGCCTTAGATAAAATCCCTTCATATGTTGCTTTTACCAAAATGTTTCTAAAAAATGATTGGAAGTAGTTGGATAAAGTTAATCTCAATGAGGAATGTAGTTCCATTTTGATATAGAAGTTCCCTCCAAAATTGAAGGATCCTGGGAGCTTTATTATTCAATGAAAAATTAGGGCAAGTGAGCAACATAATTGTTTGTGCAACTTAGGGGAAATCATCAATCTTATACCTTACTCCTTGTTTTGAATTTTGGGTATTATAAAGTTTCAACTAACTTTTATTTTTCTTCAACTTGCTGAAAGGTCACTCACACACCCTTTAGGGAGGGAGGATGATCTATTAGTGAGTGTAGGAAAACAGACACTTACCACAGACTTCCTTATCGTAGATATGGAGTGTGATTAAAAAGTCCCAATCATCTTAGGGAGACCTTTCCTTGCTATAGCTGGTGAAGTCATAGATGTGTCCAAGGGGAAACTCACTCTCTAATACATTGATGATGTGGAGGAGTTTTTAGTGTTTGAAATGTCTCAACATGTGGCTGGTTGTGATTTGATAGATGTTGCTAAGAATAAATGTTTTAAAATTGAGGTCTAAGCTAAGCATGGTTCTTTTCCTCTTGAGGTCATATATATTTTGATTCCTCGGGCTATTGAAACTTTTCTTCAAAATTTTATTCTTGTCCCACTCCTACCTTAGATGAACAAAATCTTTCTCTCTAAACCATTCTAGGGAGTGAATCACATTCTTATCCTAAACTGTCTCAACCAGTTTTTGAATGTTTTCATTATGAAGTCGACTGTCTAAGAGTTTCTAAAGTTGGAGAAAGTTCTTGTCTTAGTCCTGATGAAAAAATAAATTATATCCATTATGATAAAGTGTATTTTCTGGGAACATTCTTTCTTGATCAGTTTGATGTTTTTTATGATGACTTCAAACCCGAACTTGAAAGATTAACATCATTTGAGTCATCTGCGGACATTGGGTAGCACCTATCGGAACCTGAGTATGATTCCTTCTTCTGAGAGTTTTCTGATTTGTCTTTTTTTCAAGTTGTGCTAGGAATATTCTATGAAAATACAAAAGATTTTTTTGATTTCTTTTCTTCTGATTCTAGGTTATAGCTGACCTCTATGTGTGGGGGTAGCCATGTCAGTATTATTGGTCAAATTAGTTATTTTTGTAGAAAGTTGTTGCACATTTTTATAGATGATGAAGTGGTATTTAGAGCTCAAAATGGGCTAGACAGTATATCAGAAACTATTTCATTGAATTTACTTTTTGAATATTGTTTGGAACTGTAGATAAGAGTGTTTTTGTTGATCCTATTTTTGAATCTTTAGATAATATTGAAGGTCACATAATTAATAATTCATTTCCATTAAATGATCATGGATAGAAATATCTAAGGTAATTGAGACTGGATGGGGACTATAAATCTAGCGCTGCATGGGAGGCAACCCATGGTTTTTGTTGCGTTAATAAATAAAAAAATTGTTATTAAACAAAAGTATCTGAAGAATTTAAATTCAGTTCTCTATGGGAGTCAACCCGTACTCTTTCATTGTTCTACTTTTTGAACTGTTTTATACAGAATAAAATGATGCTTTGTTGTCTTATGTATGCTCTACCTCTGCTGTATTTTTCTTCTTTTTTTTTTCTCGTTCTATCTCAGGTTTTTTCTGTTTGTGTCCAAAAAGGACTGGAATTCCCATGATCATTTTTTTGGACAATAAATTAGTTAGGGAAGTACTTCAACTTTCTTCATTAATTTCTGCTCCTATTTTTTCTAATAAAATTCTGCTCACTAAAAAAATTCTTCTTGATTAAGAAACTCTTATACATTTTTATTGAAAATTATGCTATATATTTGTTGAAACTCGGCTGCATATATTGCATTAAATACTTTTTCTGCTTGTCTCTATGTTGTGCTTTAACATATGCATGTACTTCACTATTGGAAAATGAATTCTATTGATATTAAAATATTTTTCACTACTTGAAATTAAGTCTGTGTGGGTGTACATGTTGCTTTCCTATTAAATCTGATTAATGTTGGGGTTTTTAACTTGAACTTTGTCTGCTGTGTTGAATTTATAACTGAATAAATTTTGTTAAACTTTCTTACACCTAATAAATTGTGCATATAAAAGTTACGTGATATATCTTGAGTTGAATTGAAAATCTTTGTCACTGGACATAAATGCAAATGCATGTACTTGCTAATGAACCTGCTGATTATTTATTCATTATGGAAAACAAAATTTTTTAATTTCAATGATACCCTTTAACCATGTCATAAATCTACTAAATTGTAAATCTATTTTGACCCTTAATTGATTAATTTTTATTCTCTACTTTAGAAGTCAACTTTGGGGACAATGTTGGGTTTTAAATGTGGAGGAGGGGGTCAATTCTTGACTATGCTGAACTGTGATTAATTGAATCCAATCAATTACCACTGCAACTTGAAATTTATTTTACAAAATGGTAAAAAAAAATCAAAATTTTTCCACAAGTTTAGGCTTTACATTTTTTTTCAAATTGGTTTTTCCTATGCACAATATTTATGTGGTAGTTAAGTTGTGAATTGAGTCTAAAATTGATGATGTTGGATGATTACTGAGTGATATTACTTATTGATTTGTTGTAAATTTAGTTTAAGAACTTCTTCTGAATGTGATATGGGTCACATGTTAATGAGATTATTATCATACCCTTTGGAACTAGAAGTTTGATTCTGATTCTAGGGGCCTGATTTGTCTTTTAATTATTAAAATTAATTGCTTTAATTAGCCAATGTAACTGATTTTTGATATAAGACTTTTGAAAATAGAGTAATTTGGGCATCTGGGATCCCATGTTGAGTCTTTGAGACCCTAGATGCTGGGTGCATTTCTGTTTACTTTAATCCCTCTATTAACTTTGAATAAGTACTTATGCACAATGCTTGGCATAATGAAACATGGCTTGGGAAGAATAAAATAAAGTGTCTGGGGTCAAAAATGAGCTCATTAAGGTGAGGGGAATGATGAACTCTAGATGAAGAAGGGGTCAATTGGTTTTTATAGAAATCATTTAGGTTTTTTCATTGAGGAGATTTAAAAAATTAATGATTTTTGGAACCTAGGATCCTGTCAGAGTACAAAGTTCCTTGGTTAAGGTCTTAATTCCATTGATTTTTTACCTCTTTTCACTCTTGAAATTAGAACATGAATTTGGATTGATGTGATTCATTAAGTTGTATCACATATGAGGCATACCATCTTCATTTCTTGATGACTCAATGCTTTCTTAATTACCGTTGATTATTTGTTATAGTCAAGATTCATTTGAGTAATTCATTTTCTTAAATCATGTTGTAATATTTTTTCCTTTGTTTTGAGTATTGAATATGTTACAGTGTGATCTTAATAATAAATATGTTTTAATGTTTTTCAAAGAAAATAAAGCATGGGATTGTTTGAGTACAAACAATGCTTAAGTGTGGGGGAATTTGATGTGGTTCTATTTTTACACAGTTTTGCCACATCGTTTTACATAATTTCTAATGATTTAATTAATTATTTAATCACTTTATACTAAATAATTGTACTTTTGTATTTTTATAATTAACTTTGTTAATTATTCAATTTTTATAATTAATTATGTATTTTTAGTCATCAAAATAATAATTTTAATCTTATTAAACTAATAAACTTTAATTATGTCTTATTTAGATTGGTTAATTTAAATATGCCTGACTTTTTAATAAGTTAATATCTATTTTAAACAATTATTTAATTAAAATAATTCTATTTAAATAAGTTAGTCTTTATTTTTATATTTTATCTTCTAATTTAGTTACATTAGAATAGGTTAACAATGTTAATTAATTTGTTTAGTCATCCTACTAATTATTTATGTAAATAATTGGTGTTTTAAGTTAAATAAAATAATTCGCTTTTAATTTTTTTTGTTAAAATAGTTGTTTAATAAATTAATTAAGAGTTTTTACACTTTAGTTATATTATTTTATGTATGTAGTTTGATTATTAATTCATTTTATTTTGGATTTAGTCTATCGGTGAGGAAGACTATAACTATAGGTAACCTAATGGGTCACCGATACTACTCTTTTTTATTTTCTGTTATCCTATAATTAATTTATATAATATTTTTAATATAAGTCTTTTAGCACTTTTGTTTATCAATTATAAAATTCTTAATTTATTTTTTTTAATTAAAATATTTAATTTCAACTTTAAAGTTTTATGTCTCACAAAAATATTGTTTTAATTAACAGTGTTTATATTTCTTATAATTAAATATTTTCAATCTTTGTATTAAATAAATTAGGTTTTAATTTTGTGTTTAATATATGTGTTTTTAAAAGTTCACCATTTTTTAATTATTTTAGTCTTAACGGAGAACCATTTCTTTTGAAGTAATAGTGTGATTTCATTTTGTGTACCAGTGAACCTCTTCTTTTTAGTGCGTAATGGTAAGTTATTATTTAATTTACTCTAACGGGGATTCCCGACCCACTATAACCCATTATATCGGTAACCTTATTCTCTAATGGTGACCCGTAGATACTCATTCCACCTGTGGACTCTTTTATTTTATTTTATCAATGACATTGCGCTGCACTGATTACCTTTCATTTTTCAATAATAGTGACCCTACTTATCACATTTGTGTCGACGATCCTCATTTTCATTATTTTTTACCACTAATGGTGATTCCTTTATTTTTCATCCTATCGTTGACCTTTTGTTGTAACGGTGAGTTTCTTATTTTCCTCTTCTAACAATTAATTCTCTTTTTTATTCACATAACTGTGACCCTCGCTTCCCTATTTCAATTCCATTACCTCGCCGATTGACCACCATTCTTACTTTCCGACAGTTGATTTTTTTCCTCCTACTGATGCACACACTGATTCATTCCACTGTTTCATTCAAGGCCACGACTTCGTGAACTATACAACATACCCAAAACCAGATTAGAGTCAATGTAAATTTTCCAGACATGAAACTCAGTTTAAACTTTTCAAATCTGGATAACTGAGATCCAATACTTCTAGATCTGATGCACTACTTGGAGTCTTGCCGCACATCAGGCTGTAGTCGAGGTTGTTGCTTCGTGAACTGGAGCATGACTGGGCTAATAGATCCCATCATCTCGAGAGTATGTGTTCTGCTACTAGGAGAAACCCAAGACCACCAATTTGTAGTTGGAATCAAACCGAGATGGTGTTGATATGAATTTCATGTAGCTGATGAAGGTCGAGGTAGAGCTAAATGTGGAGGGTTTTGCACTGGTCCGCAAGTAGAAGTCCGCCGCTGCGGGGAGTTGTGCCGAGATTTCGAGTAAAAGGTCTCAATATCTGCTAGTATTGGGGAGCTGAAGCCCCCACACCCCTTAGTTGCTGCTATGAAGAAGAGTCCATTGGATCCAAGTCGCACCGCACCACCTGTGAGAGCTGAAGCCGACGTTGTTGGACCCCTTCACCATTGCTGCTGTATTAGAGGAGAATGAAGCCTGACCCTGTCCCATGTTTCTGGGCGTTGAACTTGTGTGGGGGGGAGTGAAATTAAATAAAAACTAAATAAAAAAACTAATGAATTAAAAAACAAAATTTAAAACAATAACTTAAACTAAAAACAAATAATAATAATAAACATTAATAATTATAATTAAATAAATTACATATGGTATTTTATAAAACTGGATTATTAAATGAATAAGATTCTATTTAGTTAATTGATAGTTTCTTTCCTAAAATAAATTCTTGATAGATTATTAAAAATATTTTTAATGATAATTTAATAATATGTATTAATAATTATTTGATAATAAATTTTGTTTATAAAATTTAATACTAATAAAAAGTTATAAAATTAATTATAATTAAACTAACTAGTTAAGTTGAAATGTTAATAATGTACACTTTCATAATAATAATAAAACATAATGTCAATAATTTACCTTAATAATTTCAACTAATTAAAAAATAATAACTTATAAGCCATTTGGAATAAAAATTAATATTTAATAATACTTCTTATTTTAATTACACTTTTATTAAAAAATTCGTTCAAATTATAATAGATAATTTATCCTGATTTATCTTTTATAATTTTTATTTCATTATAGTTCATTAAAATATAATTAATTTTTGTTAGTGATGTTAATAAAATTATTAATTTAACGACATTACTTATGAGTTATTAATTATTTAAGAGACTTTTTTATTTTCATTAACATTAAAATTTTATTTCCTTCATGTAGTTATAATGTTTTTTATTTTTCTTGCACAGGTTCATTGAATAGCTTAAAACCCATCTAGGTTCATGTAACTAACTCAACGGGTGTTAGTTAGGAGTGAAAAAATAGCACGACGTGCCAGTTGCAAAAAAAAAACGCACGTTGTGCGGTGCTTTTGTGAAGGGTTTTCAAAGTCAGTGGGAGACATTTGGTGATGAGCAGCAGAAGATAGTGGGTACTTAAAGCATATAAAGCAGCAATATTTAATGGCGAGGCTCATTTAAAATCATGGAACACCATTTTTTGAGAGCGAAGACTCCCTGGAGATAGCAGAGCAACACTGTAGAGGAGCTGGAGACTTTGGAGCCCGAAAGCAGAGTAGTATAAAGGGAGTTATTCATTCCTCATGATGGGATTAGTGTACTATGTTCTAGTATGTTTTCATTTTCTGTATTGATAACGAAAAAATTAATGGGATAAATCTTTGAGCTTAGGGAATTACTACTCCCACTGGTTACATTTATTTCTTTTTACATTGATACATTAAGGTGTTCAATATCAATCGTCGAGATTGATGCTGAGTTCATTAAATTTCTTTTCACCACTATAACATAATTTTAAAAACTCCACAATCAAATCTATGAGAGCGATCATGGACACATCTTTAAAAAATAGTAAATTCACAATTACTTCGGGACTTATGGAGAGTTCATCCTATTGTCATTATCTTTTTGATATTTTTGTAGTTGATTTTTTTAGGCTGGCGAACTCTGAAATCAATCAGCCAGTGTGACTTAACTCTTGGCGAGGGAGACAAGTCATTATCTTTTTGGTGGTTTAATAAAGTTACTTTTATGTGAATTGAAATAATTTTAAAACCAGTAGAATGTTGATTTTTCCTCGTGCATTTTACTTGATTGTTCACTTATCATCATTTTATATCTCTATTTCTTACTGTTTTTAATCTGTTCCTTGTTTCAAAAAAGTTTAGAAAAAAATCAAAAAGACTGTAGTGTTTCATAGTGCATTATATTAAATTAAATTATAAAGAATAGAGAAAAAATATTCCATTCCTGACAGCAGTGGGATGTTTTGAATGCTTTTAGAAGAATAGTGGTCAAATTTGCCTTCTCTGTGGGTTCGACCCTACTTGCCACATATACTGTAGTTAGTATGATTATAAATTTTAAACTTCTACCGGCTTTAACGACAGTACATGTCAATATGCATGTTGAGAATACAAGATGTAGTGTTAACAAAAGAAATAATTAGTAGAGGATGATAAATAAATCCTTATTATGAATTGCATTACATTGAATGTCGGAATGGAATATCTAAAAAATTTTCAGGACAAGTATTCACAATCTAATAAAAGAATATAAACATTCATTCAAAATTTCAATGAGTACTATTATGTTAAAAACCACTATTTTATTAAAAAAGGATCCCTAATTCATATACTGATTAGTTTCTAATACCCTCTAAAAAATCGTACCATCCATTTTATAAAATTACATTTCTACTAATTATGGTTTAACATACAGTGAATGTTTTGAAATAATATTTACACAAAAATGTATTCCTAAAAATTAAGTAGAACACACAATAACATCCATATTGGATGTTATAAATTTAATGATATGATTTTCCCCTAGAAAATCTCATTTTGAGAATTAAAATAAATAAACAAATAACCAATTTTATCTTTATATAGTGTAGTTTTGATGAAATTATTAAAAATTATCACTGATTACTCATGTTGTGGTTGATTTGGGAATAAAGATACTATTTTTTTGGAATTATATGTTATCCTAAATAAAATTAAGGAAACCTACATCATGGAGGATCATTTATAAGTTGGTAAAAGATCAAATAATGAAGGAGAATATTTTCTTATGAAAAATATATTTTAAATCATAAATTATCACAATAGAACATATAATAAACATGGTTACAATAATTGAGCATGATTATCCCTGTCACAAAATAATACTTCAAAATAATTTGGGAAGAAAAAACATTAAAATTGAAGTTTATCATTCAGTCAAAATAAAATAAATATTTTTTGTCAAAAAAATACAAATAAGATAAAAAAAATTAATTCAATGTAGAAATAAGAAGTCACATATATTATGGAAGAAAATGAAATATCATGGACCCTTGGAAAATGGACATGATAAATGGTATATATCTAAGTTGGATGGAGAAGAATAAAAAATTAGTTTAGGAAAAAAATGAACCGATATGGTGGGAGGAATTTCTAATAAACCATTTGGAATTTCTAAGAATGCTAACTATGTTTCTAATAAGTTCACAATCATATGCCCAGACCAATTGGAAATGGATAGAAATAAGTAAGAGGAATAGGATGAGTACAATACAAAATGTAATGGAATAATTCTTTATAATGAAACACAATTTCACCAGACATTAGAAATATATGATAACATACGATCTCAATATGTATATTGTGTGAGATTCAACCAGGATATACACAACTCAAAAAATTGATTAAAAATATTTCTAGTTAAAGAAGTTAATCTCATAAATATTAATCTTACATCAATAGATACATGTTCCATGAGGGGTGATATAATGAATAATGTCACACAAGAAGATAAAAAATCAGTGATTCCATCTATACTTATGAAGACAAATTCAAACATAATTTTTTTTTCTTCTAGGATGATGTGTTCACCCAAACATGTAGATAAAAGAATATAGTATATTGGTTGAGAAGAAATTCTCAAACATATTACTCTCATTGATGATGAGAGTAATTTCACCTTATTTCCTTTTTTTCTTGCATTTCTGTGATATTTTTGCTGGGAATTGAAAGTGATGCAAGTTCCCATGGGAATAACTAATAAATATGAGTATATTGGAAAAACTATTCTAAACATAATGATAGTATCCATCCTATAGAGATATAACAATTAATAACCTTGTGAATGTTTTTTCAAAATGATTGACATTATTAACGATGTGAAAGCATGTTGAATTGGAAGAGAGTTTGAATGTAACCAAAATGGAGGTGATATTATATATTATATCCTAATATATATATAAAATTTTTTATAAATATCTATGAACAATTATTTTAAGTGTCTCTTTGTGGGGGAGATAAATGGAGGAGTTTTTAGGTAGTATCACGAATAATAGTATCCTATAAAACATAACGAGAAATATTATAAGGTACATTAAATATATCATTGAAAAGGTGTGAATTTATTTTATATCATACATATTATTGTAATAATAAAAATTAATAATATGAAATTAATTCAATTAAATGGAAAATTACAATTTAGAAACACCCAAAGATGATTTTTTAATATTAAAACCAACCAACCATTTTTGAATGCTTTAACATAGGTGTTGAGATGATTGTTGGATTTTAGGTTGGTAAAATTATCATGAAAACATATTCACAATTAAGAATCAATTGTGTCATATTATAAATGTTTATAAATAAATTTGGAAATTAAATTTCATTATCTTTCACATTTTTGAAAATTATGGATTGGTTTCTTCCAAAAATATGGTCGACTTATATTTACAGCGAACATTACTCACATTAACAGAGACTAGAATAAATGATGACACATTGTTTTATCAAAGTTAATATTATATTTTATTTATATTTGTTGTCAAAAATTTCAATAGATATGAAAATTAAAATAGGAATTGTGGAAAATTATTTTATAAGAATATATTGAGATATAATTTTTTGTAATGGTGTAGACATAAAATAAAAAGTGGTTGTTTTTTAAACCTATTTTTTGTTAGGATGTAAAATTTTCAATGTTAATGAAGTAATTATGAATGTTGTAAACATTTATTATTGAAAAAATTATATAGGATGCATGTATTTCCCATTATTGTTTTTGTTAAAAAGGTTGATGTTCGAGAGGAAAGGTTTAATTTACTTATAAATTGGAACAAATAGATAAGTGTTAAAGAACATTATTAAAGCATGGTAGTGAAGTAAACTACTATAATATTTAATTACCAATTGAGGATTTCTATTGGAATATTTTGTATCAATTCACTTTGAAAAAATATGGTTGAGAGACTATTACTTGATAATTTATTTACATTGATAATTTTTCCAAACATACAAAAATAATATGAAATTGTAATATCATATTTTACATGGAAAATAAATTTGGATATATTTCTAATAACATTAATATTTCATGAAAAGTTTTAAATTGGGTTGTAACATATTATTTTTAAGGGTATTACTCTAATTATATAATTTTAAAATTCAATATTCTTGTATAATGGGATTTTTATTGCTAGTTGTTTCATTCACTCATTTAAAAAATTCACGAGCTGAAATATTCCCTATCATGTTAATGTTTCTAGAATTATATATCATTTTGGATATTAGATGGTCCATTATTTTATTTTTAATTCCTAATGAAGGACATATCATATGGATGGATTCATAGATTATGTATAGGGTATGAAAAGAATGAGATAAATCCATTAAATATTCCAAAGGAACACTAAGGATGAGTATGAAAACATTGAAATATATGTTTTTAGAGAAGTATCTAGATGATCTAATTGATACATAACATGCCTTAAATGATATAAATAATGTTTTACATGATACATACCATAATTTTATAGACACTAAGAAATATAGAAAATTCCTAGAAAGTTATACTAATATACAACATCCTTTCAAAATGATGAACATAGTAAATGTATGAATCCTTATAATTTTAACTTAATTTCCATGAATATATAAGGATAATATTGAAAAAATATTAAATGAAAAAAGGAAATATATTTTTTAAAACTTTTCTTCCAAATAAATGTTATGTTGAGTGGATGTCTTGGTGGAAATTTGGAAAGGAAAAAATCATACATAGATTTGGAAGAATCATAAAATTTTTTGTTTCTAGAAGTTAAAAATCATAGAAATGGACTTGAGCTCTTAGATATGTAATATTTTTATTATATAATGCAAGAATTATCAATTTTTAAAACATTTAGAACAAATAATTTTGAAGAATATTTAATTATAATGATGGTATATTTTTCTTAGATATATAAATACCCCAAGTATTCTATATAACACATGATTCTAAAAGAGACGATATTTGTGATGAACAATGGAAATAGAAGAAATATAATTCAAGGATAGTATATGATTTCGATATATCGAAATATTTTGGAGGATAAAACAAATAATGTGGTGGTTGAAAATGATAATACTATGAATTTTGAATCATGGATGAAATGGGGTCTTACAAGATGTTTTCAATGAGAAATGGAAATAATCATTCACAATATGGTTATGGTTGTAATGTATCAAAACTAAAGATGATTTTTAATATGTTTCATGTCCATAGTATATTACCATATTGTAATTCATGATAAAGGAAGTGTGTGGAAGTTATTTTTTTTCCACTAAACACATGATGCATGACCAAAACTATGATGAAGCCTAACTTTCACTAAAACATGGAATAGTTAATATGCTGATTTTATATAAGCAGGAAGAGAAAAAGGAATCCCATGATAAAAATAATTATCATGGGGAATTGAAGACATAATATTAACGTGAATAGAAATGAGATCAACTATGATATAGTTTAATGAGATTGAATACAGAATATAAATGAGGTTTTAAATGATAATATATATGTAAAAAATATTTTCATGGTTTTTAATATATATTCCATGAATAATAAAGACAAATCATTATATATATGTTAAAAAATTTATAAATATTTTATAATGTTGTATAAATTGATGAAAAGACGTTACATGGCTATTATAGTGGAGAAACCCTTTGTTTCCTTTCATGATAAATCCAATATTATTATGAATTTTATTATTCTTTGGAATTAAAAAATAATAATATAAACATACTTTATTGACATTGTTAGATAATACTACATGTTGATTAATAAAAGGGGAACCTAGCATATGATATCTTTATATCATAACAACTAATTTCGTAATATGAACCCCAAATGATTGTTATGATTCAAGTAATGAGATCAATATATAAAGTCTATCAGAGACTCAAGATTCATTTATGATATTAAATTGTACATGATTTATCCTATTATTATAATTGTTATAAAAATTCCATGTCCGTGATATATCCTTTAATATGACTGAAACATACATCATTTTTTATACCTTTTTGGTTCTATGAATATGTGTCTAGGAATATGCGCTCGGGATATTTATTCCCCTGAGATTTTATTGATAACTAAAGAGGATTCCTGTATTAGTATGATAACTACCACCACACAACTGGGATATAGTCATCGATAATTTATGTGATCCTTATTAATAATCCCCAATTTCCAACTTGGTATTGTTTTTTATAAGTGAAATATATATATAAACTAAAAATTATTCATTTATAAAAGAGATAGATCCATTCACATAAGTAGTGTAGAGGTATAGAAGGATAATGTTTTTTTATTTTTAAATAAGTTAACAACCCTATTTCACCCCCATGTTAGTCACACCCTATCTGATCATAATAGCATGCAATGGTGTGCAAATTCATATGGTTCATGGTGACATAAATTATTGATTCCATTTAAGATATGGTTCAACCAAATTGTCATATAATTGGTTTAGTAATATATGGAACTGAACGAAGTAGTAATGGTAAAACATTTATGTCACCTTAAAACCCATGGATCACCTATGATTGTTTATTATTCTCTTATTTATTAATTATGACACATCATTATTCACTTAATTATATATTGGATAAATTCAGGGACATCATTGGCCATGGCCAACTATGTTATACTCACATCATGATTGGACTAATGTGGGAAGTTGTTCAGACATCATGGAATTTGGATAGGACTGGGGCACACATTCCTATGATCGATGGATGATCTAGAACAATAGGATAGTTTATAAGATATATGACTATGGAAGGTATTCAATCCATTTTTTGTGGTTTTTACTAGCATTTTTTATTTTACTTTATATATAGATGATCATTCCACTAGGGTTCTTGTTTGGTCTATATGACCAAAATAACTTGTGAACTAATATTTTTTATACAACATGGTTTATATATGTTATTGATTTAAAATATTATAGTATATTTTTTCTCTTATATTATATGGATATATGTTGTTTTCATTATCTCTACTATTACTTCTTAATATGACATGAGTTTATAGTTTATTCTTTGTAATACCATAGTCAAAAATAGCTATATGTAATCATATGGAAAATTTGGAGGGACACCTAATCTCATTTTGAATATTTGGCTAGTTATTGTGGATTAAACCAGTACATTAACATCCAAAAATAGTATCAATATTTTTACCTTTTTCATTGACTTACTATTTAGGCATGCAGGACATGAGATAGGATATTGTTTAAAATTTCTATGAATCTTATTCCCTATAGTAAATAATATTTATACGAGGGAAATCCATGATACAATTTTGGTTATTTTTATTTATGTTTTCTAATTTTATGGTTGTTCTACAACACATAAGGTGATGTTATTTGGTATGGAATTAATATTTATAAGATTTTTACTAGTGGAACAAAATGGAAATAGGGTGTCAGTTCATAAATCATATTAGAAACATAGGATCCAAATTTCATTTATGTGATTTCTAAATTTTTTTTCCTTGGGATATGATATCAAGGTTTATTATTTAAAGTGTAAAGAAAAACTTATATGGTGTTTTCCCATGTAACATGGTAGTCGTAAATTATTAAATTTATTTTTTGGTTGATTTTATTATAATCATCAATAGTGATTTTTCTATTTTTGGATGTAATATATAAACTAAATATTTAATAACAAATTATAAAGTTTCTTCTAATATAAATTGTAAAAAAATATTTCATTTCACTAGAATAGAAATTTAATATCATGTATAAAGAAAAGAAATAGAAAAATAGAAATTTAATTAAGGGGGTCCTATGTAAATGATGACACTAGGTATTGGTAGATTGGGTAAGAGAAATAATTAATTTTTTATATTTTCTATGATATGGCAGGTTTGGGATAGTTATATTTAATTTCTATTACAATTTTACCATGTCAATATAGTTAAATGTTTTAATGGAAATTTATTCGGATGCATTTATTTGGAATTATATAGATATGCCTCTAAATTTTCCATTAGAGCTGCACTAGTAGTGTGGGGATGATAATTCCACATAATTGTTTAGAACGGAGAGTCCTTTAGAAATTATAAATATGATATATAATCAGTTTCAAGATAGAATATTATGAGTATCATAATCTATGGAGAAGAAGACATTATGGGATATAGATTCGATTTCGAATATAACCTGAATGTTCTAAAAATTAAAGCCACCATTATTTATAGGTGAGGGTTCCTACTTGGTTTCTGAGATTTTATAAGTGTCCAATTAAATTATATTAATCCACCTTGATATACCCCTTGAGAGGATGATTTAGTTGTTATTTTACATGTTATGAACCCATGAAAGCATTAGTGTGAGACTTTGGTTCAGGAAGACCAGTATATGGGGATAGACTAGAAGAAAGTACCTATATATTTAATTAATTAATTTGTCCCAAATACACCAATGATAGATAGTGATATGTAATTTATTCACCTCTCCCATAGAAGTAAGATAGTTACAAATTTTGTTCTACATTTCAGGGATCTACAAAATATTTCTTTTAGAAACTTGTGGAAGAGATAGCTATAGAGATTTATTTAAATGATTGTCTGAGATATGAGATTCGAGTGTGGGTAAATATTTTTCCCTCTGGTAATTTATATAGATTGTTAATCAATACTTCATAATAATCACAAACCTGAGTGAGGCTGGGGGTCATGGTAGGGGAATTATTTTAGAGTTAATAAAAATAATAGTGTATGATATTTAAGTTTTAGGAATCATTGTTTTGATTGTTCATTCCCAATATATTATGTAAAATACAACTGGAATATAGTTTTATCTCTTCTTATACATAGAGTAAGCTCTATGATGTTATACTAGTGTCGTAAGACCAGTTATTTCTATACACACTGGGACAAGATACTAGTTTTGTTTTGATATTGGTGGGATGATAGATCATATATAATGTTTTTTCATGAAATTTTAACAGTTATATATGAGATATAACATATCAAGTTCCCCATTCTGTGGATGGATCAAGAACACATCAACGAGTCAATAATGGGAATTCCACTATTAGTTCACATTGGGGAGGATGATGTGGTTCCCATATATTATGGACGATATTAAAATAGGAAGAAAAAATATTGGGATTTCTAGAAGGAGAACATGGCTATGGTTATTGATATTTACATTCCATGGAGTATAATCCATTGACCAATATATCAAACCATTTTACAAATGAGATAATTTTATTAGCTTTTAATGTGGCAGATTTTTTATCAACATAGTATCATCACATTCTTTTATATTAGTATGTAGTGATTTAGTTTAGTATGATGAACATGTTCGTTTTGTTTATATCACTTTTGAATTTTATAATCCATCCATATTCATATACTTTTGTATCCACCTAACTTAAAAAACCTCATGTGTACTCCAGTTTGAAGGAGGTGCACACATGAAATTTAGAGACCATTTTTGGAACAATTTGAGAGCATCAGTTGTATATTGATCCATTAAAATTCCAATTTTTTATCAACCAAGTGTACTTATTTAGACATGTGTTTTCAATGGATAGTGTATTAGTAGACCCCAAAATGTTATGTAATTTTTTTCTTAGGAGATTACTAAGAATATTTTTGATATATATGGATTTCATGGATTGGATGTTTGTTACCAGATATTCATTCAGGACATATCTGTATTAATAAAAATGTTGATAGTTTTGACTAAAAGGGGGTATATTTAGATTTTTCTGATGCTTATGAAAAATCCAATATTTATATAAAATGGTGGGTGATGTTATAACCAATTTTTATGCTTCCATAGTTATTTTATGAGAACACCTTATGTTTTGATATTTTCGGAGTCATGGTTGTAGCAATTTTGAAATCGAACAGAAGAGAAGCGACATATGGGTCTTGATAACTAAGGACATATGATCAGAACTACTCAGTATATAAAATTTAGCAAGTAATAGTTGTTTATTCCATGGGATATTGGTGTTATTTGTTTTTGGGTAGAGGTTTATAGTATCCACCGACCACAAGATCCGGAAGTGTAATTTCTAATAGCAATACCTGCACCTTATGTAACAATGGTTTGTTGCATATCTAGAGAATTGTGATTTCATGATGTTGTATATACCCCCAAATTTTTATCATTGTTATAAATGTACTGATAATTATGATTATAACTCAAAAGGTACTGGAGTTGAGTAGTGATTTTTAGATGATGTCACTATTTTTGTAGTTTTATCTGGACCCCATTATTTCCAGAATTGATCGAACCTTGTTCAATTATCTATTAACTCCTCACACTTAGTAGGATGAATATGAGTTCATTATATGATTCATTATACTTTGTTATGTGGTAAAACAATTAATAGTGAGCTACCACAATATTAATCTCTTGACATCGATGAGATTCCATGATTTTTAGGTCATGTGTTAACAAAATTCATTTAGAGATGATGATGGGCCCATAAACATCAAGGTGTGAAGTACATTTGGGTTCTAATAATATATTCATTGAAATTGGCATAATTTATCAGTGTCCTAGTATTAATTGGGGCATCGGGGGTTTCATCACATGATGCTCCACCTATTAGCTGGTGATGGTCAATAACTCAGAGACCAGTAGATTCTATCTACCACAACATATTCTCCATTGTCTTGGGGGTGATGTGATTAGGGATTATAAAATGGGGTTGTCACGGATGCCCGAAGGTTGTGATGTAGTGTACTATAAAATATATTATTTTACTATGGTTCCTCATTTTTCACGGATTATAGATTCTTTCCCTATTGGAGAATTAAGAAATAGAAATTTCTATAAGATATTGTATTTTCATGGAGTACATTAGATAATTATATCATATAGGGATTCCCAATTTACATTATTATTCTAAAGAGGATTTTTGAAGTTGTGAAATATGTGGGTGCACTTGATCACTGCTTACCACCCACATGCATATGGGTAGTCTAAGAACACTATTTGGATTTTTGAGATTGTGTTGAAATCAAGTTTCCTATATTTTGGAGGTTAATAATAGTACAGTTATGCTTTTCATGAATTTTCCAACAATAATTACAATCAAGATTTTATTTTGATTTCATGTTTTAAGGATATATAAGGAAGTAATTGTTGTTCACCATTATGTTTACTAGAATCTCAAAATATTCATCAATTGTTGGACTATGTTTCATTTAAGATACATTAGAGAATATCAAGATAATCAAAATGAATTTGGGTACAACGTAGAGTAGAAGAGGTTATACGTCAACCAGTGAAACATTACACATTATTTTGATTTCAGAGACTGATTATTTAAACAGGTTTAGCTTATATTGGGACATTTAATATAGAGGCAAGGTTAGTTATCACCTTTGTATGTGGGTTCATTTGATATCATAGATATTATTGATTATATAATAAAAAAATTAGATATTTTCTAGTGACACAATGTTTTACCTAACATATTGTTGGTTTTATAGATTTTATATAGGTATATATATCATTATAATATGACCACCAATGTTGATATAGATCATCAAGCTAATTTATACTTTTGAAAGCATGGATTAGATATTACGAGATAGAGTAACAATAATCTTTTTGGTAAGATGGTTCTATTTTTTTAAGTTGTAGCATGGTCATATACAATGGAAGACTTGAGAGTTAGAGCAACACATGTACAAAAAATGGCTGAATTTATCCATCAATAAGGCTTAGTGATTTTTAGAAACCTATCTTGAGGAGGAACAAATATATGGTGGGGATGTTGTAATACCATTTCCTTAGTTAAAGTATGAACTTGGTTTAATTTTGTCTGACGATATTTTATTTTTTTTCCTAACCTAAGATGATTGAATTTTATTTTAATCCATAATTGTCAGCTTGAATATGTATATAAATATTTTTAGGCTATTATGTACAATGGGGCGATTAAGGTTAGAGATTTGAGGTAAACCATTACTCAACCATGTGTATTGTGTCTCCATAGAAGTGATGGAACAACAATAATGGTTTGTGTATTTAATTTTTAGAATTTTCCAGGTTTAGGGAAATCATTTCAACTTTTTTTGTAGTTGGTGCATTTTAGAAAAGTACCCTATGTACTTTAGTAGATTTGGGATGTTTTGGAGAACTTTATTATTTTTTGGGTATGGATTTTTTTGAAAAAATGTAAAATTATAATTTATTATCTATGAATTTTTTATAAATGATATAATAATATTCATATAAAGGGAAGTATATAAATATAAAACATTTTTGGAATAAAAGTTTTATGTGTTAAAAATTTATATTATGTATTATATGTGTTTTTCCATAAATTAAAAAAATTTAAACATTAATAATTCAACTAAGTTAAAAATGGTGTGCATGACAAGGAGGATTTGGAAATATATTACTTGTCCAATTTTTTATTAACTATCATATATTCCATGTGAAGGAAAATATTAAATATGATAATTTTATAAAAGAGAATAACAAATAAATTAGTAAAAATATTTTATGAATCTATATAAAATATATAATATTCATTGAATATAAAAGTTATTTTTTTGTTTTTCCTCAAAGGAGAAAACAATATGTTCTAGAAATATTTTTTAAATTAGATTTCTATAAAAGAAATAAAACATAATCCAGATTAAAAATATTATGTGTATGGAATTTTCATAGTAAAATCCGTACATTAAAGGTATAATTAATTACATACATATTTCTCCTTGAGGGAAAAAACCTCAAGTCAACAACATATATATTACATATAGAAGGATGAGTTCTGAAAATTTGATAGTTCTCTAAATTCTTGATATAATAACATATATATTAAATATGAAGTCAAGGGGGACAATAAGTAATATATATATATTATATATATGATCATAGGTCTCATTGGTCATATCAATTTTGGTGGTTCTCTAACGATTAATATTTTTTTTGAAAAAGTTTAAATTTCCAGATTTTTCCAAAATATAGAGTAATGGATAAGAACACATATTAAATAGAAAATAGGTTTTTACATGACATATATAGAAAGAACATGTCTAATATAGATATTGCATTATTCTCTATGACAAAGAGTGAGATCTCCCCCTTTTTGTAATGTATAATTTACAATTTACTTGAGTGATAATGAAAGGTAATTTTATCATTATGTAACTTTTTTGTGGCATTATTTTTCAATATTATACTGATTAGAAATTTTTATGAAATATTTTAGGTTTTATTGGAATCATTAATTATTTCTATTTCAGATATAAATTGTGGCTTGTATTTTATGAGTGACTTCCTACAAGCATAAGGTTGGTGGTCCATATGATATCATGAAATTTATGGATTATTTTCCATGGGTATCTGATGGGTGGTCAACCCAATCAATCATGTGAAATACCTACTGAATGAAATAAAATTTTATATCTCTTTCATTTGAATGAAAATTCATATGGGCAATAAGCAGCTCATTGGTGAGTAGAAAGCTCAAACAATTTGGCCACAACGTGATGTGGACCATATTTTGTGTGAAATATAAATTTGAATGGAAACTTCATGCTTCCCTAAAAAATAAATGACATTAGATTTTCCCTAGGATTTAGTATGTTAATGATATGGTATTGGATGATAATATACCTATAGGATTAAAGGGAAGATACCCAGGATGTTTTAATGACTATCTCATATAGAAAATAAGAAAATTATAAATTTATAAATCATAGACATGTGAAATTTGTTTCATAGAGGGGAGTGTGCATCAATGGAATTTTGATATTGTAAAATATGTTTGTATAAAGGGAGTGTGTATTAACATTGTTATTTTTGATATATTATTATATTTCCAGTGCAAGGATTTTGATTTCCTCTCTGTTCTTTATGATGCGATAATGCTTTATATGTGGGATTTAGGAATGCATCTTGTTCCTGATGATATAACATATTTATTTTGGGGTAAAGGAGTGTTCATGACACATGGTTACTAATTATGTTATACATATTTAAACCAAATAGAGTAAAAGACCCCCTAGGTTCCTTAATATGTGATACATATTTCTACGACAGAGTGTATAAATTCATTGGTTTCTTGATGAAATTGCTTATTGATTCCAAGTTAGAATGTGGTTGCCTCGTATGGCTATGTAACAATTTCAGAGACATTTGGAATTTCCCAAAGTAGTAATAATTAATCCAAAGTGTAACCCTAGAACCATTGGTAAGATAGTTATTATTTTATATACATTCATTCATATTTTATAACACATCATTATAAATAGAATTCCATACTCAATATACTTTGAGACACTAATAGTGTTGCATTACAGATTTGTGCTCCCACACTGCTCAAGCCACCATGGGTACCAGATTAAACATAACGATTACGTGATAGAATTAGATAAAGGTCCCTAATATCTATTTTTGATCTAGAATACTATAACAATTTATGGGAAAGGGGACTGAACTAGGTCTCAATGCAAGTTTGTTTAACTTTTAACTATTTTATTTATTTATTTTGGTTTCGAAGTATATGACCCACCCATGGGGGATCATATTATTTATATATATCTTGTTTTACTTGTAAATTAGTCATTTTTACATAAAATGGGTTGAACATTATTTTTATTAGAACATTATGTGATGTTTGGTAACTCTTATATTATCTGGTTGTATGTTGTTGTCCTTATTTTCATTGATATTTATTCTCTAATTTTGGAGTATATTGTCTCCATGGTAACACTATAGACTTTGTCATTTATTTTGTAACCTCTGTAATGTAGGAAAACATGTTTTTGTTCAAATATAATATTGAGTCTTATACTCTGGATTTATCAAGTTTGAATATGTCACACCTATTGTTGTGTAGTTTAGAGTCGTGAAACCAGGACTTCTGTTAGAAAATATTACATCATTAGATAAGGATTTTTTCTTATATAGTTTATATTAATACATATATGATATATATATCATTTATTTTAAGTTTATATGATAATGAAATTATTTCATTATTATTTTTTTCATGTGACTAGGATCTCATTCAGAGTAGCTTATAGTCATGCAACAACAACTTATGTCAAAAAGTTTGATGTCATGAAAAACAGACATCGTACTATTAAACCTATTATGATTAATCCATGACATTTATGTCATGTAGTTTAATTTTGTATGATATTAACATTGAATCATCTAGTTTATAGTGTTTTGATATTTAACCGATGTAATTCTCTTTATATTAATGTAGAAATACACAGTGTTGTGTTGTTTAATTTCATGAAGCAAAGAATTTTTTCTATGTTGTTATTAGTTACACATCAAGAAATTTATTCATCTAAAAAGTTATACAAGGAATAATGACTTTTATATTTGGGTGAGAATTACTTACATGCATGTTTCATTCATATTAGGATTCTCTATCTCAGTCAGGATTTAATATATATTCTTCTAGAGATAATATTTAAATATTAATAATCCTTTGATCTAGCGCCATAAAATTAATTTCTAAGGTATACAATTGTGAAGATATTTCATTATTTATTCCTTATGTTTCATTATATTTCAAATTTCATGAATTTTAATCTCTAATGAACAATTATAATATGAATCCACGTTCACTTTCAAAAAATTTTGAACCCCGATTTTTCTATCATAAATAGATGAACGAACATGATACCATCATGAACTATTTATATTTATATCAGGGGGGATCACATAGATAAAAATTAGATATTTTGAATTAATTTTCTACATCATACCCTAATGAATATTCTTCGAATTTCATTCTTTAAAATAAATCACTTCTTTATTAGGTAACATAAACATCAATGATAAGGATAAAAATTGGAATGATATCTATAATATTACACCTAAAGTCTATTAATTATTAGCCTCTAGATTTAATTATTCTCCATGGTAGTTGATAAATACTAAGATAGATTCTATGATTAGAAGGAATATTCCTTCCTATATTTATCATGAAGATATGAAAGATAATATTTTTTCAATATGGGCTAAATATACCTCAATATTCATGAGAAATTTTTTCATTATAGATTCTTGTGGAAATGAATTTATCTTTTCAAATTGAATGATAGATGTAAAATTAATTAATGATTGGAACAATAATGGATCCATCCCCATAATATAGGACTCCAACAATCTTTATGATTATATGTTTTTTATTAAGGTTGAATGATGCCCAAAATGAACTTGATGAGATGTGAATAATATTAGATTTCCACTAACTATGTCGGATTGGGTATCTCTCTACAATGAGGACCACCATAGTTATATATGGTAATTTAACCATAAATAATGTATCCTTGAATAATATATAAAATTATTATCATGAAATTTTCATTTTCTTTTGGTAACTAGGCTATTTTTCTTTAAAATAAATTGCATCTTCAAATTTAGTGGGATGATAGGTAGAATAATTGATAACACAATTTTCATTTCTAATGTAAATATGTGTGACTGGTGATGTGGGTCAAGATTTGGACCCTAGTGACTTCATCAAAAACTGAAATTAAGAACTAAAAATGTCATTATTCTAGTATAAGCCATCAAAATGGATGTATATAATTAAATATAGAGGTTTGATTGATATCTCACTAACTATGATTAGGATTAGAGGATGGTAAAATATGTTTTCCTTATATTATTATATTTTTATTTTGTCATGTATGTAAAAATTTTACCCATCATAACCAAGTAAAAAATTATTCTAAATAATATTTCACTAAGTTTATGAAAACATAGTATTCCATTTTATAAACCCATAATTTCCCAGAACAATCATTCATCACATGAATATCATTAACTGAGGAATGTCGTAGATTATCATAATAAGAGTATCTTGTTTTTTAATATGGTTTCCATGATCACATTTTGTTGAATGTTACCCATTGTATCCTTTGGTAGGATGTCGTACATTGTTTCATTTAGATGGATAGTGGTAATTTTCATTTTCTATATTATAGTTCATGTCTTCTCATTTTTTGTGATGATGAACATTTTCTCTTCTGTTAGGAATTATCTTGTTTCTCTTTTGGTGGGGGGTTAATATTCTCATAATGATGGGGTTGTGAATTATATTTAAATTTAGATGAGTTACATAATATATGGGGATCCATATTATACAATATGTCACCAATATCTATCAAATTGGATCTAGGTAATTTGATAGGAATAATTAGTGCTAATGTAGATTCAGATGGAATTGGGGTCAATTTAGTTTGATTCATTCATGCCATAGTTATGTAATTCACATGATGCACAATCCTCTAAACCATCTAGTCATCATAATATTCATATTCCCATATAATTACATTAAAAATTATTTATTTATATATATACATATAAATGAATTCATTTATATTACGTGTACCTTAGGATATTTCAATGGTAATTCAAAATTTCCAACCATATTCTAAATAGATCTTTGAAGAATAATTATTCTTGGATCATAAAACCTCATATGTTATGGTGAGGGTGGTAATTTGGGTGATAATTCTACAAATCCTTATCTGTATTATTGATTAATAGAAATTTAATCATCTTAGTCTCTAAGGTATATATGAAGTACCACATAACTTGATTATTGTGGGAGGAATGTACTATGTACACCATATTTTCAAATTCATGTCTATACGATCATTTTGTATTATGGGTGAAAACAGATGATTCAATATTCCTTTACTTTTTTTATATGGTGGTTGTGATTGATTATTTCTTTACATGGAATTCCATATATCATCCTCTAGAGGTTTTTTATAAATTAAATCATTAAATACCCCTCGACGTACTTCTTGGGGATGATTATGGTTGACAGGTAATCTTGTAAGTTCTCCATAAAGATCTCCAACAAAATTTTTCTTGTGTATCTATATTTTTAAATACTATGGTGGATACTTTTATCTTTCAATAATTTTTTTCACCGCATAATGTTTTTATTATAATTAGATAGGTAAATGATAGTTTTTTCCTCACCATATATCTAATTTATATGAGGTATTTCTAAAATCAATCTTCCCCATTTTAAATTGGCCCAACCCCAAGGTTATTACTAAAAAAATCAAGACCTTCTATATTATATATAAATAATATGATTTTGGAATTTTTTATTGGTTCTAGGGCTTCCACCATTAGACTACCCATTGATAAACAATGGTTGAGATACCACTCTATATTTCACATTCCATAAAATGTTGTGATGTTGGTATTTTCAATGTTAGGTAGAGAATGAGTGAAATATATCCACTTCAGATATAGAATACTATTTAGTTATATTATAGGATTTCAACCTTTCATAAAATTTATATGATCACTACATGTATCCAATAATTATTTGGATACTACCCATGAGTTTTCCTTTGTTGACATTCCTAAATTATATGTTTTTGTTTCCCCTATTGCAGGAACTCTTGATAAACAATAATTTTAGTAGTAAAATAGGAATTTTATATTGACCTTATGTTAATGATGTGCATCAACATGTAGTTTTCACTCGAGAGATCTCTCACATCAAATAGGATTAAATAAAGGAGTAATGGAAGCTTCATCCTGAAAATCAAATTTTGTGGGTATATTACTACTGATTAATATAGATTTTATTCACTCAAAATCCTCAATTCGAGACCATAATTTTTTAATATATCCTTAATTGAGATGTATTATCTATTATGGTGTTGTGGGATGACTATCAATGTGGCTAAACATTTTCCTTTTTCTTTGGTATAATCCCTTGAGGTTTTCACTAGTGGGATACTCAATGTATAATCCAAATGGCATTTACATTCTTTTGGGAACATTCTCATTCCTTACATACCCCTATGTGAGTGGAGATACCTATATATTACTCTTATTTATCAGGTAATTTTATTGTATCATGTTATGAAAAATTATCTTGATCAATAATGATGGAATTTACTTATATAAACCCTATAGTACAAAAAATGAATTTGTTTAGATAATGTATATTCATATTATTTAAAAATTTCTCCCCAACAGATAACAATAATGATTAATTTAGGAATAAAAATTCCCCTAACCCAATAAGTTAGGGATACCATTGGGATGTTTCTACTATAAATGAACCTTTCCATGTATCTCACGCTTATGGTGTATTATGTTTGAGATGTTGTGGAATACTACTATGTGGACCTATATGTGAATTAATTCCATACATAATTGGGGAAGGGCCTATTTAGGAAGACATAATGGATCTTTTTAGTAAATATTAGGCTTCTATAAAATAGTTTTATAGTATTTCCCCTAAGATAAAATTATAATATTTTGATAAGCCTCAATGGTGTTGAAAAAAATCATACATTTACAAATTATTTTGTTCTAGTGGTTTGTTTCCCCCATCGTTGGCCATTATAAATACCCTATTATGGATGTTTGGTTACTTCATAGAATTCTATCTATTACATATATAATTTGGATCACATGTTTATGATTATGACCATGGTGAATAAACCTCTTAGTGAGAGATTCGGTAATTTACTAGGCATTGATGTCTAGCTCTACTTTCTAATATAAGGAAGGTGAACTTTTCAATGACTCATGAAAGAAGTCATAAAGAAGTTCTATAATGAGATGGGGGTCAACCACACCCTACTGTCTTATCTTTATGGTGTTGTACTATATGGTTGTTTCTATCAATTTTAGATAGATTTATTTACTATGATAAGACTATCCCTACAAAGAGGTGTTATATTAACAATATCATTATGTAATTAAATATATATTTATATCCTTTTAAATATATAAAATAGTTTATGTATGTCTAAAAATTTAATGGATGGTTTTAAAAAGTTTTTGGAGAGATTTGAAAGGCTTAATGGATAGCTCATGGTTAGGGGAAATCATAGGAAATCCCTCAGGTATATATGCAAGATGAAATGGGTCTATATTGTAGGGATTACATTGTCGGTAAATAGTGGGTCAAAACCATATAGCCCTATAATTTTTCCTGTAGTGTTTTTTCTATGATTCACACATGGACTAATAAATTTTATGCTCAAAAAATATATCCATGTGATTTACTCAAGGTTATTCACATGTTTGGTGCCTGATTTACTAAACCACATATGATTTTAAAAAGATAAAAAAATAGATTTTTTACTTGAACACCACCCAATAAAAACTCATTTAAACTCTTGTGTATGGGGATCACAATCCTCATAAGTTCTTGGAAAAATATTCTCAATCCTATTTACATTAGTTATCCATATCTTTAATCTATAGATCATTTTTCCATGATATCAAAAATAAGGATCATGTTACCCTTTATCCACATTTATCTTCTCATTTTATGTTATATGAAACATGGGAATTTCATTACCCTATGTTTTTTTGAGTGTTTTTTAATTGGTATATTTTTGTAATCCATCATAAGAGATATGGGAGAGATGAGACATATAAGTATGTGGTGTGATTCATTAGGATTAGCTTATTTTAGGATTGTGTAATCTTTCTCACTAAAATTATACATATAACATGAAGGATCATGATTTCTAAATCTTCATTCTTGGGTATATTAATGGAAAATACATGGTATATTATCTTCTAAGTTTTAACTTATTTTTATTTGGATTCCAGAAATATGGGATGTGGGTGATTCCCACAATGTATTTTGAAAAATGATTAAGTGTTGTTTTTTTAAACAATTAACTAATAGTGTATTTAAACCTGTAATTTCATGGGATGGTCTACATTCATCATGCATATGAAAAGTAACTTCTTGGTTCATATAAGGGTTTCATGTTCATATTGACACACATAACATTAAATAACCAAGTGATTACTTGGTTATATAGGGATGAGTTTCTTTACACATTTAGATATCATCTAATGGACCT
Source organism: Viscum album (assembly GCA_963277665.1). Classification (NCBI taxonomy): domain Eukaryota; kingdom Viridiplantae; phylum Streptophyta; class Magnoliopsida; order Santalales; family Viscaceae; genus Viscum; species Viscum album. Next base: position 1,279,924,827 of record OY728145.1, on the reverse strand, counting down.
ATATAAAAAAGGAGATACATTTGGGTGGTGAATTGGTTCCTTAAAGGTATGGACTATTGAATTTCAATGGTGTGTGTGTCCATGGTGTGGGTGTATGTTTTTCTGTAAGCAATTTTAAATTCATATATATAATTTTTTTAAATATTTTTTATACATCTCCCTTGTTTTATATAAAATTTGAGTTTCATGTTTTTTTATGATGTGTCTTTGGGGAGTCATGGGGGATTATTTACTAAGATGTATACTAAAGCCATACGTTGGAAAATTAGGTGTTCATATGGATACATGTAACGTAAATACATATTAATTCTCTATAATAACACTTTTAGTTTATGATTTTTTCAATGTATGTTGGAGAATGTTGGTATTCATGGGGTGGAGGTATATGTAATTCTATGTTTGGAAACTTATTTAATATTTTTAGTTTTCAGGATGAGTAATATTAATTAGTGTAATTTTTATATGATGTGACTTGTATTTAAATTAATTATTACTTTTTTTGGATTTTGGAATAGTTTTTATCATGCATCATATTTATAATTTTTTATTACTATATGTTGTAGAAATTTTTGTCATATTCCAACTAAAATCGTCCAACAATGATTTAAGGAATCCCTAGGAACTTATTTCCATCATTTCATTTCCAAGTAGTACACCAATGTTTAGTGGGATTCTGATCATATCCATGAGAATGAATTGTAGTTTGGATATTACAAATTGTATATTTTCTTGTATACTTTTTTATTCTGTATGGTATTAATTATAAAGCCCTATATTTTTATGTTATGTATATTTTTAAATTTTATCTCTTCAATAGAATATGTTACATACAACAACTAGATTAAATGGAAAATGATATTTCATTATAAACTAGACATTAAATTAGAGGGAAATAATATTATTATCCAAATTAAACAAATTGAATATATTATTTATTCAATAATTTTTTTACATTCAACCATCAAATTATATTGGAAAATGATAATAAAAAATCCATTTTTATGCATAAAAGCCAAATTTTTCAAAAGGTATTTCCACCTATTTTTAATGGTTCCCTTATTTTAAAATTACATTTTTATGATTTTGTAAATATTATTTTAAAATATATACATTATTTTTAAAATTGTATTTTTAAACTTATCATAGAGTGGTTTTATTATTTTTCAAAAAATATTTATTTTCCAATGAATAGTGAAAGACACTAAATTTTAATTGAAATCTGAATTTTCATCTAAATAATTAATAATGTTAAATTATATAATAAATTGGTTTCAAAGTAAAAAATATATATTAATTATACATATATAAATCTCATTTATTACATCAGTATCATTTTTATATCGATTTTAGATATAATAACTTACAAAACTTTTGAACATTTTCACATTAAAAAACCACATTCTAACACCATCTAAAAGACTAATTATAAGTTAATTTTATCAAATTATGTTATTTTAAATTAAAAAAAATTATTTCCATATTTTGATTCAGTTAGTACATACTTGGTAAATTGACCCCTCTTAGTTTTTTAAATATGAATCGTAATGACAGTAATGTTTATTACAATGGAAAAGGGTTAATTGGGCAATTTAGGTTACAAATAAACTGATAAGGACTATAAAATGACCATAACCTTTCCTAAAATATTATTTTCTGATCCAATTTCATCTCTAGTTATATAACAATATTTCATTTGACCCATTATAGCTATTTTTATGAGGTTCTATTATTTATAATATTTTATTAAAAGAAAATTCAATCATGTCACACTAATGTTTTTAATTTGTATAAATTTTATTATATGGGTTCATACAGGAGTAAACGTTGAAATTAAATAATATTTGGATATATAAATCAATTTCGTTATAAATAGTAATTTATTTTCAATTTTTTGTGATGAAATATATACCTCTAATACATTCAAAATAGTGACACTATAATTATTTTATTGATAAAAAGAAAAAATAAATGATATTTAAAGTATTATTATAAATATGATTTCAGATAAGTTAGGTCAAGAAACAACTTTATAATTCCGTTGATATTTTTAGGGATGTATTAATGCATTCTTCATGAAGATATCTTGTTTTATTTATATTTCTAAAAGATAATTGTAATGCAGAGTTTCAAAATTGACTTAATGATATTTCAAAATAAATAATATTTTATTAAATTATATAAAATTCCTATAAAATGAAATTCAGAAATATTATCAAGATATGTAGTAAATATTCATCATTTATCCATTTATGTTCCGTTTTTCATTTCATAGTTACTATATTAACCCTCAAAGTGTAAAGTTCGGTGTTTTAATGAAAAAATTTAATGAGATTAAATAAGGATTAAAACCAAGAGATAATGGTAATAATGTAACCTATATATGATTAAAAATTATTTTATGAGTGGTGTTATAACCATACTTATACTAAATTTGAAAAAATAATAATTTTTGAGCCATTTGAAATTGGAACATTAATTTATATTAATTATATATTTTGAGAGTTTCCAAAAGTGTCCCTCACATAAATTATTAAAGGGCACCTCCTCAATAACTACTCCACAAATATTTAGCCTTATTGAAAAGACACCTAACCATTTATCTTTTAAAAAACATTTTCCATGTTATGGATGTCATATTATTCGAAAAATAATAACCCTAGAAAATTTTTAAAGATATCTAATAGAAGTCCTCTAAAGAAGAGTTAATTGTTATTACCAACTCATTCATGTTCATTTTTCCTTGTACTTTTGTATTCATGTATTAATAAAATAATAAAATAATATCCATAGTATCATTTATAAAATTGTATTTTTTTATTATTATGGAAAAAACATATTCATCATTTTATCTATTCTATGAAAAACAAATGCATCGTGTGTGCATAAGTACAGCGCATTATCTCAATTTTGTGGAGTAATTTTATATTGACCACCAATTTAAATGGATGGGTATTATAAAGGAAATAATTGATATATATGATAATTATGACATGATTCTAATTTTGGAAAAAATATACCATCCACTTCCTTATCCATTAACCATTAAGGGAATGATGATGTCACACGTGCATACGTAAGGGCCATCGTCTTCCCGATGCGATGTGATTAATTTTTCACTTATACCATTCAAAAATGAAGATAAAAATTTATATAATGAATAAATATGGTCTATATGAATTTAATGTAATTTTGGTGGTAATGTATCTATATCCAATTAAAAATAACATTAGAAATAATTGGGAAAATATGCACATGAAAAATAGTGAAGTTAACACCCAAAACATGGGTAATAATGAAATATTATTATGAAATGGGTGATAGAATGATGTTAGGAGATCATATATGATAAAATAAATATGAATATGGTTCTAGTATGAATTAGTATCAATATTTAAACCATTATAAAATATGATAAAATAATTTTCAAAAAATTAAAAGTGGTAGGTAAAGGTTTCAAGTCCCACTTGACTTCTATGAGACATGTGTCATATTCATAATTGTTTATTGTATATAATATTACATTTAATTTAATATATAATGAATTTATTTTTCTTAATTGTATCTAAATATTCATTTGATTTTATCTATTTTTTAGTCATATGAGTCACCTTATTGCAAAGTGGTAAGGGTTTATCTCACAATCTCATTATTATTCAAGGTTGCATATGATTAATTATTCAATTGGAATTACTTCCCACCATGTTTTTATTTTTAAAAAATGTTTTAAAAAGGTATTTAATAATATCATAAAAAAATTTATTTCATTTTTAAACATGTTTTACTTTTTATAAAATATTATGAAAAGAATATTAATGACAATTTCAAAACAAGTCCGAGTTGGATTTTAATTATAAAGTTAAAGAAATCTTTTTTATTATTTATGGAATGAATGGAATTTATAGATATTATTCCCAATAAAATGATTTAATGATTATTTTATAATATTCAATGGTAATTTTCAAATATTATTATTTTAAAAAAATTAGTTTTATTATTAAAAAGTGAATTTCAAATTAAAAGGGGATATTTTCTTAAGGAAATTTTCAATGATCTCATTTAATGTATTTTTCTATATTTTGACACATTTATTTTATTATTATTCATCATTGATTTTTATATCATATGATTATATTTTCCATACATTATTATGTTGTTTATGGTCACTTCTATTGTGTAAGTATTATTATTCCACATGACTGGTTATTGATTTTGTTATTGTATGTTTATTTAATTATATTATTTTTTTCATGTGAGGAATCAATTAGAATTATTAAGTGATGGGTGGGGCCTGATCTATCCACTCAATGAATAGGAAGGTCTCATGATACAATCTATATGTGATTTGGATAATTACTTAACCATTCAATACATTATAATCAGGAATCCTTGATGTTGTTAGATTCTTGGAACGAAGCCTTAGTAATATGATTCAAATGTACGACATTAGGTATTCAATCATTTGTGTTTAGTTATATATTACAATGTTATTTTATGATTAGTAGAATGACCATGGTTGAGATTCATGTGATTATTTATATGGAATTATTTGACCATGTTTTATTCAATCTGAATTATTCTCATGTTATTCATTATATAGAATTTGTTTCAGTTATTTACATTTCCATCATTTTTATTTTTAATTTAAGATAGATTTTGTTGTAAACATACCCTTATTGAGCATCTTATCTCATACCTTTCATATTTTTTAAATTTCATTGGGATTAAAAAAAGTTTATTATGATTTATAAGCATATATAACCTTGAAGATTAATCATGTTCTCAATATATTCTCCATATTTTATTTTATATTTTCAATTTTAATGTAAGTTTCAAGTATGCATACAGTTTTCCAATAAAAATAAATAGTTCAGTCTTTGAGGATTTGATTCCTTATAGAATATTTCAATGTATTAAAGTAAACACCAACTCTATGATACTAGGGTCGACGTCATTATAATTAGTATCAATGGAATTATAGTATAAAACAAAGGAAATTTTTTTAGTAAAAATATATTTTTGAAAGAAACCATATGAAACAATTTGTAAATATACTCAAATGAAATTAAATTATGATTTAGATTTGTTTATACATAAATTTTCAATTACTATTATGTGATTCACAACATATGATATTATACATTATGATTCAAAATGTTATGATATCATATACTATATACCATATTTTCAGAAATGTATCCTTTCTGAAAGAATAGAAAACATATCAATTAATGTAGGTATTTTCCTCTTAAGAAAAATAATGAATCTAGTGTTGGATTTGTAGTTGGATCTATAAAAATTAAACCTATTTTGGCATAGGTGACTCATTTTATAATCAATAACCTGGTCTATGTGGAGTATCATTCTGATCCATATGTGGTGTAACATTGTTAGACCACCTAATTCATTAGAAACCACAATCAATAAATTGAACTGTGAATCCATTTTTAGTTGATAAAAAGGTAAGTTACTTATAAAATATATTAATAACATTGTGATTTAATGAAGAGAAGTGGGTTTTTATAGTAGTTTATCATCTCTTAGGGTATTCGTTTCAAAGGTTTTCATTGATCCAAACCTTATGAATATAAAAAGAAATGAAAATCACAGAACTTAATAATTTTATAGAACTTTTCAGGTAAAAATGCGTCCCTCACAAATAAATAGCAGATATAGAGGTACAATTCATGACTCTGAGACAAAACGAGGATTAGAATGTTGTAATTATGAATCAAATATTAATATATTACAAAGGCATGATATGGAAAACATATGTAACCCACAGAGTATGGTTGATCATTTATTTGATGGTTTAAACGCTTTTTATCGTGGGGAACTCGTCTGCAAAGCCTTCTCATCATGTAAAGGTATTGTCTAATGTGACATAAAAAATAGAGAAAGAATTATCTAAGTAATATGACATTAATGGAATGAAAGATAAGAATATAAAGGCGATTAAAGAGAAATATAAAAGGAATAAGGTAAATATTAATTTTCAAACAAGTTATACTTGTGGAAGGAAACCCCATGGTAAATTATTAAAAGGAAAATGTCTTTGTTTCATGTGTGGGGAAAAAGGACACAATGCTCAGGATTTTTTGGAAATGGAATAATTTAATATGTTAAATTATTACACACTAAGGATAAGAAAAACTATGTAATAAAGTCTCTATATTATGAAGAGAATATAGTTTTTAATAAGAAAAGGGATTGAGTTCCTGTTTATGTTATTAATATAGTCAAAAATGGGATAATTAATTTTTTTTAGTTTTGGGATTGAAGAATTATTTTGTAAAATTATTTTATTATTTATATTCTAGATATTATAAACATTATATATTTAATGATAATACTACAATAGTTCTTCTTTAATTATTTTGTTGAATGGAATTATTCATTATGGATTTATAGTGATCAAATATTTTGTATGTGATAATAAGAGCTACGTTATTCTATTTAGGGAATTTAATTTTAAGTTGATTTTAGATATTTAGTGAACTCTCTTCTAAAATTTTGGACATTAAATTTGAATATAAGAATTTTTAATTATTCTTATGGTAAATATTGGTGGAGAAAATTAATTTGAACGGTGTATGTTATTGTTTGAGGTTAAAGTATGATCATTCAAATTTTACAACTTGTGATATCCATTTTGGTTATGATAAATATTTATAGGATTAATGAATTACATGAGTACCTTAAAATTTGTTAATATTTCATTAGGTATGAAAAAATCATCATGAACAACATTTAACCGGTTCAAGCGATAATGCAAAAATATATGGAAGAACAACCAAATGATGAGATTCTACTTATGACATGGAAACTAATCAAGTAATTTTATTTTCATGGGTGATTATATGGATATTAATATAATCCCTCAAATCTCGGGAAAATTATTTTGGAACAAAAAAATTATTTTATTACATTTATTTTTGAGAAATAAATAATCTATTTGCTGGTAAAAAATTTACGGTTTTGTGGTGGTTAAATTTTTAATGACCATTCTTTCGATCACTCACCGTAATAACATAATAGTTATATTTATATTCTATGTAAATGTGTTCCCTCCCCAAAATTTATTCTATTCTAAAGCCAACATTATTGGTTATATTCACATTTCACTATCCTTATTAATAATATGAGGTTTTATTAAGCCTATTTATGATGTAGTTTTCCCACAAGTTGATTTTCATGTGTCAACCATTGATTTTATAAGTTTAATTTTAAATTGTGAGTAAAAAATTTATTTAAAGAGGTTATAATGTAACACTGCATATTTTTATTGTATGCCATTTTTTAAATTTAATCTCTATTATAGTTTATGTTACACTCAACACCCAAATTAAACTAATAATGGAATATAATTATAACATACCTAATAAATTGGAAATAATGAGTATTATTAACCAAAATATGATATATATATATATTAAATTTTTTATCAACGTTTTTTATATTCACCCAATATATTTGATAGTTATAAGATAGCAACAAATCCAATTTTACCCATAACAGAAATATTTTTCTAAAGGGAGATTTGTAACCATTTAAATGTGTACTTCTCATAAAACTAAATTTTTACAGTTTTATAAAAAAAAATACAAAATAAACTTCTTTATTAATAGTTTAATATAAAAATTATCCTAAGATAAATGTTTGGTATTTTTCAGAAAATAAATATTTTATAGTAAATAGTGAAAAATACTGCATTTTAATTAAAAACATACAATTCATATAAATAATTTATAATGTTAAATTATATTTTTAGAAGTTTTCAATGTAAAACTAGATCAATTGTACGTCCATGAATATAGTTTATTTCATTGTAATAACTTGCATATTTAATTTAGATGTATAAATATTGTAAATTTTGAATTATTTCACTTTAACAACTTCCTTTCTCACCTTGTCAACGAGATTAATTATAAATTAATTATAGACACTTATTTGTTTATAATTTTGTAAAATTGACTCCATTTTTTCGTTTAGAAGGTATAAATTTTGTTAATAGGTCCATTTTATTTTTACAATATAAATAATATCCTTAGAATTTTTTATTACCACTATGAAGGGTAAATTGGGTAATATAGGATACAAATAAAATGATAATGACTTAAAAATGACTGTAAAAATTTCCAAAATATTATGGTATGAACTAAATTCATCAATAATAAATTATTTTATGGTCATAAGACCTTTTTTGTCCATTTTTTTGAAAATATGATGTTTATAATATTTTATTTAAAATGTAATCAAACTTGTGGCACTAATGTTTTCTAAAAAGTATTACATTTTTAATATTGTGTTATCAAAAATGTATATTAGAATATAAATATGATTTTCAATTATAACGTACTTATATTTTATATAATAATTTAATTTTAATTATTACTGAATAAATTATTACCTTAAATACTTTCACAATAGTGATGAAATACTTATTTTATTAATGAAAATATCAAATAATTGTTACTATTAATATTATTATAAAAATAATTTGCTATAATTAATGTCATAAACAAATTTTATAAACTAAAAATATGTTATATGGATTAATTAAATGTTTTTATATAATATCTTTTTTATTAATATTTTTAAAACATAGTGTAATGGATACTGTCAGAATTGACATAAATGATATTTTAATATAAATAATATTATATTAAATGATGTAAAATTATTAAAAATATTAAATTTGTCCAAATTATTGATATTTGTATAAAAATTTCATTAATTATCCATTTATTGGTATTTTATTATTTTATTGAAAAAATATTAAGTATCAAAAAATAAAAATACATGTTGTCATTGAAAGAGTTATAGAGATTATATGAGGGTTAAAATAAAAATATATATGAAATAATGTGTCCAAGACATGTTTCAAAATTATTGAGTAAGATTATTGAAATCCATACTAATATTATCTTATAAATAAATAATTTTTCATAAATTCTAAAATGAAAAATTATTTTTTATTAATTTAATATTTTGAGAGTTTCTAAAAGTTCCTCTCCCCTCAATTATAAAAGGGAACCTCTACTATCAATTCTTCACACCATATTGATCCTTCTTGATAAACCAAAATTTTATTATTAATCCTCTAAAATTATTATCAAATTTTTTGGTCCTTTTTTCTAAAAATACCAACCCTATATCCATTATGATGATATCTAAATGATGTCTACTGAAGAAGAGATAATTTTTTTACCAACTCATTGATGTTCATTTCTTATTCTACATCCTTTTCATGTATTGTTTCCATAATAAAATAATAAATCCATTATAATATATATTATATGATTCTATTATGATTGTGGGACAACCATATTGTACCTTTTATCCAACCTATGACAAATAAAATCATCGTTCGTGCATACTTGTGTAATATCGTCTCCATGCTATAGTGTAAATTTTGCATCGCCACATTACATGGATGGGTATTATGATGTAAATAATTGATATATAATATAATTCTGGCAAGATAGTTAATTTAAAAATATGCAATATACCATCCAAATTCAATCGCATTCACCCTTAAGAAAATTATACAATCACTTATGTGTATGTACAACCTACCATCTCTATAATGCGATGTGACTATTTTACCATTTTAATCATTTCAAAATGATTATAAAAATCTATATAATGAATAAATATTTTAACTATTAGATTATTATAAATCTTTATATTACAAAAAAACAACTTATGAAAAAAAATCAGGACTTACATGAAAAAATATGCATAGGAAAATTGAAGTAGTAAACACCCAAAACTAGGGAAGTAACATAATATTATTAGCAAAAAATTGATCAGATAGTATAAGAGGAATATATATGATACCATAAATATTAATATGGTAATAATATAAAATAAAAAAATATTTTAAACCATTATACATGATGTTATATCACATTAAACAAAAATAAAGATTAGGGTAATAGTTTCTCATCTCAGTTTTACTTCCAAGATACATATGTCATATTTCCACCTAATTTCGTCTATAAAGTATATATTTTGACCACTAATATAATATATCATGATTTTATTTATAATAAAGGGATCAAATGTTTCATTTGATGTTATTTATTTCATATTTATATGATTTAACTGATTACAAATTGGTAAGGGTTTATTTCACAATATAGTCATTATATGCAATTGTTTATGTTTACATCTCTATTGGGTAATATTTATCTTCCATGTTTGTCCTTCCCAAAAAAACTTTTAATTATTTTTTAATATTATCATAAAAATTTTCACATTCATTTTTATATATAGTTTACATTTTATAAAATGTTTTGAAATGAATCTTTATGTAATTTTAAAAACATTGTTTGATTGGATATTATTAAATAAAGTCAAATGAATATTTATTTTAATATGTACATAATGAAAGGAATATCCATTTTTCATTACCAAAATAATGTTTTAAAACTTATTTAATAAAATTATAAGTTAATTTCAATGATTTTTTTTTTTAATTTTAGTTTTAAAATTTGATTTTCAATGTGATAAGGTACATTTTCCTCTAAAAATCATTAATTATATCATTTAAAGTACTTTCATTTATGTTAAAATAATTTATTGAATCTTTCGGTTCAACGATTTTGATCTCTTATAAAGACATTTTCCATACTTTAGTATATTTTTTATTGTTAGAATGACTAGAGAGGTACTAATATTCCATATGAATATTCATTGATATTTTTAAGGCATGTTGATTTAGTTTTATTATTTATTCATTTGACGAATAAATTGAACATAATATACGATGGAATGTGCCCACAATAGCTCCTTAATGCATTAACAATTTTCATGAGATGATAAAAATTGTGTTTTTTCTATGTCCTTAACCATTTATAAGACTATTTTCACAAATCTTTTATGTTTTTCAATTCTTGGAGATATGTTTCGATTGTATGTTTGAGATAACAGGCATTACGAATTTCATACTTATGAGATTAGTTATTTATTTCCATTTGATTATTATTTTAGTTAAATACCCATGGTTAATTTTCCTAGATCATGCGATTTTTTATAAGGAATTATTAGATCATATTTTGTTTTATCCATATGATACTTATGTTATTGATTAAATGGAATGTGTTTAAATTATTTTCCATTCCATTATTTTTCGTTATTATTTATGATATATTCTGATATATACAAACTATAATTATATATATGATCCCGGTAATTTATTAATTTTTTTTTCAACGTGATTCCAAGAAGTTTATTATAATTGATATATAAGGATAAGATAGAAGAACAGTAGTGTTTTCAAAAGATTCACTATGTCGTATTTTATTATTTCAAATATAATGTAAGATCCATGTATATATCTATTTTTCCAAAACTAGAAAACTATTTTGTCCTTTATGATGTGATTCCTTGTTTCTTATGGTAATTTAATAAAGTATCCATTGACTCTTGCTTACTAGGTTTGAGGTATTTATAGGTATATACAATTGATATGTTGGGAAAAGAAATGTAAAATATAAAATTTTAGAGATTTAATATTGTGCATGGTTAATAAATGTTGATCACTTTGAACATACTATGGTGGTTATTGAATAAATCAAAACATGTATGTTTGAGTTGGGTCTATGATTGTAAATTCACTCTAAAATATTGATATTATTCATTAAAAATTACACTAAAATTGAAAACAAGGTAATGGTGGTGGAAAATAAAATTACAAAAAAAAATTAGAGGATGGACCACCTTTTTCCTCCGATGCATAGTTATTAACGTTATTGGTACGAATAAGCATGTAAATAAAATTTATTCTCTGGGTCGAATAGTAAAATAGAACCAACCCACAAGGTTAGTTTCTCTGACATCATATAATAATCACCAACCTAGTTCCCAATAATATGTCTTATTAGATCACTTAAAAATGGAATGCATGAAACCATCTTAGGAGTTTTCAAATTTGGATAAAGGGGGAATATAAAATATTATTATATAAAATCATCAAAGTAAAATAAAAAAATGGTTCTAATATATGTAATTTCGCTCATGCTCAACTAGTATAATCATATTGTATCTCATCCACAAAATCAATTCAAATAGTGTGATTCTATGAATACCTTGACATTCAAGTAAGAACCATCTAATCATAACGGTGGAACTCATCTAGTTGGGGATGATGAATAAATTTTATATTCTGATGTAATCTTTTATAAAAAGTAAACCATGTACCTCGATGGTTTTATGTACTATTCTACTTAATAAAACATTAATGATGTGGTTTAAACTTGTTTATACCAATCCTTAATTTATTCTCCTATGTAAAATCAAATAGATTTACATACGGAAAGAATTTTGTATATTAGTATCATTAAGACATGTGTGTGGGAAGTATTAGTTTTAGGGATTTAAATGTTCATCATATTTTACTACCATTGATAAAGGTCAGTTTTTTTGGGAGTTAAATGTCTTTGATGTGGAAATATTTGATAAAATTTTGGTAATGGCCTTATTGGTAGTTTTAAAATATCATATTTATTTTTATGATCCCTAATTTACATTCACAAATCCAATTGGATTCATTTATCTGTTAAAATTGTAAGGGGACTTAAATGTCAAAAGATCAAGGATCAATGTAAATGTTTGTGAAACCATTTCAAACTAGTTAAATTCTATAACATTTTATACTATTAACACAATAAAAATCTAGATATTTATGATAGAGTGCATTGATACCTTGATGTATTTCTAGAAAATTTATTTGCATACCACCTAAAAGTTATGTCAAAATTTTGAGTGACTTACCTTTTTCGATAAGTCTTATTTCTCTTCCATCATAATGAATGAAACCAATAAAATTACATGTTATGATGATATAGTTTGATGATTTGTAAATTAAGGGATTTATTATAAGAAACACATCTCCTTGGACTAATCTAGTATCATTTTTAAATAAGAGATATTCGACTCATATAATTTTTATTGATAATCATAAAGTGAATACTGTTGTGATAGATAATGGATATAATCTAGCAAGAATTAATGATCGGTTAAGAAAATTTGGAATAGTAATGTGTTTCTTTGAAATTAATCTACGATTAGGGTACCACCAACTATATATCATGAAGGATGAAATTTAAAAGATAGCATCAAAAAGTTTTTTGACTATTATTAATAATTCTTCCGGATCTTTAATGGTAAAAATATTTTATTAATAACCTTGTAATTGATGAATTATGACACTCATATATATCTTTCCTATTTTATTATTACATTGAATGATAAACTTGTATTATACTCTCACACTAGGAATGATATGGAAAGGTACTTGTAATACTACCTCAAAGAGAATTTATCTTCATTTGGCTTCTATATTGATGATGTGTGATTACATAGGAATGTAATTTATAAAAAAAATAGATCTATCGACCCTAAAATGGTTGATATTTTCATTATATGGGATATTAACAATAATTTCATTTATGTAAAAAGCATTCTAAAGTAATTAGGTCATTATTATTTCTTTTTTATAGATTTCTCATGACTATAATATTAAATGATTTTATGAAATAAGAAGTTTATTCCTTTATATAGGAGAAATTATTTTTATGGATCCTTCTAAGAGTATAAGGTTAGGATTACATCAATATCCATGTCAGTCCATTTTTTCTGGTATTTTCAACTGACACTTTTAAAGGTATGTGTGAACCCAAACAATCTCAACCACAAAAAAGCCATTAAAAAGTAAAAGGAAAGAAAATAAAGACTATTTGGAGCTACCCCTCCTCAGAACCTACATCAATTACACAATTCTCCACCTCTGCATGGCCGCTCAGCTTGCTGTCTCGTGCAGGGATGCATGGGACCGATACTGATGGCAAGTGCTATGCCCTCTCGTTCATCCAAATTTGGATAGCTATGTGTTGGTGGACACTTCCTACTCTGAAACCACATTTGAGGTAGATCATCGAAGTATGACTGATGAATTTCACATTAAAAATTAATATAAGAACTAGAAAAACTAACAAACTGACACATGTTCAGTCAAATGCAGCATAAATGTTCACTTGGAACACTGTGTGGTTCGACTTCTTTTGTAAAGTCGATTACCTGAGTTCACTAGTGCCATTTTCTCAACACATCCCCTCAAAGATATGGGAGGAGAACCAGAAATATTTGGGATAATGTCACATAATGGGGGAAACTTCTTGTTTCTAGGACATGATCAATGAGTGGGAGAACCACCACTCGTGATGAGAGGAGCATTGAGTGTTTTAATTCCAACAATATTTACCTTGTGTATAGGGGGAAAGATAGACTCTTTTCTTCCTTTCTAGTGTGGGAGGGGAAGTCCTTGCGCACTGACCTCCTTCCTTGGTAGAGGGTGAATTCATCCTCATCAACCACCACTTGTTTTCCCTTCTTCACAGGAGATCTGCGAGGGTCCTTCACACCCAGAACTACTGCAGTAGACACCATCGAGGGGCATACCCGACCAATACCTTCACTTGACACATTCTCCTCCCTGTTAGTACAATGAGATGTCAGGGAAATGCACACCCCTAGATCCCCTTTTTCAAGTAAAACCCCAACCTGAGCATCATTTAGAAAGTGGTTTGGGGAGCCAGAGATCACCAGGACCGTGCCTTGAGAAGAAAGAGGAACCAACATCTGAACTGAGGATGATTGCAAAACATGGGCCTTGTCCACAAATGGGGCCTGATTAGAGGAGAGAACTGGTATTTGCACAGAGGTTGGAGGTAGAGAAGGCTCCTCAAATGCAGAGTGGGGATCATCCACCCGTGAAGCTAGGAGTGTACCTCTTCGACGACAGCCTCTACGCCTACGACATCTAGATTTTGTATGCCCTTGACAGAAGAAGAACGAACAGAAACCTACAACCTCCTAGTAGTTGATATTTTTCCAAAACCCTTCATCACCACCCATTGAGAGCCAAATACGATGAGGAATAATGATTGACATATCCATTTTGACACAAACACGTGCAAACCATGGGTTTAGCACTCGAGCGATAACTTCCTCAGTGCGGAAGAAACAACCCAGCCTGTCGCCGATCCCCTTTAAGACACCAGGGTTCAGGAAAAGTACAGGCAGGTCGGGAAGTCGGATCCAAATATCTGAGCATTGATAGTCACATCCCCTATGGAAATCAATCATCCATTGGAACAGAATGAATGGCCGGTTATCACACCTCTGTGACTCGCACGACTAATCTCGGAAAAAATCCTTGATATACTGGAGATGGATACTAAAATGGAACCGGTCGAGAACCCTAACAGCTACCCCATTTAGAAACCCCCAAGAGGAATTTACATACCTTGCAAAGATACCCACTTGGGGCCGATCCGGACCGAACATTTCAACCATGGTACATGAATGCACCGACACAGCTTCATGGAATTTCGAAGGTGATAAGGAGAACACAGGAGACCCATTGAGTGATTCTAAATCATTCAGTGAGATCATAAGAGCCGGAAACTCCGGGAGAATCGGGAAAGGGAGGGAAGAATGATTAGAGACCCTCGGCAGCTCCGGGAGATAGGAAAATTGTTAAAAATGAGTTGAATTATCCAATGCCTGAATAGTAATTATCTTTGACGATCAATATATTAAAACATAGAACCATTATATCTTGGGTGAGAAGAAAATTTTGAACACTGATTATCAAATATTGAATAATTTACTCCCATAAAATCATGATAACTTTAGGTATAGATGCTAAATGGAGTACCTATAATATTTTTAATTTTAATTCGTTTAAATTAATGATAAAAGAATTTATTTGGTCATTTCTTTATGTTGTATGTTATATAACATAGTGGTTATTGAATTTTAGGATAAATGAAAAAAATGGGAGTAATAACTGATAAAAAACTATATTTATCTAATAATATTGATGTTATTGTTTTCTTTTTAGTCATCCTTATTCCTAACCTTTTTGAACAAGCCATGGAGTCATAATTCTTTGACATTGATTACATTAAAATTATGGTATGCCATAATTATCAGAATAGAATTGATATAAATATGGGGAATGAAATATTTTTTGTTAATTATTATAATTTAACCATTATTCATCCTTCCTTCTAGGAACAACTCATTTATTTGTTTTAATTATTTGATGTAATTTTTCATCTCAAGTATTCTGAAAATATATAGGAAAATGAAGTAAAATATTTTATGATCAAGAATATATAATGAGGTGGAATATGTTGAGAAATATCTGACGAATAGATAAGTAACATATAAGCTGTAATGAACAACCAACATGTTATAATCAATGTCCTTACCTATATTAAAATGGTTGAAAATTACATAGACATTATCACTAGTTTGTTGAGGATTCGTGGGAAGCATGACACCATTTGGGATATTATAGATTGGATGACTAAGTCATCATACTGCATTAAAATATGAGAGACTAATTCAATAGTCAAATAAGAATAATTATATATTGGTGAAGTGGTAAAGTTTCACAAGATCCCAGTTTATATTATCTATGGAAGAGATAATAGATTTACCTAATAGATTTTTTCTGGACATAAAAAAAGTATTTAATCATTTATAACTATAATCATGACATACCATCCACAAATTGGATGGTCAGTCAGAGGTACAATCTAAACACTAAAATAATACATATATCATGTCTGATACAATATAGTGGATTATGGGAAGACCATTTAACTTTTCTATAACTGTTATATAAAAATATTTATCAATCCTTAGTATATATCAATGATTTTTATGGTATCCAATGTCAATATTATCATTTTTTATAGAGGTTGGGAAACATCATAAATTAGACCAAGGATAATTCATAAGACAACAAAGAACAAATATCTATTCATGAAATAAATAGAGATGGAAAAAATAAAAAATAAATCATATTAAAATCATCACTATCAACCACTATATTTTAAAGTTTCAGATCACATTTTCTTGTGAATATCTTCAGGATTATGACACCAATTTCTATTTAAGGAATTAAAACTATCTCTTCTATATTTTGAACAAATACTTATTCATGATAATATTGGTTAATTTTCACATCAAATATAATTATTTTTAAGATTCATCTCAATTGATAATTTTTTCTATATATCTTAGCTCATGATGTACTATCCTGACCTTGTTCATGTGATTTTTTGGGATCATGTGACTCCTGAACAAGATGATACATTTATACACAAATTTATACCCATTTTGGATTTTTAATAAAATATATTTAGAGGAAGAAATATCCAATTATTATGGGTATTATGGTATAATGTCCATTTTTACTATAGTACATTAGAATGGGATATTTTTATGAAAGTGAAATGGACTAATATTTTTCATGACATCGCAAACCTCTCTCTTTGTGAGGATGAAAATACCAATGATGTATAGAATGTAATAATTCAATTTTGATGTATTTTATCATTTTATATTTTCTTATTCATTATATAATTTTTTTTAATTTTTTATAAGTTTGAAAGGGGTTTTGATGATTTTTAGAGGTTTTGAAGGGATCATAGTTGGCACCCAATTGAAAAAAACCAATTGGTTTCCAATTATAGCAATTTAATATAAAATTGGTTTTAGGGGAATCTAGAGATTTATTTCATGTTTTTAGAAGACAATGTGGATAAACCTTGAATATATAGAATATTTAAGGAAAAATGTTTCACATATTTTCCATATGGGTTACTAAATCATGCTACTAATTCATGAACTACTCGGTTTTTCATAGTTGCATTCTCACAGTTGGAACATAGTTTACTAAACCAAGTATACTAAACATTTGTTTCATGAAAAATATCATAAAATAAGATTTTTTTAACATATAAATCCCTAAAATTACTTTTTTTTCTTGTGGTTTGACCTGGAAAACCTCAGCAGTCCTTTGGGTGATTATGGAAATCATCTTCACTCTTGAGTGCCTTCCCTTGGATTATTGAAGAGTTTAGTCTATAGATTGAAGGTAACACTCTTCTTCCCCCTTTTATTTTCTTCTATTATCATTTTATCTTGAGAGAAACTATATTTTGTGAATTACATGAATAAATTATGGGGATTAAGTGTGTTTGGGTTATTTTTATAATATGATCTTTCATGGGTGAGTTAGTAGAGACTATTTCTAAAAGCATGTGGTGCAGTTATTTTGGAAAATATTCTTTTAAGGTAAGAGTCTTATCACTCATTCTAGTACTACCTATATTTTTATTTTTTGTGGTTTTATTGTTTAATGTTTGTTCATATTGATGAAAATCCCTTGGTAGGTTCTATTTTGATCCTAATCATACTATAGTTTTGATTTTTTTAGTTTAAGGGTTTGGGTTGTGCACACAATGTGTTTAATAAAATGTATAAGTTATATTTTGGATTTCATATAATGGTTTTTTGGTGTGTATAAAATTCTAGTTGCATTTGATGGTATACCTCAATGAGGTGTATGGACTGGGGTTGTGTATTTTAACATCTATTATACATTGAAGATAAGGAACACTGGATATTACCTCTATGTAATGACTTAGTGTAGGATGGATGGGTTTCTGCAAATGATTTCTAGCCATTTAGATATCTTTTTTATCAATTATTCATTGTGTTTTTTACATGTATCCTATAGGGGATGGTATAGTGAATTGCATAGATGATCAGAGTGCAGTTTTCTAATGTGGTGTGAGTTTTTTTATGGATTAAATATATATATTGTTAACTATTTTTAATAACTTTCCCTTATTTTACATAAATTTTTATCTAACAAATTATTATCTTAGTTTCTTGTGTGGGGAGTATTTTGGGAATTTATTTCTTAGTTTTTTACACACCACCTATATAATCACCTCTATGAATACGCATTTTTTTATCTACCATTATATATGTATGGTAAATTCCTCCAACTTATATATTTAATAAACATGATGTTATGGTTGTGGTCGATGGAGGATAGATCTTGGAGGTGGCCTTGTGGTGGAACTTGGTGTAGTAACACATTTGGAAATATAGATTCTCTTCTCAGTTTTTATGATTTTTAATGTTAATTTGTTCTGTTGTTATTTGGTTAATCACTAATTTCTATTTATTACTATGTTATTCACGGTTGGACTTGTTTATCTCAGACATCATATTTATATTTTTATCATGTTAGTCTACTTCCATATATTCTTTCATTTTCAATGGAAACTATCAGTCAATTTTTTTTGAATCCCTTGGAATTTGTTTTCAACCATTGGTGTTTGGGGGATACACCTGAGGTTATTTCCTTTCTGAGCCTACCCATTTTCATGGATTGGGGTTTTGTTTATAATTACACTAGAACCCTTTCATTCACAATATCATGATGCAAGCATTATGTTAGTGTAAATTTATTCCTATTCGCTAAATTTGAGGTTGTTATAGTGATCATAGTGTCATTGGATCAATTTTCCATTGGATGATGGTTTATATCAATCCACTTTATTACCCTATTTTCCTAAAACTGGTTGGAGAGCTTGACTCCTTGAGGGAATGAGTTCAATTTTTATTCTAAGAATATAGAACCCATTAAAATAGTATCAAAAAATGAAGTGAATATTCAATCAACCTCTTTAATATGTAAGGATTTAAATTGTATTCACAATTTGTTTTCTGATTCCCCATCAATACCATGTTTTTGAGTCCTATAGACATATCTTCAAAAGATATGTGGTCACTAAGACATACTATTGACAAAAAAAATGATGTGGTTTTGGAATTATGCCCATTTGTCCTTCTTTGGATCATTCTGATAGATGATATCGATGAAGGAATTTTTTTTAAACAATGAGCATAATCCTGACTCATGGAATTTAGTAAACAAATTGGAGTATCTCAACACATGGAAAATAAGTAAAAAAATATTAATATCTCAACTATAGGTGTTATGAAGAAACTGGGGACTCATATGGGGTGTTTTATTTCAACATGGTCATGAAACATTGGCATGGGAATATTTCATATGTTTTAGTATTGTAAAACCTCAAATATTGAGTGATGAGATGATGGTGGTAGTGAAACATGTAATTAATAAAGAACCCTGAATGAACTCTATAGTGTAATGGATTAAGAATTAATTCCATAGTGGTGAAGTTTGTCAAGTGGCTTTGTTGTATGGGATAATTTGTAATCTGTTGTTTATGTGATGAGGTTTAAGTATAGTGTTTTCCTTAGATATAAGTAATGATAGTGTTACAATGTGATTATATATTCTATTTCCATTTTAAAAAAATATCATAGGTGAAAAAATAAATGAATGGTGGGTGTTTGAATTTATTTTTGATGGGTGATAGTGGTGTGGTATTTATGAATACCATTGTGGCAATTGATACAATACATGATGTTGACAAAGTGGATAATGTGACATTGGTTTGGAAGACAGGTATAATAGATCTCACTGAATTTTTCATTAAATAATGAACTAAATAAACTCTTTGATTACAAAACATCCCTATAACCTTTTTGGATAATGGTTCTAGAGAATTTGGGAAATACTTTTCATAAAAATACTCTAGAATTTTCCAAGTAATTGATATTTTTCATTCCACTACAATAGAAAGAACTTATTCCATAATAATTCTTCAATTTAAACCATGGATTATTATCATAAGATATTGTTCTATGAAGATCATAGCTATTACTCATCTTCAAAACTTGAGGAAATGTAAAAAATAATAATGGAGTGAGTTCAAATTCCCTATAAGGTTACACATAAGCAATAATGATCAAATATCCTAAGGTACCATAGATAATAATATGTGTATAATGAAAATACAAATGAAAATTACACCCCAAAAATATTAGGTTATAAATAATGAAATAAATATTGAAATAAAATACTATATGAATAAATATATTGAGTCAATAATATTGAGCCAGAATAGCACAAAATAATCATGATCATTTTATTAAAACTATGACACACCATTTAAATATGGAAAATACATTAGTATAGGGGAAATGAAATTCGTGATCTATACCATTAGTTCACATGCTTATGAGAAACTAAAATTCACTCATTATTACTTATATAATTATTTAAAAACTCTTAACCAATTCTTTGGATGGTGATTCATGACCCCACATATCATCATTAATTATCATGAGTGATCCTTGAAATAAATAATTTTTAACATCCTAATGAACACATGCATATAAAATGGGTTTCATAAAACTATCCAAATGAAAATAATTCACCGTTGTGTAAAAATAAACCATGGAATGAAAAATGATTTTATAGAGATTCACATAAAGAAATAATCAATAATTCCATCAATAAACATAATATTATTAACCCATGGAAAATAAATTGTAATCCACTGAAATCAAGTAACATTTTATATAAATACTAGTCCATCATGATCATAATGTGTTTAGTATATACATCATTTTTATAATGGATATAAGGTTAATTCAATAATTTCCCCAAATAAATCATTATATAGAATATAGTTGAACAGACATCAATCAATGTAATCATGAATGGTGTATTTATGAAGGAAAAGTATTGGATGAAATATTAATATTACACTGAAAAAAATATTCATGAAACAGAAGTTATAAATCATTTACCCAATAGATAAAAACATCAAATAAGTCATCCTAATAAAGAATGTGGATTCATAAATTGAAATAATACCCTGGATAAAGCATAATTCATAGATGAATACAATATTTATGACCATTAGGAAAAATCATAGTGAAAATAATAAACATCCTTGATTTTTCTGAAAAAAACAATTATTTATACATAATTAAATTAGAAAAGAGAATAATTTTTTTCAAAAATATTTATTTATTATACGGTAATTATTATAGAAATCGACAATGAAGGAGAAAATATGACTTAGAAAATAATATTTATATTGATTCTTACCAAATGAGGAATGGAAATTCCATAATGTAAGAAATACCTGAATATGGGTATTATTTTCCATGAAAACCAATGGAAGAAGTTTTTTGAGATCACATTGATCGCATGAACCCCCAGAAGACATGTTATTGTATGATGTTTAGTATTTCATGTTTATGGTTAAACAAATTTCATAGCCTAGGAAATATCTCATGTATCTTCGGTGAAATTGTTTTCTACTCTTGCGAACTCATCCCCACCACTCACTAATCATGTAGAGGTAGCTAGATATACTACCTCAGGTCATGAGAGTTCTCAAAGATTAGATGCTAGATGAAAAACCCAAATATCCTTGGAAAATATAAGGCAAATATCCAAAATGATGGAGCCACTTGAGGTAGTAATACTCATGTAACACATCACCGACTGGGATAATTAATATCCTTGAAAACATTTATAAAAACATGAAAAACACATAGGTTGTTGATCAAAAAACAAAGGGAATAAAATGTGAGAATTAGAGAGCCTCTTTTGGTCATAAAAATCATTTAATGTTCCCTTGATGTTCCATAAGTCACTGCATGCTCCAAGTGACATGTCTGCCTAGTTGTGAAACAACTCGCTGGCATGGCACCCCCATTACGGAAAGAGCCTCATACATGTCCATGAAATCTCACACTCCCCATTTGTCTCTTTAAGTACAAAAAATAGAATTTTCCCTACAATTAACATGAATCCATAGTGTCTTTTATTTTTTCTGTGACACATCACCAATTGGTTGAGTGATTGTGTTTGACAATAGTTATACATCCTAAAGAGACTCCAACCACTTTTAAACAGAATAAGGAAATTAACGAGGGAAGGTTTCGATCATCTCATGGTTGTAAATATCACACGACAAGCCAAGGATTTGCATACCACAATCTCACAAGGCCCCTTCACAAGATGAAATAATTTTGGGAAGGCCCCTTGAAAATTCATCCATGTATCATGGAATGTCCCATACAAGTCACATGAGATCATGTGAAGGTCTTTGAATGGGATCCTTGATCCCTCGAAGGCCCTTGGACATGTCAAAATGACAATATGAAAGTCCCTCATCATGTTTTCATGATTCAACATGACGACATTAATTTTCTACAAGATTATTAATGGGGAATTGTAGAAATGTCTTGTTTTCACTAAAATTATTATGACTCCCCTAGAGTGACCCATGGTTGGACCTTATGAATACATGTGACAATAAAGTCTACCACCAACTCCAACATGGATTTCTGAAATATTTAATTTGAAAAGTGGTGAATAACAAGGGTGTCAATACTGATAAATCCCCCACCCAACATGAAAAATTTACTCATCTAATAATTCATGATTACTAACTCTTGGAGCCTCACACATGCACACCCATGTGCCAGAGTGGATTTCTCATAGTAGCAAATCACACTATTAGAATAGCTACCTATTTGGTATGATCTGGGGAAAACTTGAGTGGCCATGTAGTATTAATAGGCATTTTTTTCTGATCACTCAGAGATGACGTGAAAGAATTTTGGCAGTATAGGTGAAATACATCCCACAAATTTTTGAATCATAGGAGACATAAACATAGATGGAACTTGCCAAATCTAAAGAATTTTCAATACAAGTATGGAACAATAGAATAAAATATGGGAGAATAATGTGAAGAACATATAAAATAATCCTTATGTTCTTCATATGAACCATCTAGGACATGCAATAGCACCTAGAAATGTCACCCTTATCCTACAACACTCCCTTAGTATAATATTTTGATAATGTGAATTCCTATGTACTTGTTAATGAAAGCTGTATGTCAACACCAGACATGCCACCAATGTCTCGTGAAGCCCTATGGGATTTCCGTCCAAAAATATGCGATCTTCATTGGACATGTCTCTTAACTCAGGTCGCAACACCAACACATGTCAGGCATGTCTCACAATAACAGTTGGGAATTTCAACTAGCTCGCATGAAACCCTCTAGGAACACCTGAATGATCTCATGAGGAAGTTTATATATGTCATCTAGGATCATTAATCACCATCCAAAAATGACTTACATACTCTTGATATTCTCTAAATGAATGTTAGTCAGCTTTTGTGATGACACCAGGTCATGTCTTTTGGATCATGTAACACCCTCTGAGCAGGTCATCAATGATAATGTGATGGTTTCCAATATTATAGTGAAAGGTCACAAAATTTCTTCTCGACAACCATACTTAGTCATGTGATGACCCTCATTCATGGCATTCAAGATATACAATGTCCCTTAATCAATCCAACTAGATAATGATATTATCTTTTGATGTCACCATAATATGGAGTGTTACACTTTTCTACACCCCTGAAATGAAAAAACCGCTCAGATAATGAGTCCATTAATTTCATAGCATCTGTCAAAATTAGGGGATCTACTAACGATCAGGACAGTTTTTAACTACAAAAAAATATATTTATTCAATAATTCCAAGACATCATGATAAGAAGGATTGGATATCTTCTAGGCCTTTATACTAGTCCCTTCAATGTAATGATAATTTTTTGTAGACAAGAAAGCCACTCATTGGATCAACTGGACAAATTACCTTAATTAAATATACCCATTATGGTCTTCCATCAAAACCATATCCAATGTGACCAATGATAAACTACATCAAATGGGTCATAGTATCAACTGCCATAACAGTCTTTTGGGAGTGAAATCAACCTAATGGGTTGGGGGAATATCTACCACCTCTCCCACCCTATAATTGTATATTCTTGAAAGGATTCATACATATTAGTACTAGATAAAAACAAAACTCATCCCACTATAATGGAGAAATTTATATCTCAATCAAAATTACTATGTTCATCACCCCACAATGGGGTCCTTGGTAAATAAGTGGTGATTCCAAATCAGTCCCATCATGCAGAGTTGGGGCATTTATATCTCAATTTCCATCTCCAGAATCATCAAATACCCAACTAGAATCATTGGGGCCTCAATAACTATATCAATCAATGATAAATGTGGCCACAAGTAACCCCCATCCCATTGGATTTTATAATTATCATAATCTTCATCACCACTAACAGAATCAGTCTTCTAATGATTGGGAGGTAAAAATCAATAGTCAGCAACCATTTGTTCCTCCCACTACAAGACAATCCTCTTCTATTTGAAGATTGTTTGAAAATCATGACCTAAAACTTCCTCAATATCATATTTTTTATAACAAGATTAAAGGATCAAATTGTGAATGCAAACATACCCCATCGGGTTCACAATACTAAATGGTACAATATGGCTAGGGGTTTGAATAACGACCCATATGAAGGAAGTGAAGAATCATCTTCTAGTGTTGAAGTAATTGGAAAACCACCACTACATGCTATGAATATATGAATTCCATCATAGTCAAGACAATATATATGGTTGATCAAGATGAAAATACAAAGTGTCACAAGACATAAAATATTCCCCAAGATGAGGGTGATCTAGATGCACCATATAAGGTTGCTTGCACCCAGAATGAAATAAGGATCCAAAATTTGGAACCTCTGAATATCGATTTTCCAGCTCTCATATGGATCAAATAAAAATAAGAAGTAAAAGGTGTGGATGAATACCAATATCCACCTAGAAGAGTTGAGGTAAATTCTATGGAGGAACATTTGTCACAATAAGCGATTGGGATATAATGTCTATGAGAACTAAATGAAGAGCTACTCAGGGGATATATTCCCAGCAAGTATCAACTCTAGGTAGTGATAATTGATCTCCTCCAAATAGTTGATCCCCCTATAAATGTGACATACGGTCATTAAACAAGATTTAGATCCAGGAATCTATTCTATATAAATGTGGAAGTCAAAAATGATCATGACTTCCCTCCATTGTGGAAAAAACATCTTCATACCAAGAGAGATCATTCAGTATTTGAATATGTAAAGAATGAGTAGGATATGAATGTCAGCCACCTCAACGACCCCCATCAACTCCTTGTAGATGGTAGGTGGCTAAGATAGTAGTTCGACAGAGAAGCATAATGTCATCGAGTTCCTCGATACGTGAATGGAATCCATAGAGGTACGATGCATACCTATGCATCCTGAGAGGACTCAATATCCATAGTCGGTGGATGACACATTATCCCAACCCAATTTCTACAATAATACCTTCTACAAATTTCATGGTCTGGACGAACCTAAATAGTATCTCACATGCTTCACTTCCAGACATAGGCCAATGATGGGACCTTGAGATCAGGAGGTGGAAAAAAATCTGATGTGTTTTATACAAACTCTCATAGGGCTGACTTTTTCAGGATAGACCAGTCTTCTGATGGGATCTTTTGCTAGATGGGAATACTATAATCATAAAATCCTATATCATTTGACATATATGATGATGAAAAAGAAACTTTTATGAAAAAAATATGAAAATTAAATGGTGTCTGACTTAATATCTTGGTATAAAGGTTTATAATATTCACTATTCATACATCTCTTGTAGGAGCCCCTGCTAGAACTATGTGTTGAAAATAACTAAGATGATTCGTAGAAACCTATTATCCCAATGAATTATGTAGGAGGTTTCCATGCATTCATGGAAATGGCCCAGTGTTTGGAAGACTCCATTTAGTGAATATGATCAAAATATAGTCTTATTCCTTTGGCACAGTTTAATAGTCTAGGAAAATAAGAAGCTACAATTTTCACTCTCCAGCTAGCAACAATGCTCATCCAAGAACCTATGAGAGTAATAAAATAACCTACATCTATTGTTGAGTGGTGGCATCCAAAAAATATACCTTATCTAGAAGCACATAAAAATTAGTTTTTCCTGAGTATTGACAAACTGATTAATAGAGCATACTCCAACCTAATTGAACAAGTCCTTGGTTATTTGTTCAAACCAATGGACAATAAGTTTTTAAGGATACCACAACCTTGGATGTTTGATGAGTTCAACCTCACTGACCTCCTAGAATACTTCCCTTCCCATAAGAGGATTATTAATAATATCCAAGACTACTTAACCTTTAACGACATCCTTCAAGGAATTGGAGATTATGAAGATGCAGTGTAAGATAACTACTCATATAATTTGGAATGTATATCCATTTTCCGATCATAAGATGTATGTTGTTGGTAGAATGCTACAGTTAGGCATGATTGGGGGTTTGGAAAACAGATGACTCAAAAAATAGTTGATCGACCTCATGGAACCATAAGATCATATATGAAAAAACCCTCAATAGCTCCACCACCGAGGATGTTGAAATTGTAAATGTCTCCTAAAAGTGATCATGACCACTAAGTCAGGATGAAATAGAAAAGGAAGAGTCATATTATATTTCAACGCAAGCACTAACTCTTAATTTTTTTTCCATGCGACAATTGAAGCATGTGCTCCGCCAGAAAAACAAATGAAACTGTTACTAGAAGAATAGCTCATATTTGGTTTTTTATATATGATACACTTGTCACACCCCATATATGATGATAAATATTCCTTAAAATAAGAGTTTCATGCACATAATTAGGGAAAGGGTGGCCTCGGGCATAGGAACAAAGGATTCATGGGATAAAGTAGGCATGGTCAGACCCAATACAAGGGTCACATCTCCAAAGACGAAATATATGAAGATGAGACTCGTGATAAATCACATCCCTTGTCCTAAAAGAGATATGGAGGATTCCTAGAACCCTTTATAAGTCTCCCATTTCATGTTTTCCGACATTATCACCTAGATACGGTGTGAATTACTTATCAACATAGGTAGTGTGGGAGGTAGAAGTGTCATTTTCCACTAGAAAAATATTCTCCCATGAACTATACAAAATAATCAGGCCCATACACATTTAAATACACATATCTATAGCCAAATGTTAAGGTATGGACCCACATCAAGATGTTCTGGCCTCTTGCACAAAAGTATGACATTCTAAAAAGACTAGAGGTTTTCCCTACGAATCTCTCAATCCTAGATGCACTCTATATTTCAAAAGAACTAAGTGAGGTAATTCTTGATAGCCTCCATAGAATACAAGAGTTAGAAACCAAAATAAATTCACCTGATGAAGCATTACGATATATTTTGAAATATTTCATTCATGATAATTTAATATTTTATATACTTTTCATTTCACACAATACCCAATATAGGTTTTGTTATATAAAAAACACTATGTTTTGATTGTGTTATATGAAACACCAAGTTGAGATCATGCTACACACAACAAATAGATTATCTTGAAGTATATTCCGTACTATGTATGGATTGTGTTACATGCAATGTTGAGTTCATTTAATATCATTCATTACACGCAATGCTGAGTTTTACCAAAAAAGATTATATTATTAAAATATTATTATTTAATATAATAAGATATGACCTTGTATTTAAATTAAAATTTATGAATATTATTAACAAACTTATGAAAATATTATGTTAATAATGTGAATTCAATCGTTACAAAATAATTAGATATTAAAATATATACCAACTGATTATAAAAGAAATAGTTTTATTTTTAATGCTCCCTCAGTTGTTTTGTATTAAAATTTTAATTTAATTAAAATAAGAGAATTATAAAAATTAAATATATAAGTGATATATTCAATAAAATATTGTTTATTCTAATCCAGTGTATTATATAGTCATTAGATAATAAAACCCCCAATTTTACACATAAAACCCAATATTTTTCAAAAGGGAAACTTTACATTCTTTTAATGGAGAAACCATCATAAATCAATTTTTTGAAATTTTTCGAATTTTTATATGAAAAAATAAAATTTTTATTTGAAATCATAGTATCACATTTTACTTTAGTTGGATTTTTGATATTTTTATATTAAGATTCATATTTTGATGAATAGTAAAAAATAATGATTTTTAATTGGAAACAACCTTTCCATCAAAACCCTTTATATTTTTTAATTATATATTAGATTATTTTTAATGTATAATTAGATGAATTTTTTATCTTTTACACAAATTTATGCCATATTAATAAATTTTACATTGAATTTGGACACAAAAACATGTCAATATTTTGGCCATTTTCACTATAAAAACACAATTTCTCGTTCTGTCAATGTGATTAATTTTAAATTGAATTTACGAATTTCATTGTTTCAAATTATGAAAAATGGATTTAATATTTGGAATAATATTTTCCAAATTACCTAAATAGTTCCCTTTTATTTTTTTTCAATGTGAATAGTAACATTAGTGATTTTTAATACTATAATTAATGGTAAATCATGTAATTAAGGGTAAAAATGATAAAAATAAATACTTAAAAGCTACCTTAAAAACTGTACAAATTATATTGGATGAAGATAATTATACTCTTAACAAATAGGGATAAAAATTGAATAATTTAATGGACTCTTGTGAATGAAAATAAATTAAATATTATTACACTCAACAGGAGTGACAAAATGTGACACTCTTACTTTTAATATGTATAATATCTATAATGATGGGATAAATAGAATATATTATCAACTAAATATATTCTTATGAAAACTCAAAATTCTTATCAATATCATAGGAATTTATTTTTAATTATTTCTGATGAATTAATTAACATAAATAATTACAAAATAGCGACGAAGTGAAAACTCAATTAATGAAATAATTTGTTAAATTATTTTAGAATCATAAAAGAAATATAATATGACTTAATTATTATGATCCCATATATTTCAGGTTTAATTAAAATGAGTTCTTAACCATGTGGTAGAGGCTTCTGGTTGACATCTAATATGTCCTTGGATTAAGCCCTTTTGGGTGCAGGTAATATTCAGTACTATGCATGCGGTGACAAAGTAGGTGACGCAGACATGATGATGCATGAATGACACCACAGAAAGATTTTTGGCCATGTAATTGGTTTCAGGAACACTGGGCATATGGTACATTTATAAAATAAATAAGTCTTGATTGTGTGTTATCCCCTTGGGGGGATATGGCCTTCCTTTCCAACCTTTGTGTGTGGTGTGTGTGTGATTGAATGTTATTGTACCCCAAAGAACCTTATATATATATATATATGAATTTTTTGGGTTAATATGACATGTTAGGGGTCTGTTAAGTGAATTGTTTTGATTTTTTCTTGTAGTAAGTATTTTGATATTGTCAAGGTTATTAATTGTGTCAAAATTGACACTTGTGATTGTTTAAGAAAATTATATTTTATTAAATTATTTAAAAATCATAAAAATATTAAATAATGAAATAAGGATGCAATATGGTATATAATATCATAAATTGTCCATTTATTCTAAAATTTTGAAATTATAAGTAAAAAAATACTTCCTCGTAGTAGAGAAAAATTGGTTACCATAGTTAAAATTAAAATGGGTTAATTACAAGTTTATCAAAATGATAAGAAATAAAAGAACTCAAAATCATGTCTAAACTCAAATGGTATATGGGATTACAACCATATCATGTTTTATAATTGAATTAATATAATTTTCTAAGTATTTCAGTTTATTTTTAATTTATTAATAATTAATATTTTTAGAGATTACAAAATTGCCCCTTGCCTTTATTATAAAACAACTCCTCCTCCCTCACATAATTTCATCACATTGAGCATTATAGATTCACGAAAATCTAATAAATTAACTTCTATGATTCATTAGACACATTATGGAGGATATTTTATTCCTAGAGGACCGACTCTAGTGTCTTTTATAGAAGATATAAAGGAGAAATTCTGAAGAAGATGTAATCTCTCTAACCGATCACTCTCTTTATCTCCTACTCTATACCTCCCCAAAATCTATTATATATGTCATAAAATTAAAAATTAATCATCCTAAAAATTCTTAGATGTTATTATGGTTATGAAAACACTACTATATATCCCATTTTACATCAAACAAAAAATTAATGTATTTATCATGCTTGCGTACAGCTTACAGTCTCCCCGTAGCAATACATTTCATTTTCCATCATCATATTTGATAAAATATAATAATGATGGGTTTAATTTTTATAGGTGATATTTATGATATAATTATACTTCTTTATTTAAAATATCATGTTAAGATATTTACTATCTATCTATTGTTTTTTGGAAAATGGTAATATCACGTGTGCGTACGTATGGCCTAACATCTCTATAATGAAATGTGATTTTTTATCCACCTATAATACAAATAGATGGTAATAAGGATGAATTTTATAAATATATATGATCTCTATAACATATAAAATATTTTTTTAATGATAATATATATTATTATTTCATTTAATTGTTAAAATAAAATGAATACATTGTGCATGTGTACGTAGGGCCTACTATCTCCCTGAACATCGTATTTTATTTTCTATCTATAAATTTTATGAATCAATATGAAAAAAATATATAGAATATATATATTAAAACTATTAAATATTTATATTTATATAGATTATGAAATCATGATCTATGTAAGAGGTTAAAAAAATGTCAAATCATGAATGAAAATTAAAGCAGTTATTACCCGAAACATAACATTAACATGGAATTTTTAATAAGAGACAAATATAATATAATAAGTAAATAATATACTTTATATATGCGACTATTATAATGTATTATATGTATAATAAACTAATATTTTTTATACATTAGATTTTAACATGTGCGAAGGAAGTTAGTAATTAAGTTAAGGGAATGTCATCTCACTTTTCATTTTCCGGAGATACATATCAAATTCACCACTCGCTTCTATTGTATGTTGTATATAATACCCTATTAAATGTTATGTCCTTAATTTAAATTATTTAATTTTATTAAAATCCTTAAATTTTTTATTCTTTATTCATGATAATGATTCTAAATTTACTTAATTAGTAAGTGATTTTTGCCTCACTTTTATTTTTATGGGACACATTCCATATACACTAGTTTTTTCTTTTTAAAGGTGTATATACATCTCATTAATATATTTCAAAATATTATACTAAAAATTTATCGGTATTTACATATCCATTTAATGATCTTTCTTTCATGGGTTTTATATTTCAAATGTTATCAAAATGGTAAGATAGTTTTTTCTAATTTTTTCTTTTATGAGACACATGTTATATTATACACCTATATTCTTTTATAAAGTGTAAATATTTTCAATTGTAATTTAATTTCATGGGATATATTTATATTTATGTTATTATAATTTTCATATAATTTTATTATCTCTTCAACAAGAAATATGGGTTCCATCAAAATAGTGTTTTTTAACAATCTTTTAAGATTGTTTTCAATTACCTTTTATTATTTTTCAAGGAAAATGTTTTCGACGAATGATTAAATATTTTTTTTTCAAATATTCCATTATAAAATTTAAAGGTTATTTTCAATGAAGAGGGGTTTTTGAGAGTTTTTTTGATGGGTTCATGGAGGATTGAAGATTTATTTTCCATTGTTTAAAGAATGTCTATACAATAACCTAATTAAATGTCTTATAAGAAAAAGAACATTTTTAACTATGGAAAATGAAACATAGAAAATAAACCCAAAGGAAAAATAAAGGGATTGGTTAATGAAATGAATAGGAATATTTTCCTACATATGACTTCATCAAGGGTTAAATTCATTAATTTTATAATAAATGGTCATTATGAATATAGATGTCATATGTCAAAATGTCTAGAAGAGAATAAAAAAAGGTTGTATCAATAATGGTTATATTGTTGATGATGATGAGACTACAAATGAAATGTGAATGGAAGGGTGTATTAGGTATTAATACGATGTAGCATTTTAATCAATAAAGGATGGAGTGGAATAGTACAAGTTTTTATGTATTTGGATTAAAAAATTGTGTTATATAAATGTTGAAATATAATATGATTGTTCGGTTTCAATTTTATCCTTAAAATTACCAAGATTATTTTGAAAGTTTCCAATGGATGGTAAAGGTTAGATAATGGAATGGTGGTATCTTGACTAAGTTAACATATCCATTAATATATTCTTTATGTTAAGATAACTTGGTTTTTTATAATGAGTTCTTAGATATGAATGAGTAAATTGGAAGGTACTAATTACCATGGAACAAACTAAAGACTTGTTAACAAGGGTTAATGTTATCATAGATGAAGGTTGAAAAAAATTTATATTTGAGGAATATATCCAATATAATTTAGAATAATGAAATATTCATACCTTCAATTCAGGTTATTATAATCTTTCATGAGAATATATAATGAGGGTATTCTCATGTATGGAATGTGAAAAACAATATCTACTTTTCATTATATGGTGGGATCAATTTTAAGGTGATTCTGTGTCCTTCTATAAAATGTTTTGTAATTTAATATTTTCTCTTGGATATAAGGATAACCAATTATAAAAAATCTATGTTAAACTTTAGATAATGTTTTTTATATTAATGTATTATCACACCATATGAGGATTCATGTATATTGGATAACCATTTCTAACCACATTTTGTGGATGGTTATTGATGATCTATGGGGTGAAATATCAAGGATACCATGATCTTTTAATGTTTTATGAATGTTAAATTGACTCATATTTCATGGAATGAGAGATTAAGTGCAATTTGATCGAGGAAAAAAATAGGGTATGTTTTTCCTAAAAAGAATTAAAAATATGTTTTCATTAAAATTATTCATCTTTAGGAAAAATGATCTTGAAACAAACAATGTTTTCACAATACCTTCATCATTAATAAATCAAATGGACCCTTATATAAATGTTAATTTATGGATTTCTGATTGTTAACTTTATCCTAACCATGTTCTCTATCACTCTTTATCAGAACATGATCGTTAAATTTATCTTCCATGTCCATGTTTTCACTTCCCACCTATATTATCTTATATATAAAATTAGTTAAATGAAACTTTGGGTAACCATTATATTTCCAACATTCTTTTTTAAATTAAGTTTTAGAATTCATTTTTATGATGTGGGTTTCTACAAAAGGATCTTTCAAGTATTAAACCACAGATAACCTAGATGAATTTAGATAGAGAAATTCATTTTAAGGGGGATCAAATGTAAAACCGTGGTATTTTTGGACAAAATTTGTTTGAGTTAATTTGTTATTTTTGATACATCTCATTTTACACAATATTGAATATAGATTTTGTTATAAAAAACTATGTTTGGATTAAAATATATAGAAATCTAGGTCGAGATTGTGCTACATATTACACTTATATTAGTTTTAGTATATGTAACTCTATTAAATTCTTTTGTTACACACAATGTCAAGTTCTTTTGATATCTTTCATTACATGCAATACCGTGTATTTCCAAAGAATAGTATATTTTTAGAATTTAATTATTTTGTATAATAATCTATAACAAAGAATTTAATTTAGATGTTATGAATAGTATTAAACAAATTATTAAAATATAAGGTTTATAATATGAATTCATTGGTTAATAATTAATTAGAAAAGAAAATAAATACCAATTTATTATAAAGGGAGTAGTTTTATTTTATTCTCCCAATATTTTTTCATTTTAGTAAATTAAATTTATTACAATTAGTTGATGATATTAATGAAATATATATGTTATATAATCAATAAAATATTTTTGATAATCATCTAATCGATTTTATATGCACTAGACAATAATATAAACAATTTTTTACATAAAACCATATATTTTTTACCAGGGTAATTTTACCACCATTTAAAGGTGAACCCATTTTAAATCTAATTATTGAGAAATTTAAATTTTTTTATAAGAAAATATAATTCTTCATTGAATTTTTAATATCAAAAATTACATTTGGTGAATTTATTTCATTTTTTAAATAAGAATAATTTTTTCATGAATTGTATGAAATACTAAATTTTAATTAAAAGTTGATTTTTCACGTAAATATTTTATACTATTTAATGACAAATTTTATTGGTTTTAAAGTATCATTAAATAAATTTTTTATCATTTAATCCAATTTGGTTCATTTTAATCAATTTTACATTGAATTTCTATATAAAAACATGTCAACCTTTTGGAAATTTTCACTTTAACAACTCATTAACTCGTTCCATCCGTGTGATTAATTTTAAATTAATTTTAGAAATTTATGTTTTTTAAATTATGAATTATGGATTTATTATTTGGAATCATTGGTTAAAAATTTATTATATATTTCCCTTTTATTTCTAGACTATATAAATATTATCTCTATTAATTTTTAATACAATAATTAAGGGTAAATAAAGTAATAAAGGGTAAATATAATATAATAAATATTATGAAACTACCCTAAACCTATCCCAAAAATATTGTGGATGAATATAATTCAATTTATAACAGATAAAGATATATATTTTATAATTTAATGGAAACTTTTTCATGAAAATTAAATAGATTATATTAAACTCATAGAGAGTGACAAAATCTCACACTCTTAATTTTAATATGTACATTATTGTTAACATGGGGATAAATATAAGATATTATCAAATATATTATTATTAATAAAAATAATATTTTTATCAGCATTTTATAATTTTTTTATTTTTTAGTAAAAAAATAATTATAATAAATAATTAAAAAATGATGATGTTGTAATTACATAATTAATGACGCAATAAATTAAATATTATTAGATATTATAAAATAAATATAATATGAAATAATTAATATGATCCACAAATTTTATGGTTTAATATAACATTGTAGGGGTGTTTTATGTGAATTGGTTCATACATATCTTGTTGTATATAGTTTCTTAATGTCAATGTAGTGACTAGTGTCAAAATTAACTGCTGAAATATTTTTGGAAAATAATATTTTAATAAATTATTTAAAAATAAGAAAATTATTAAATGATGAAAATGGGATTATATATTATCTAAAATATCATAATTGGATCATTTATTTTCTTATTTACATTTTATAAGTAAAATTGCATTCTCTTAGTATATAAAAATCGTTTACCATAGTGAAAATTTAAAATTTATTAAATTAAAGTTAATCAAAATGATAAGGATTAAAATAACACAAAAACATGTATAAAACCTATGGGTATATGATATTAAGACCATATAATTTATTATATTCTAAGGAATTGAAATTTTTAGGTATTAATATTTACTTTTAATTAAATATAAATTAATATATTTGGAGATTCCAAACATGCCCCTCACCTTCACTATAATAGGACACCACATCCCTCACCTCATTGCATCACATTGAGCCTTCTATCTCAACCAAAACCCTCAAAATTATCTTATCCACTTACCTATATACATTATACAGGTTCTTATATTCCCCAAACACCAAATCTAATGTCTTTTGTTGGATATCTAAAGGAGTTGTTCGAAGGAAGAGGTAATCACTCATACCGATCACTCTCTTTTTCAACTCCTCTATAACACTTATTAATCTATGATATATTTCATAAAAAAATAAATTAAACATATTAAATATTCTAAAATTTTATTATTTTTATGAAAACACCACTATAAATCCCATTTCCCATAAAAAAAATGAAAGTGTCACTTGTGCATGCATATGACTTACCGCCTCCACATAGTGATACAATTAATTTTACATAGTCATATTTTATGATAGGTAATTAAGTTGGGTTTAATTTATATATATGATATTTATGATATAATTGTTCTTATTTAATGATAATATAATGTCTAACTTTATACCATTTAATTTTTTTTGGAAAATTATAATGTCTCTCGTGTGTACGTATGGCTTACCATCTCAAAGATGCGATGTGATTCGTTATTCAACAATGATTCACATGGATGGTAAAAAGGATGAATGTTATGAATATATATGATATATATGACATAAAAAAAATATTAATGATAATAAAAAATATTATTTTATTTCATTATGATATGAAAATTAAAATTGTGTTCATGTATACGTACGACCCACAATATCCATGAACGAAGTATTTTCTTTTCTATTTATAAATTTTATGAATCAATATGAATACATATATAATGAATATATATTTTAATTATTTAATTTTTATCATTCTGGAGATGATTAAATACTGTTGTATGTAAGAGGATCAAAGATCAGAAGTCAAATTATGAATGAAAAACAAAGCAATTATTACCTAAAACAAAAATTTGAAAGGAATTATTATTAAGAGAGTAATATAAATTAATAAGTAAATCATATATGGTATATATATATGACTGTGATTCTGTGATAGATTTTTATTAAAGAGAGATTTATATATATTAGGTGGTTTGAAACTATGTGAAGATATCAATACATAAGGTAAGGTGATTTCATCTCGCTTATTATTTTTGTGAGATTCAAGACATGTCCACCACTTGCTTCTATTGTGTGGCTTATATAATACACTATGACATGTTATTTCATTAATATCATTTATTTAATGACATTAAAATCTCTAATTGTTGTAATTATTTCTTTTATATCTTGATTCAAAAGGTACTCAAGTAGTGAGTGAGTTTTCTCTCAATTTTATTTATGTGGGACACAGGGATTATACACAAATCATTTATTTTTTGTAATATATATTCTTCTAATGAATGTATTTTATCAATATTATACTTAAAATTAATGGGTATTTAAAATATATTTTATGATCTCTCTTTTATGGGGTTTGTGGATCAAATTTTACCAAATCAGTAGGGTAATTTTCACTCCATTTTCCTTCT
This sequence comes from Viscum album, assembly GCA_963277665.1. Lineage (NCBI taxonomy): Eukaryota > Viridiplantae > Streptophyta > Magnoliopsida > Santalales > Viscaceae > Viscum > Viscum album. The sequence goes on along the minus strand of OY728145.1, from coordinate 1,279,887,309 downwards.
TTGATACACATGCTATATTATGCCCCTATATTATTATATGGGCAGTATAAACTGCACATTGAAATTTTTTACTGTGAAATCTCCTTCTTTTAATTATATTATAAGTTTTATATAATCTAATTCTCTCTTCAGTCATAAATATGTCTTCCATCAAAATAATTGTTTCTAGGATTGTTTTCAAAATATTATGAAATGATATTTTACAAAATATCAAGGAAAATGATTTTCAAATATGGTTAATTTTTTTTAAATAATCCATTATAAATTTTCACTATTTTTTTCAAGGAATATGGGTTGATAATTATTTTATGATTTAAAAAACATTTCTCAAAGAAGAAAGGATATTTACCTCATGAATTGTTTTTAAGATACCAATCAAAAACTCTTTTCCATTTGAGATAAAATTATTTGATGTTACTTATGTTTTACTTTGGATATTATTCAATGATATATTTACTATTAATTATAGTAATGGTTTATATTTATTTTTTTGTTAGAATTTTATTTTTGAAATTCGTTTCTATTCAATGATTTCTAATTTTTTTTATTTATGTTTATGAAACACATTTCATTCCATTGGTTCTGATATGTTGAATGATTTATATTATTATAGAACACATATGTATTATTTTCATAATGAGATTGGTGGGACTTATATCTTAATCCAATGAATTGTGTAAATATTTATGTCTAATGAGATAATAATGTGAATCATATCGATGGGATTGATCCTGTATTGGAATATAGCGAAACCTAATCCACTATTGGAGGATGGGGAAACCAGATCAAATAAGAGAAGATGAGAAAATTGACCACATACAAGGAAATTATTATGATTGGGGAATATTTTTTGTCCCTCTCAGTAGGTATATTCCCCCACAATGTTCCTTGATAAGTTATATCAATGAATCATGAATTATAGGTATGATATTGCATGTTTATGTATATTCCTCAATTTAATGTCTTACTCATGTGTTATTCTTTCATGATTTATGCTTCTGATTTACTCATGATTCATATATTAATAAATACAAATATTAATTCTATGACTCATTCCTATAATCATTTAACATGCATGGTATGATCATAAAATGTTATGCTCATGTTTTCATACTCTTATTTTCTAGTTAAGCATACATTTCCTCATAGTTTAACCATACTAAGAATCTAATCTCACCATTTTTTTTATACATTCCAAAGGTTATAAATAAAGGTTTTTTGTATGTGTACTAAAGGGGTTGATATTTTTGAAAAATATTGAAAGTATTTATCCAAATTAGAAGTTTGTGTTCCATGATTTCTAATTCACTAATATAATACATTATTTGTGAACTATTTATTGTAATATATTAATTATTCCAAAAAATTGATTTTTTATCCATGTATGTTATGTACGGGTCATTATATCCAATGTTTATCGAGTTGAGGCAATGTCATCAGAATTCCATGTCACATCTTGTTTACTGACCAAGACCAAAAAGGGGGTATACAAGTGAACATCAGGACAATATATTTATCAATAAGACCCAATAATTCTAATGCCTTAAGGGATCTAAATTATATTGGTTCTAGGATACACATCATCCTGGTTTGAACCCACTAATGTTCGGGATATATCGAAGGGGAATTATTTGAAACAATGCTGAACATTCAAGTGTATGAAAATCATGAGAGAATACCTCTCATAAATATCAAGCTCATATATCAGTTTGGGATCATGACACTGATGTTGGTATTATGTTTATATCATAACAAACCACACACATTATCCTACTCATAAAACCCTAGCTTTGTAGGCATATGTTGGAACCTTCAACACTCCATTAGTGTCTAAAATACAAAATAAATGGAAAGGTCAGCATATTACATAGTGATATTTTTTCCTTGAAGTCCTGTAGAACCAGATCTGTTGAAGATGGTCACGAAAAAATTGATGGAAAATAACCAATGGTAGATGATGATATGTTAGTCGCAACCCCTAAGAGTTTTAAGAAAACACAAAAAAATTCCAAAGGTATGCTCAATAATGACTATGTTATCCCCCTAAATCTAGTAAAGGTGATAGAATTTACCCTAGAGGCCCAATATCCTCTTATATCATGGTATAGTGTTAGATACAATCAACTACGACATTTACTACAACAACTCATGGAATAATGGATGATATTGTCTCTTCTTATGGCCTCTCTCACCTTAATAGTGATAGATTTGCCTCGTGATCACCATATTTTATATAAATATTTTCTATGGGCCTAGTGATGGAAGATGATGGGGATGACCTTAAGAATTCCCCTCAAACATTATAGGAATACATCTCCACCACCATTTACGTGCTCAGGTAGAATAGTCTAGGAATAAAAGAAGACTCGTGGCCTACATTGATTAGTATCTTATAACAACCCTACTATTTATTACATAGTTGAACATGATTTATTACATAAATTTCAATTAATAAAACATATTAGATTGGTAGTTAAAGTGTATTTAAGGCATATGAACTTTAAAAAATGACTTAAAACTTGAAAAAACAACATCGTTATTAAAAACATTCATTACATGGCCACTAAATTCCCTCATACATAGCATTTCATCAGAAAACCAGAGGACATTCATAAGAAATGTATGAGATATAAAGCCCAATAAGGGATAAAAAAGGCATAACATGAAGAATAAAATACATGTTAGGAAATAGTAATATCAATTGAGCATAATAGAAACATCAACATAATGTATTGAAATAGAATGACTATAATAACATGGAAATGTGGCAACAACACTTAACATGGTATTAGCATAAGCCAAGGATCATTGCACATGGAGCATTGGTAAACCATAATTGAACATGAATTAGAATTATTAAACCCTCATTTCACTTCAATTATCCTGATTAAGCCCTCATTTTACGCGACATATCATGATAGTAATCTTTACGCAATGCATTAGAGCGCTATCTGGGTGCAACATTCTTAATCATTTCATTCCTTGCATAAGTGTGCCAGATGGATAATAAAACATGGAATAATTCATCATAATTTATTCTACAATATGGGGATATGGAATAAATACATGAATCATTATTATAAATAAGTAAATGTTCATAAAGGTAAATACCCTGGATAGAAAAATGGGCATGGTATTCACTACACAATGACATTCTCATGGAAAATCGCCGTGCAATTTCAGCAGCATAACAACAAGACCTAAGAATTCATAAAAATGGTTGATGAGATATAAAGGGTTGTATCATCAAATAAAAATGAAATGGATAGTAAGGTGGTCATATATATACATGTCCCAACATATTTTATGGAATTTATATTCATAATACAAAAGAATTGCTTGAATGTAAATGAGGAGAGGGAAATGCCTTACGGAATTTTGGCATAGTAATGGGTGTACATGGGAGTAATTAATGAGTGAGAAGGGGGTATATCATCACTAAAACATAAAGTGTTTAGTATGGAGGAGGTATGAAACCACACCACAAAATTTATAATTTAAAAGAAAAAGGGAATAACAATATTAAGAAACATGGATAAAATGAGAAAAAAATAAAACCCCTTACTTGGATGTGTGATTCCAAAGGATTGGGAGGGGTTTGAAAGAGGATTTAATGGAATATTGTGATGGATTTGGAGGATTCTAGAGAAATTAGGTCAAAGTTTGGTTTATCTCCAAAGGCTTTGAGAGAAGAGGAAGTGGGATCTTGGGTGAATTTATATATGAAAATGGAGGGAATTAATTATTATTTAGGTTTTGGACACTACACAATAAACTAATCGAAACCCCAAACCAACCCTTGTTTTTTGCACATGGTTTTTTCCAAATTGATTGGTAAGCATGATTTTATAATGGAAATGTCCTAACTTCTTAAAATATTTGTCTTGCCTTTGTGGAGGTGAGTCACACTCTCAAGGAAATCAATTTAAAAAGTTAAAATGTTTTATAAGTCTTGGAGGGTCTACTAAAGCTGTGTAAATTAAGTCAAACAAACCAAAAATCACATTATATTAATATTAAAACATATATTATATGAAAATAATTTTTATATTAATTTATTACATCATTATTGGGTTTTTCTTATGTTATAAAACAAATTTTATATTTAAACGGTACTTAATTTTTACCCATAAATTCAACTGTCTCAGGAAATTATGAGATATTCACCATTTGATAATTTTGATGTTCTGATTCCAAAAATAATATTAATTTCATCTAGATAATTTTCTAAATATTATAATTTTTACTTTTAAAATAAAGACATACATTTATCTAAAATTCATGGGTTTTTGATAAAAACAACATTCAAACCATAATAAAAATTACAATAAAATTTATACGGCCATTTATATTTAATAAAAATTAATTTATTAATAATATTTTATTAAAATGTTATTTAATTCAAAAAACCATAAATTCTTCCAAATATATTTCTTAATTAAATATTACCTAAAATGCTATTTCTTCTTTAAAAACTATTTACAAAGTTACAATAATAAAAATAATGTATATTATGTATAAAAAAATAATGTACATAGTCATAGTTCTAGGGTCTTGTTACATAACCCCTTATAACACTGGTATAAGACCGAAGGGTAAGGTGTGCGAGGATTAATAACACTTGTGGAGGCTCAGATAACATCACTTGGGTGATAATCTCTATCAACTTCCACTTCTCTTGTAGGTGGTTCCATTCGAGCTTAATGTGTTGAAGCTCGTCTTGGGATTGGTCAAGAAAAACCCCAATGATCCCAACTCCTTTCTAAGATCTGATAAATGGGCTTTGTGTGGAGAAATTCTACTGGTTGTCTCCATTGCTTCCTTTGTCTGAGTAAATTAGATTTTTGAAGCCCTATATTTATACTAATCATGTGGTCACTGTTTAACGGCTATATTATAAACGATAGAAATGCCTAATGGAATTTTAAAACCAAAAAACATTAAAATAAGGAAGTGTATAAGTTTATTATATCTGTAATTGGACATTTAAGTAGATTAAGAGAAATATCATTAATGAACATTCGGGTCATTACAATTTTCCCCCCTTAAGAAATTTCACCCTCAAAAATTCGTTTTACATTCAAAGATGAAAATAGGTGTAGGTACTTTTCCTTCATTTCCTCCTCTAGTTCCCATATTCCCTCTTCATACATATGGTTTCTCCATAGTACCTTGAATAAGTGGGTAGTCTTGTTATGTAGAACATTATCTCTACAATTCAAGATCTTCACTGGATTCTCCTTATATGAAAGATCATCCTCTAACTGTACTAACTATGAATTGAGTACATATGTAGGGTTTGGTATGTACTTTCTTAAGAGGGATGCATGGAAGACATCTTTCACTTTTTCCATGGCAGGTGGAAGTCCTAGTCGATAGGCCATAGCTGTGACACGATCAATAATCTCAAAGGGGCCGATGTACCTAAGACTTAACATTCATTTCTTTCCAAACCTCATGACCTTATTCAATTGAGATATGTGTAGAAATACCATGTCTCCAACATTGAACTGAAGGTCACGTTGATGGTTATCTTCATAACTCTTCTGTCGAATTTTGGCTTCCTTGATATGATGCTAAATGGTTTTCACCATCTCTGCCATTTCTTCAACCATTTGAGGTCCTAGAAGCTTATGCTCACTGACTTCATCCTAATACACCGGTGTTCTCCACCTTTTCCCATAATGGTATTTATATGGTTCCTTTTATATTCTTAAGTGGGAACTATTTTTGTAGTGGATTTAAACCAATGGAAGATGTTGGCCCCATACTCTTTTAAAGTCCATATAACATGGTCTTAACTTATCATCCAATGTTTGAATAGTTTGCTCAGATAGGCCATCAGTTTGAGGATGATAGGTCATACTGAAGTTCAGTTCAGTTCTTAGAGAATCTTGGAGAATGATTTAGAACTTTGAGGTAAATCTCAGACAACGATAGGATTAAATTGATAGTGGTACTACATGCAGTCGTACTACTTCTTTGATGTAAATCTATTCAAGTTGATCCAATGAGAAGTCCTATCTAATATCAATAAAGTGATATGTATTCGTAAGATGATCCACAATGACCCATATTGCATTGTTTCATCTAGATGTCCTTGGAAGTCCAGTGACAAATTCTATGGTACGGTTCCCCCACTTCCATGTTGGTATGGGTAGTGGTTTCATCATCCCCTTAGAATTTTTCTTCTCATCCTCCACTTGCTAAAATATCAGGCACATTGATGTATATTTAGCAATCTACCTTTTCGTATTGTCCCAGAAAAAGTTTTCTCAGATATCTCAATACATTGTTGTTCTCCCTAAGTGAATAAACAAGGTTGACCAATGTGCATCATTCTGAATCTTCTTCTTTATCTCTGGATTGGATGGTACATATATTCGTGACCTATATATCAAAATTCCATCCTTTTCAACCACGAACTCTGAGGAATTACTATTTCTAATAGCATCCAACCTTTTCAAAATTTCAACATCCTTTATTTGAGCATCCATTTTTTTCTCCATGAGGGATGATTTATCAATCATTTGAGAAAGGATTGGTGATTTACCACCCTTAATAATTCCCATGTCTATCATCTCCAAATCTAAGATGATTGGATCCTTTTCAATTTTCATCCTTGATAAAGATGCATGATCATTTCTACATAGAGCTTATGCTACCTTGTTTTCCTTACCGGGATGGTAGTGGATTGAGTAGTCATAGTCCTTGATGAGCTATATCCATTTTCGTTGGCCTATATTAATCTATTTTTTTGTGAATATATATTTGAGGCTCTTTTGATTAGTATATATCTCACACTTCTCCCCATAAAGATAATGCTGCAAGATTTTCAATTAGAAGATCACAACCACCAACTCCATATCATGTGTGAGATAGTTTTGCTCATGGATTTTTAACTACCTTGAGGTGTGGGATATCACTTTATCATTTTTAATTAGAACACAACCTAAACCCCTCTTTGAACCATCACTATACAACAAAAATAGTTCTATAATTATTAGTAGTGTGAGAATAGGCCTAGTAATAAGCCCCCTTTTCAACTCCTTAAATCTCTCTTCGCATTCACCACTCCAAGAAAACATTACCCCATTCCATTTTATCTTGGTAAGAGGGTTGGACAATCGTGAGAAATTTCTCAAAAATCGTTGTTAACACCCAGCTAAACCTAGGAAGATATAGATATCTATTACCAATGTTGGGCTCATCCATCCATCAATTCCAGTTGTCTTGAAAGGATCCATTGATATCCCATTTTTGGTGATGATATGGCCCAAAAATGATACTTCCTTCAACTAGAACTCACACTTTTTGTACTTTTCAAAGATTTTATTCATTAGAAAGGTCTCGAGTATAGTTCTTAGATTCTCCTCATGCTCCTCCTTGGTTTTGAAGTATATTGGAATATCATCTATAAAGACAACCATATATTTGTTGACATAATCTCTAAAGATTCTATTAATCAATTCCATGATGATTTCTGGAACATTAGTGAATTTTAAAGGAATTACTTTGAATTCATAGTGCCTATACCTTGTACAAATAGAATTTTTGATGATATCCTCCTTCTTCACCCTTACTTGATAATATCATGACCACAAATCCACCTTGGAAAAGTATTGTTCTCTAGGTAGTTGATCGAACAATTCATACATTTGTGGTAGTGGAAACTTTTTCTTTATCTTGATTTGGTTGGCCTCATGATAATTAGTGAAAATGTGCATTGACCCATCATTTTTCTTTGATAAAGAAGACTGGTGCACCTCATGGTGAATCACTTGGGTGTATAAACCCTTTATCCAGGTTATCTTATAATTGTTTCTTCGGCTCCTCAAGCTTCACAACAGCCATTCTATATGGATTGTTGGATATTAGAAACACCCCAGGTATAAGGTAAACTAAGAATTCAACATCTCTTCGAGGAGGAACACCAGGAAATTCCTTAAGAAACACTTCAGTGAATTCCCTCACATTAGGCATGTATAGAAGGATGGTTTCTTCTTTAGACACAATCATATGAGCCATAGACACATTCTCCTTGGATAGTAATATCCATTCTTGAGATGATAGTGCAATATAAGATTCATCTTCCACCATGAACTTGTATAGAATCAGGGGGGTCGATTCCCTATATGGAGAGTGATTTTCATCTCAAGACAATTTATGTTGGCTCATTATAAGAAAATACAATCCATGCCTATAATTACATTAAATTCCTCTAGAAGGAGTATGACTAGGTTCTCTGGGAAGTTAAATCCAAAAATTATGGTAGGGGAGGATTTATATTCATGGGATGCAATTATTTCCCCATTTTTCGTACTCACCAACATCTTTACTTCCATGATGTGTGGTGGTGTTGGGATCATTCTACTAATCATTTAGATTACAAAATAATTTGTAGAACTAGAATCAAAATGTATGTTAACTATTATTGAATGAATATCTATCATACCTACCACCACTTCATTGTCAGGGGTCACTTTGGTGGCAATGATGGAAAAAGATCACCTTTTCCGCATTGGAGGTTATTGGTTTCCTTCTAAAACCAATGGCATAGGTAAATGATTTTCATGGTGTCATGGTTCATTATAGTTGAAGAAATGAACAACGTGTTGAGGTTCGAATGGAGAATTCCTCTCCTCAGTCACAACATCAAGTTTTTATAGTCTACAGTTAAAGGTTAGGTTTCCTTTATCTTCCACAACTAAAGAACTTCCTCATCCCCTTACGGCAATTTCCGTGTTGCTTCTTTCCAAACCTCTAGAAATTGGGGTGCTGAATTTTCTTATCACCATTGGATTTATCCACCGGATAGATAGAGCTGAATTCCACCTTAAAATTATTATCACCATGATAAACCTAAGATCCATTTATCTCCATTTCAACCATGAGGACACACCAATAAATTTCTTCATAGCCATTGAAGTTACAGATCGTCAGGGCTTTCTATAGTCTATGTTTTTTCCCACCAAAAAGAGGGAAACCTTGAATTTTGGGGTAATGAAAAAGATGCAAGTTTGTCATGCAAGTATTGTGATTTTTTTCCTTGTACGATTTGATGGATTTGTTGTGTTTTTTTCTTTATGATAAAGAAGTCCCTTTCCATCTTAAGTTGGAGGGAGAGAGTAAAATATTGGTCATATTTTTTTTGTAAATCCTTCTATTCCAATGCATCGATATCCTTTTCAATCATTGCATTTTTGATCAATATACACCATTGATAACCTTTACCCTCTATACGGTATGGAGCTATGAGAACCTTCTCTTCTTCGGAACATTGAAGGATATTGAAGATATTTTTAATTGAGTTGATCCATTGTTCGGTAATTGATGGATCAGATGATCCATTAAAGTATGAGGCCTTTGTTTCATAAAGCACTCAATTGCGGATTGTTCTTTCATGGGGGGTGGGGTGAACATTCCTCCTAGCCCATGTTTCAATTAAAATCATGAGTTAACTAAGAGAGTATTGTGACAAAGTTTGTGATTCCTTCTCCCATTGGATTGGGCATCTCATTATAATAGTCATCAAATTGATCTTCACATCAGTTGTTTGCCTGAGTCCTCCTATTACCGGCCATTGGATGGAATGAAAGGAAAGTTAGGGGTAACACAGAAAGGGTAATCCAAAGATAAAAATGGATGACATATAAATAACTTTTATTTCCTTGACTTATGAATCTGTAAGCTTCAATCTATGTTATCCATGATCTACATCCCAACATTTATTCTTAGGGGAATGTTTATTCCCTTAACAATGGTTCATACTAAGCATGTGAATTTACCAAAGAATATCTCTCAAGAGTTTTGTAGCAAAGAGTGAAGCAAGGCCCATTTTCGTATACCATGATACCCCAAGTCAACCCTGATACTACTTGTCAGAGTTTTCACTCCTAAGTACATCGGTTCTAGAGCCGCCTCTACCTACTCGTATCCAGATATATATATATATACATTCTTGATAAACCACATAATCAATACTCATAAAAATTTAGGGATGTTTATATTATACAAGTTCTAAACACTAGTGATTCACTAGGGTCTTCTAATACTCATCCCAAAAATAACTAAACCTATCCTTTGATACCAACAATAACAATACCACTATTTATTACACACTAAAACATGATTTATTACATATACTTCACTTGATAAAACATAAAAGATCAAGATTTGTAGTGTCACTGTGGATTAAGAACATTACATAATGAATTAAAACATGAAAACATAACTTCTTTATTGAAAACATTCTTTACATGACCACTACATTCCCTTGTACTTATCATTGCATTGGATAACATGAGGACACACATAAAAAAAGGGTGAGCTATAGAGACCAGTAAGGGAGTAAACAAGGCATAACGTGAAGAATAAAATAAATGTTAGGAAATAGGAATATCAATGGATCATAAGAGAAACATTAACATCAAAGAATGATATATCATGACTATCATAACAAGGAAATGTGGCAACAACAGTAAACATGGTAATAGCATGAACCATGGATCATTGCACATGGAGCATGAGTAAACCATCATTGTACTTGAATTATCCAGATTAAACTCGAATTACACTTGAATTATCATGTGTAAACTCTCATTTAACTTGACGTATCATTATACTATTTTTTACCCAAATCATTAGAGCGTTATCTGGGCGTACCCTTCTTAATAATTTCATTTCAGGAATATGTATGCAACATGGATCATAAGATATGAAATCATTCATCATCATTTCATCCATGATAAAGGGATGTTAAATAAATACATGAATAATTATAATCAATAAGTAAATTTGCATAATGTTTTATACCCTTGGTAGAGAAATGGTCATGGTATTCACTACACAATGACATTGGCTTGTAAAATTGCAGTGCAATTTTGGTAACGTAACGACGTGAAATAAGAATTCCTAAAAATGATTGATGAGAGATAAAGATGTGTAAATAATATTTACATAAAATAGACAATAATGGGGTCATATAGATTAATTTCCTAACATATTTAATGTAATTTAGATTCATAATACAAAATTATTGCTTGAATGTAAATGAGGAGAGAGTAATTCCTTACAGAATTTCCCTATGATAACAGGAGTACATGGGGGGTATTAATGAGAGAGAAACGGGTCTCTCAAAATTCAAACATAAATAGGGAGTATGGGGGAGGTGCAAAACCATACCCTAGAATTTATAATTGAAAATAAAATGGCATAACATTATTAAAAAACATGGATAAAATGAGAAAAGAATAAATATCTTACTTGGAAGTGTGATACCAAAGGCATGGGATGGGTTTCAGAGGGGATTATTTGGATCTTGGTGTGCCTTGGGAGGATTATAGAGAGAGGATGGTAGAGGTTGTTTGATCTCCAAAGGCTTTAATTGAAGAGGAAGTGAGCGCATGGGTGGGTTTATATTTGAAAAGGGAGGGAATTAAATATTATTTAGGTGTTGGATACTACACATTAATATATTTAATACCAAAAACCAAAACATGGTTTTTTTCCATAGGTTTTTTAAAAAGGGGAGAGAAAAACATTATTTTATAAGGAAAATGGTTGAATTTTTTTAAATATTAGGCTTTCTTGTGTGGAGGTGAGTCACACTCTGAAGAAAATCAATTTAAAATGTTAAAATGTTTTATAAGTATTGGAGGGTCCACTAAAGCATTGTAAAATAAATAAAAAAACATAAATTAATATTATATTAATTCTAATAAATATATTGGCCGAAAATAATGTTTATAGTATTTAATTACATCACTATTGGGTCATTATGATGTCATAAAACACATTATATATTTAACTGGTACTTATTTTTACCAAAATAATTCACTGTCTCAGAAAATTATGAAAAAATTTACATTGGATAATTTTGACGTCCTGATTCCAAAAATAATATTAATTTCATCTAAATAATTTTCTAAATATGTGAATTTTTTACTTTTAAAATAAAAACCGACATATATCTAAAATTCACGTGTTTTGACAAAAAAAGTTTTCAAACCATAATAAAATTTACAATAAAATTTTTCTGATCTTTTATAATTAATAAAAATTAATTTAGTAATAATAATTTATTAAAATATTATTTAATTAATAAATCCATTTAATCCTAAAAATAGATTTCTTAATTTAATATTAACTAAAAATACTATTTGCGCTTAAAAAACTATTTACAAAGTTACAATAATTAAACGAATGTATATTCTCTATAAAAAAAATAATATACAAAATAGAATTTCTAGGGTCTTATTACATAACCCATTATAAAACCCACATAATACTAGTGGGTAAGGTGTGTGATGGTGACCAAATCATGGGGAGGCTCAGATAACATTACTCTGGTTGTAATCTCTATCAACTTCCACTTCTCCAATAGGTGGTTCTGTTTGAGCTTAACGTGTTAAAGATCTACTTGTGCTTGGTCAAGAGCGATTCCCAATGATGCCACCTCCTTTATAAGTTATGAAAAATGGGCTTCATATGGATCAATTCTATTGGATGAGTCCATCGATTCCCTTTTCTGAGTAAATTGGATTTGTAAAATTCCTATATTTATACAAATCATGTGATCACTATTTAACAGCTATAATAGAAAAGATCACAATTCCTAAACGTATTTTAAAATTAAAAAACATAAAAACAAGGAAGTTGATAAGTTTTATATATCTGTAACAGGACATTTAATTAGATTAAGTTGAATTTTCTTTAATGAATGTTTGGGTCATTACATATCTGTATTCCCTATAAGGAGAAATAGATATTTATTATATTTCTATAGATACATATATTTGTGGTTGATTAAAACTATAAATAAATTCTTGAACTGAATCTAGATGTGACTACACAAAATATTAGATTACATTAAGAGTATCGATGATTCAATCAGACAGCCAGGAGGATGCATCACTCTCATGATACCAATGGTGAGGCAAATGATCAAAATTTGATCAAAGAAAACATTATCTCAGATGTGTAATTCCAATGATGGATTTCCAACATTGTCCCTATCATGAAAACAAACATGTATATTAGCATATGCATTGATTTCAGATATCATAATCAGCATTTCCAAAAGGATGATTTTTCCATTTCTGATCAAAGTTCTTTGGATCGATACAACTAATGGATTCCAATCAATTTTCTTCATGGATGGGTATTGATGTTACAAGTTGATAAATATGTACCCTAAAGATGAGGAAACAATTACTTTTAGGGATCCTCATGGCAAAATCTGGTATCAGGTCATGATCTTTAGCTTAACGAATGATGGCTCCACTTATCAACATGCCATGCACCATATCCTTAATTTGTTCTAAGTAAGAATTTTGAAATGTTATGTCAATGACCTAGTCTTAAATTACTGATTGTGGTGTGGTAAATTAATAGATCTTCAAGAAATATTTGACAAGATGTGATAGCAGCATCTGAAGATGAATCCAATGAGATGTACCTTCAGGGTAACATCTGGGAAGTCCCTATGATTTTTCGTATGCCACCACATCATTGAGGTTGACCCAAAGAAGAATAGTGCTATTTTAGAAATTTCACCCCTACAAATACCAAATAACTTAGTGGAATCAAAGAGGAAATTTCTTAAAATCCTCATTTTATAACCAACCTATTCAGAAAAACACTCCCATTCACCATGTTCTTGATGAAGGGAACCTCCTACCAATGATACAAGGACATCCTTGAATCCTTCAAAATTCAAGAGAAGTATTTCTTGCACCCACTATTTTTGATGTCTCTAGGAGAAGGTAGGAAACTCAACCTATATGTGGCCACCAAGGAATGTTCTTTTGGATCCCTCCTTGCATAGAAAAATAATGCAGGGAGAATGAATTGTCTCTACTACCTTATCTAAAAAATTCTAGTTATTGAGACATGATACTCTTATGTTGAGAAGAACTACCACACACTCATCTTTATAGTGAAAAATACAAGGCATAACTTACAACACCATTAATTTCATTTATTCTCTTGTAATGATCTTATCATGTACATCATTGGCCATGCTATGTTGACTAGGTTCTTGGATATAGGGGATGTCATTCTGTAGTAATAAAACATTGAATTCAGCTCACAAAAATCATTTAAAGGACAAGACCTAGCTTATTTCCTCTAAACACATCCTACACCAAAGAGTACATAGGTGGACACCAATCTTCAAAATAATGAGGTATTTTATTTCCATGACACTCTCAGGACATGGGATATGTATTATAACAGCTCCTCCTAAAGCCTTATCTGTAAAATGATGGACTAATTGAGACTTAATCAGGTTATCTTAGGGTTTCTATTTTTTATCAAAGAAACTATGTTTTTGACAACCATATGTCAATATTCAATGTGGGAATGAATAATTAGGTTGAATACCAAGCCCTCATCGCTGGTTTGGAGCTATCCCTATAGCTGCAAATAACCTACCGAAATATCAAAGGGGATTAAGAACTTGGGATAGGACAAATTGATTGAAAATATGATATTAAAACAGAAGAATTGTACCCTCTAAATGGATAATATTGTGGAATGATTATAGAGTTCCATTTTCATCCCACATTCAATAATATTCACTAATCATAGAATGGTCTTTCTAATACATTAGAAAATAATGACAAAATCTAGGACAACCATTATCTATAGAAAGTGATATTTCACATCATTCAATGTAGAGTGGTATCATTGGTTTTCATATTTGATATAGGAGAAAACAATCTGTTCAAAAACACCCTAGAGTGTTTTGAATCATCATCCACCCGTATATAGATAGAGGCCACAATCATTATCTCCCAAATGGGACATTCTAGACAAACTGATCTTGATGGGAACAAATTCAGTGTTGGGAAATTAAATTTACCATACATATCAATCCATAGGAATAAAGGTCCCTATAGAATTATGGATTTGAAAGAATCCTCTACAGATTCATAATAGAAGGGTTGATTCTCACTATCTTTGATGAAATTCATCCAGGCTCTGGCGACGCTCATCAGTCTGAGGACCAAGCTCTCCCACTAAATCAAGAGGCCATGTTATTACTAGAAAACCATTATAAAAGAATATGTGGAATATACCAGGAAATTCCATTCCTGATTAATCCATGAAAACTTCAACCACAATCCTCAAGAATTTATACAAACAATGAAATAATAATGGCCATTTTACATTTGGGTAATTGATGGCGTGGCCCCATATCCCTCAACCATAGATAAGCAGTTCAAGTACATCCTTACTAATACTGACTTCTTTTTAAAATTGGAAATGAAAATACACCTCAAAGTATTCATGATGATTAATATAATCCACTTCTTAAATTCCCATATCTTTACTAGTTTTTGTGTCCCTGATAATATAATGATAGAAAATGGAACCAAGATCAATTCTACAGAGTTGAAGAAATTGTACCAAGATTATGACATCAAGTCCAATAACTAATCTCACTTTAATGAAGTATAAAATTGATATATTGGGGCCTTAAAAAAGAATATATCAAATATAATCTAGAATATGGTGAACAAAGATAATAACTATTGGAAGGATAAGCTCCTCCATGCTTTGTTGAACTATAATACCACTAGGTATACTGTAATAAAATAAACCCCATACTCCTTATTATATGATACTGAGGTATTTTTTCTCATATAAGTCTAGCTTCCATCGCTCTGAATATCCATTTATGAAAAAATCATGGATGAAGAGATATCAAAAAAGTGGATGGATTATTTTTAGCGGCATGAGAAAAATTGGTTGTGTACATTGCATAACAATGAAGTCTATCAGTATCAGATCACAGGAGACTTCAATAAGAACATTTTCCTACATTCATTCTTCCAATGAGTATGGGTGTTGGATCTCAAGACCCCAATTTAATGAGGAAATAATCCAATGAATCTGGAACCTAAATAAGAAGAGAATTAAATTATTCATAGGGTCTATTATAATAGAGCTTACTCATTGACCGGTTTGGATGGGTAGCATGTCACACCACCCACCAACGCAAGGTTTCACAAGAAATAAATTGCATAGCTATCATCAAGTGAGATTCATCATAGTTTTATGATGTCAAATGAAATATGTTCATTTTTGTTTCATAATGTTAAACTACACACGTTCTCCCTAATTTCATAACATTAAACTTCACAAGTTCATCTGGGTTGTATGATGTTAAAATATAAAATTTCACCACAATCAAACAATGTTAGACTATTTGGAATTATTCCTTACCAAATGATGTTAACATACATGGAATGTGTCTTAATGAATGATGTAAAAATGCACAGATTAATATAGTTACTTCTTATTCACATTGGGTGACCCATGTCTATATCAGATGATGTTAAATAGCACAACCGATAACCTAAACGTATGATGTTAAACTGCATGAAGGATGTCCTTACCCCATGAAATTAAACTCTACTAGTTTCTAGAGATATGTATGTCGTTATTCTCATTTTCAATGAGATACATATAACTGAATTGATCCTATATCTTGGTATATCCACAAAATAATGAAAAATTCTTGTGTCCTATCTTTAATCATCTCTACACACTAAGAGGAACCCTATTTGTTCAATATTTCTCACATTGAGCATAGCTCATGTGAGATTAAGAATTTTCGTAAGGGATTCCCAACACAAGTGAAGAATAATTACTCAAAAATAGTTTCATCATGGTTCTGAATGAAAGCCCTTGAAATATATATCATGAATCATCATTGCATGACATTTAAATGAACGGTTGTTTACCCTTCTAGCAAGACATAATGCTACATGGCCCTATTCACCTTTACAAATTGGACCACCATCATAGTTGATTGGTCACATACCAAACCTATGATCTCAATAACTATAGGTTATTTTAGTCCTCACATCACATGATATGTAGTGATAATCAGATAATCAATCCTAGGTCCAGTTGTAATAAATAAAAAATCCCCCCTCTCTGTATGTAGGAAGAACTTGCGCAGGAAGTTCCTTCCATAATAACTATATATATATATATATATATATTTATATAGATTCCCACAACCGTGGGATATGTAGTGGAACCCAGATTTCAACCTTTGGGTCTTTCCACAATACCCTTTTTCATTTCGGGAAGCCAACATCTTTTTAGTGTGACATTAAATTTCTTGGTTCCTCAATATTTATTTGTGGGATGATTCTTATCATTACATGATATGTAGTCATGCTAAGATTTCCAATATTGGGACCAATTACAACATTCAACAGAAAAAATCACCACATCTACATATGTTCTATCTCAAAATAGGGTGTTTCCCACTCAATAACTACATGTGGCTTGATTCCTATTCACATGTATGTAGTGACATCCGAATCTAAAATTTTGGGTCTCGCTACAATAACTAATGAGAGATAAATTATCCCCAATTTCATAGGGTCTAATCCATACAGAGCCGTTTTCCTACGTATGAGTCATATCCACGTACGGACTTCTTGCACATGTAATATATCCTTCAAAAAATTTTGACATTGGTTCCCACATCCTTATCAAATGATGATAATATCCACAGAAACTTTCCTCATCGGATGATGTTAAACTGCCTTCAAAACATCATGGCCACATGACATTAAAACGATGCAATAAAAACAACCTTGCCATATGATGTTAAACTACACAGAAGCAGTTACATCCCAACCACATGTGGTTAAACTATGTAGACCATCATCCATTTTTATTCTTTATCAAATCACCATGAGTGACTTTCCATTGTCATCCAGAGTATGAGGTGCATCCATAATCTTTTAAGATCCTCAATCCATGAAGAATACTTCATGTATCAGGTAGATCAGGTATTCAAGAACCTTTCATGGAACATATAAAATATACGTGTCATCATGTTAACCTTTTTTGACAATGAATACATGCTTATGGATCATACATATGGACTTTCTTTTATCAAAAAAGTGTGTCACCCTGCAAAAAAGGCTTTTTAATCCTTCTGAGCCATGACATCACCATGGTAGAACTCAAACACCTTTGTGTCCTCTGAACTACTCTCTGGGTTGTTTTCTCATATAATTACTCATGACATAGGAACCTCTAACAATGAATTACAATATTTTCTTTTCCTTCCAAGAAGAATTATAGGGTATTATTGAATGTAGGTATCATAATTAGGATCTTGTGTACCATCCCCCATATTAGGACCATTTGTTTCATGACAATAAACTTACTTCACTTTGGAAAAATATGTATGACAAAAAACACTATCCTATCATGGTCTAAATCACAATACCTTAAACTATTAGCAAAATATCTTGTTAGGTTGAAAACATGCAAAGGGATACCTAAGATAAATTCAAGTCTTCACTCACTATGATATTCATCACCATAGATTAGAAAAAAATGACATTGAAAATAAACAAAAAATATTGGTTATTGGGCCTACTCTATATTCCTAGTTATAGACAAGAAATACACAATAAACACCTTGGTTTAGGAAAAATATATAGTAAATATTTTCCATACTTTATCACTGTGAGAACATGTTCTATAGGAGGTGAACAACCTTTGGGGTGTTTAGTACCTTTTTAGATATTACACATTCCATAAATCTAACATCACTATATTGGATCATCATATCACTATCTATCATCCATGGACCTTGGGAAAGGATGACATACTTTAAAGGACCCTTTTATTGACTATTCATGTATTCCTATAGATCATGCATATGATCTTGTGGTCATCAACCAAATGAGCCACTCTAGAAAAAATGATTAACAATCCTTCTGAGACCTAAAATCATTGTGGTGGAGCCCATCACCTAATTATGTTATGGGTCGTTCTTGGTATTACTATGCCATACCATCCTCATGACCTGGTCACTTTAGAAAATTATTTAAAATTCTTATACCAATCTATTTAATTGGATTCAACATCCTTCACAATACATCATCTTGTTTTGAAGCTTTTCTCAAGAATGGAATTTGAAACTCTAATCATGAACCATTAATGGTCCAATCATTGTGATTTGATACCCTAGAGACTTGGTCTTGAGCTTTGCAACTAAGTGGTGAGCTACCCTAGGCTTCAAAAAATCTCCATGGATTGCTTTCCCTCAAAACCAACCTCATCATATGGATGTTTGAGTATTCAAAAATCTCACATGGACCTTTGTAATAATTATTGGTAATATTTTCTTAGGAATTCTTTAAATGGATAATGGCTTTGATATACGAGGTAAAGAAATATCTTCCTTACAAGAAAAAAAGGTTCAATCCTTGTGAGCCCTAGAAACACCATGGTGGTACCTGAATCGTCACAGTGTTAAAGGTTATCCCTATCATGTATTCCCCATACCATATTCACATAATCAAATATTTGGGTTATGACATATATAAACTATATTTCAAATAACCTAGTAGATCTATAATCTCTATTATTTCACCCTCAACTGATATTACCCCCAAAAAAATTCCCTTACCCATGGAAAAGAGTAGAGACACATATTTTTTTCAATTCTACCAACACATAAGGGCCTTGATCATCCAACTTGAGGAATCTACTCCTTTTAGAAAAGAATCACTAATTCTCCCATGCCTCAGTAAAACCATGGAAGAACTCAACACCCAAGATTATTTTTTGTCATTATGGGCATGTTGACAACATATTCAATTATCATCAATCAATTCTGAGCTAAAAACCCAAAAATACACTTATAGAGGTCTTAGTTAAGATACCCAAAACTACATCGATAGAGGTCCGAGCTAAAGACCCTAACCAACAGTGAAATATGGTCTGAGATAAAAAAACTAAACTAAAATGACGGTCGGTCTGATCTAAAAAACCATAAACAAAATATACACATGTAAAAGATAAAAGACTCTAAATTAATGTGATAAAAGGTACAAACTAAAAGAACCTAGACTACAAAAATAGAAGGTATAAGTTAAAATACCAAACACTATATATATTGAATTTCTGAGCTAACTGACCCTAAAAAAATCAATGGATGATTTGAGATAAAATATCCTAAACTATTGCAATATAAGTTTGATGAAAAAAGACCGCAAACAACTCCACAATGAAGATTTAGTATGAAT
The DNA here is from genome assembly GCA_963277665.1 of Viscum album. Classification (NCBI taxonomy): domain Eukaryota; kingdom Viridiplantae; phylum Streptophyta; class Magnoliopsida; order Santalales; family Viscaceae; genus Viscum; species Viscum album. The sequence continues at coordinate 1,279,867,231 of OY728145.1, read as the reverse complement.
GAATGGAAAATAATTTAAGGACAATTATATAGACTTTGTAAAATTTAAACAACACTCACAAAGACTATAATCATCAGTAAAAAAGAATCAAACACCCACGAGGACATATATTCAACCCAATTATCCTTCTATCAATCGGGTATTCTCATGATAGCTAGAACAGAAACATAAGTAAAAAATATCATGTTGGTAGGTATTCAAGAGAACTTCTCAACAAAAATAGGTTATGATTTAATTATTCAGATTTGGGCATTTTGGTTTACTTGATAGTATACAAAGGATCTATATAGTTGGAGATTCATACAATATCAGATTTTGTAAAAATCATTCACATCCAGAATCAAAGAAAAACTGGATAAAAACATATAAATTTTAGTAGATCTAATCACCAATAGATTACAATCGGGGTAACCTCTACATTATAGAGTCTCTAACATGAATATACAAGATGAATCAAATTTTAAAAACTCCATCTTAAAACGTGCTTATAATAATGCTTGAAATCATCAATCCTCTGCTTCAGAAAGGTAACAACTTATTGTAACTTGTCAATATGCTCAATTTCTACTTCCAAAACCAATTGGAATACCTTAAAACTAGAAATGGATTCAATCCTCACCTTCTCAACTACATTAAGAAGTACATATTTCTCCAGCATAGTCTTCTCTAATATCTGGTGTGCATGTTGAAACTAGGATAGCTCTATATGAAAATGGCTCATTTCATACTAAAGATAGTTAGTTTCAACCTTCCAAGCATTAACAATTTCCTAGTGAGCAGTCTCCACTATTTCATACAAGGAAATTTTATTAATAGCTTCTTCTGAGATATACATCACAATTGATGGGGCTCAACTGCTACCACCTACAATTCGAGGGCCCTCTTTTTCTCTCTATTGTGACCACGTAGTTTACTATATCATAGAGGGTGCTTTAATTAAACACTACATTAACTAGGGTATGAAACATAAAATTATGTTTTCCCAACTAATCCTTTAACTCCTCTAAGGGTTCTCCAAAAAAATACCGAAATAGACTTCCACATTTTCCACCGCATCGACAGGTAGAATTGTGAAGACCTCGAGCGTTAATCTAATCTCATCATGGGAATGGGAATAAATTATGAAACTAGGTCTCTATGATAAGGAGTGTTGTTCGTGGTTTTTGGATGAAGTGGGAAGGGAACCGAACGTAATATTAGTTGATCATTTTGGAGGAAATCCCATGGGAGCAAGAGATAAATACTCTGAACCCTAGGGTGGAGACAATACAGTAAGAGGATTAGGGGTTCATACATCCCAAGAGAAATAACACAATATTTCAATGTAATTGATGAATAAGGACAATGATAGGAACATTAAATTATCAATTGTGTCCTGGGAAAGATCCAATCCCCCAACCCCCATCCTTAGGTGAAGAGGAAACACCTTATTATGATGAGTGGATTTGTGGAACTTCTAGTTATTTTTTCAAGGATGTGCTTCTCTCACCACCATTGAGGACCGAAAGAACAAAATATAAAATCAGGAAACATTACTAAAATAAAAATGATTCTATTCCTGAAAAATAATTATCCATTTCTAAAACTCACTTCCTTCAAAACTAATGTTGTAACAGAATAGGTACCTATGTAAGTATCCTAAAAACAGTGTACTCACCCACATCGTGTCAACTAGTGTGATCACTGAGATTACTATAGTAGGCAATAAGCATGATTCAGACGGCACCCCAGCCACCTCCATTTCATAATGGGTTAGTGTCGATAGAAAACGGTATTCCAAAGAAATTGAAGGCTTACCCACATCCTCAAAATAGGATACATGATCTTCAATGTGATCTCAACAGGGACATATATATTTTTGACATGATAGAGTGTGCTTATAATATAATCCGAATAAGAAATGTGTGAAATTACACACTTGCTTGAGAATTATACAGGATAAGACCCTAAAAATGTAGGCCACTTACTTTTCCTATTATCTTCCATAGAAGTCCCTATAAAAGTTGTTGAATCTGAATTCATTACTCCATAAGCATAAATCATTGACATAATCCGGTCAAATCAACCAACGAATAAATCATTTTCAGTCTCATAGTCGCTGCTAAACTCCTATCCCACCAACTTTCCTTGGGGAGAATATATGGACGATAAAATAATTTGTTGGTCCAATGAAAACAACCTCTATTTCTACAAAAACAACAACATAAAGGATGTTATTGAAGTTATAATAGCACCATTTCTCTTTAGACATATTAGCAAGCTCAGCCTTACCTCTACCTTTGCAATGGGATAGCCATGGATTTTATTATCCATTTAAAGTATGCCCTACACAGCCATTTGGTAAACTATGGTATAATAATATAAACGCCACTTCAAGATTTCCCACATTATATCTAGGTCTTAGAATAAATACCCGACTTCCTCAAGTCAAGCATTGAAAGTGACACCTATAGGGGAGGTGACTTGGGTGAAACCTTCCAAAGGAAAGTATGATTGGTGCATGCTGCCCCAGATCTCAGCCTCTATGTTTTACTCCTCCCAATACATCCACTGTAAATATGAAACATTGAATAATACATCTGAAATAGTTTCCCTATCTAGTTCCACACTCATTGTAAATTCACAAGTGGACTGTTCTGATGGAAAAGAAGATGATGGTAAATGCCTTATCTTTTAATAGGGTGCTTCTAGAGCTATTGGACCTCTATAAACCACCATATTTATATGCATGGGATTATGATAAGTATTCATTGGTAATTAAGAAGCCTCTCTTACCTATTTGGAAAGTCTCCAATTCGAATATGAGATATTACAAACCCTATTATAGTAATGATATAAACCAATTGTCACATCTTATGAAGGAAGGTTTATCTCAACCTAATACTCCTCCTTCCCAAAAATCATCCAAAATTACTAATAAACCATTGGATTCTCCTCATATTAGACACAAACTAACTGATGATATCTTGATTGAACACCTTTTAACTTATGGATAAATCGAAAGGGTTCATAATGTTCATAGAGGAGATCCCCATAGACAAGGTTGGAAAGAACAAATTCAATAAGTGACTTCATATAAGGCCATGTCACAATGATGGACCCACCATCACCAACCATATCTCATTTCAAAACCGGACCATAGGTCTTGATGGAGAAATTTTCTTTATGGTTCATATAATCCCAGATGTCTTGATCCTCTAGTGTAATAGGTCTCAACCCACTAATACATTATAGATAAGGTTTGAATTGAACATTGGGGATACCAAAGATGTTAAAATATTTATATCCCCTGAGAAGAGATCATATCCAACCAAAAAATACTTTGAAGGGACCCATGATTTAATAAGTCACTTTTCCCATGTAAATATGATGTAGATGGAGAGAGAGTTTTCCCATTATAGGGATGGATAGCTCGATATGCTTCCCAAATCATATAGTCATCCATTGTGAAAGTGGAAATTCTAACTCCAATTTTTTTTATTTCACTGTATTCAAGTACCCACTTAGGTACTTAGTGAGAAAACTCGAATGTATTGCAGTCCATACAATATTGGGAAAAACATCCCATCCCCATTATATAAAATTTCCATACTTGGTCCATAGATTTGTAAGCACATGGTTCCCTATGGAAGTCCATCATAAGAAAATCCTTTTACTTATTAACCTCTAGCTTAGATCAGGTATTATTGATTATGTAACCCAACCATGTATTAAATGGGATATCCTCTATAGGATGTGGCTCCTTTCACACGGAATTTTCATCCAGCCGGATCATTTCTCATGTTAGAGGAGATGTCCTCATTATGTCATCCCATGAAACCCATGGGGTGAAATACATGTCATGTATCCCACCTTGTATAAGTGCACCTCATATCATCCCCACATCCTAGAAGATGATTCCCACCTCTCCATGCATTAGGTAGAAAGTGCTTGTCTACAAAGTCAATGATTTAAAAATTCCCCCGTCAGAAATACTCCTACATTTCAGTTATCTTTAACTACTTAGTGATTTATAATGAAATGTATTGTACCCATAATGGTCATCCCTAGTACATCCCACAGTTACATCTTTATTAGAATTTCTAGTTGGCAACCCACCAAAACAACTAGTTGGTGGCGGACTTCCGTATTATGTATCAATACATATGAACATCTGAATGAGGATCGTAGTAATTCTCATAAACATCTGTCAGAATTTGTTTTATTATTTTTCCATTTTAAGGTATACCTTAGTGTAAATTTATTCACTCTATGTGATATTCTCTCAAAAGGTGTTGTTGGTTTTCCAAGCCCAATAATAGGGTATAAATTTTGACAGAGGTGGAGGAATGAGAGTATCATTAAAAATACTGAATCTATAAATGGAAAGAAAATTTCAAACGGGATAACCCCAATGTTTCTCTCCCATAAAAATTATTAGACTCATGTAAAGTTACCCAATGTCATGATTACTATAACAAACCATGTTTTGTGATAAGGTAAATTTCGAGAGGAATTGGAATTTTGGAATTTACTGGACATGCGATTCTTTGAACTAAGCATCAGAACCTAATTCTAAGAGTTGGAAAACTTCAATGTGTTCTTTCTAGATGTGGGTAAATTTAAAAGATGTTTCTTGGGTGAAATGTTGAGTTTCATAAGTGTCAGGACCCAAAAATCCATGGTTTGGAGGGTCATCAATTGGAGCATAGTATTTAGGAAACTATGCGGCCACTAGCAGAAAACTGTGCAGCCTATTTTAGAGAAATAGTAGGTGTTGCACTGGCTTAGTACGGCTTACCCAAACTATGAACCTAGAATCCATGTTATGTTCTAATTATATATTACTGAATAACTATACATCACATAGTTGGTTCACTGTTAGGATAACCATACATCACAACCATGTAGAGTGGGTTTCATAGGCAGTGAGTTCTATAAGGTTGGTGCATGTTTTGGAAAAACTGGTTGTCCAAACTATGCAGCCCCGTTTTTGGATGAAATTAAAAAATCACTTAATGATTTTATGAACCCATTTTCCATTTTCTACCTCATTATCTAGTAAGCATATCCCCCTTATCTCATGTGTTTCTCCTCTTAATCCAAACCTATGATTTATGATAACTCTTCCATTCATCATCTGATTTGATCATTTCTAGTCTCTATGGATCCATATTAGTAATATCTCATTAAATATTGAATACATTATATGATTCTCTTCCAATATTTTTCACTATTTTGGTGTGATCTTGTTTGCCTATTTTCATGGAAAATTACTAGTTCATCGATTTCTTCCAAACCAGACTAAATTAGACCTCACTATTGGATGAGTGGAATGTCCTAAGCATAATGTATGTGGTATATAGATTTTTTTTCAAGTATCCATATTTTTATAAAAAATTTCATTGTTTACCACACTGGTCATTGTCATGTTATTCTTTAAAATTGAATTATTCATTTTAAAAAAGTATTTTCACTTTATATTAATCCCATATATCTTTTCATAATATATTAAGGATGTTATCCTCGATAAGGAACACCCCTTGGGGTTCTATCATATTTTCTCCCTTTATAATTGAATGATAAAATACTTGGAAAACCTTCCATGTGTTCATATTTGGTCACAAATGGTCTTTCCCTCTTTTATAAAGATGTTGAATGAACCAAAGTCACTTCCAAAGTGCTTGGCCTGACCTATAAATGGTTATATCCTTGTTGGTACATTCCTTGTTGATTAGGGAACGTTTTTTAAGTGCCTCTTTGAACCATTAATTTTTCTTTATATGTTTGGTATCTTTATGAAATGACTATTTTAGGGGAATTGAGTTATGCCAATTGAATTTGATGTTTTCTTGAGAAAAATAAATATTTTATTAAACAATTCCATGTTTTTTTTTAAAAAAAACCCCTTAGTGAGGTGGACTATATTAAATTTAAAAATAATATGTGTGGTAGGCCTTGTTTGACTTTATTTTCTTCATATTTAATTGATTTGAGATATTATGTGCCCCCCTTGTTCATATAAAAGTAAATAGAAAATGATTTTTTCCTTTTTAAGGTGTATTTAATTCACGATAAGGCTGTTTACAAGCATGGCCCAGGTATGGTTATTTCATTAATTAAATGAATTATGAACCCTATAACTAGTACTTGGGATTCCTTCCATGGAATTCCAAGTACAGTGTCATCATACTTGTGATTAGTTACACAGTTAGAGTTTTGTATTATCTAGGGTTGATATTGGTATGCTCAGATGGGCTCATAGTGTGTTCTTCATACCTCATTTTCAGAGATACATGTTTTTTAGGGGAGACACCTTGGATGGGCTCATCTGTGAGATGGTTGTACTATGGAATGGGTGATATTTGGTCCCTTTTGTAAAATACTAAGTATGGGATAAAATGTTTTATTCTCACAATAGGCTAGTAATGATATTTCTATGGCCTTTCATGGGTCACATTGGACGAACTTTGATGGTAGTGAGCCTTTCCGCACTACGGGTGTGATACATGGGTTCCTTATTAAGATTCACCTTAGATGGGCCCAGGATGCTGATTATTTAAAATTTGTAGTTACTTTTATAAAAAACGATAAGGGACTATATTTGAAACCCATGAGGGGTGACCTCCAATCAAAATAACATGCTCGGGTTCAGTCTATCACATTTGATATGTTGTAAGTTGCATCACACTATTTTTGTTGTATGATGGGTTTGGTCCATCAAACTATTATTTTACCTTATCTGTTGATATAGGGTTCTCATGGTTCAGACATTTACATATTACGTCAAAGTAGGTATGGTTGGACATGTGTCCATGTTAAACCTATGATTGTAACACCCCAGGATTTAATAGTACGTTATCTCATTAAATTAATTCAATAGCTTGCGCTACACACGACCCTGAGTTTGAACGTACCACAACTTACCATACTAGCTGTAAAAAAAATTATGAATAGTATTAACTTAATTTGGAATCATATATACTCTATATAATTTTAACATCTATATTATGTGTTTCGTAGACAAAATATAAGAACAAATTATTTTTTTCATATAAAAGAATTATTTTTCAAAAAAATACTATTTTACTGGATTTTAATGGGGAAACCTTTGTAAAACCAATATTTGACACTTTTATATATTCAATTTAGTGAAATTAAATTTTTATTTAGAATAGGGACATAAAAATTTAGTTTGGATAAATTTTTGGTACATTTCTGATAACTTTCATATTCTGATGAATAATGAAAAATATAATGTTTTAATTGAAAACAACTTTTTTAATCGAAATAATTTATAGTGTTAAATTATGAATTTGAATTCTTTTTAAGTATAATTATAATATATATTTTTCATTTAAAACAATTTATGTCATTATAACTAATTTCACATTTAAATTTGACATAAACACATATCAATATTTTGATAGTTTTTACTTTTTAATAACCTGCTTTATGTCATTGACAATGGGAATTAATTTTAAATTAATTAATGAAACTTTTATATTTAGAAAATGGTAAAATAGAATTAATTTTTTAATTAATAATATCAAAATTATCTTAGGGTGATTTTTTGGTATTTTTCAAAAAACATTCAATTTTTGATGAATAGTGAAAAACACTACGTTATTGTTTAAAACCGACTTTTTATTTAAATAATTATTTATTCAATTTAAATTTATTTTAAGTCAATATAGATATATAATACCTATATAAGTTCAATGTAATTTATTAGAGTCATTTTATAATAAACTTATATGTATAAATTTTTATTAAACATTTTACCGTCTTTTACCCATCTTCAGAGGGCATTTGCAAATTTTCATAAAACATAATTTTACTGCTTCTGTGATTTGTATTTAAAAAATTTGAGAGACACAGTTGATATAAGTAAGTAAAATTTGGTTCAATAAGATGAAAATAATTTTTAGTAAATAGTAACTTTTGACTTTTATTTACAACGGTTAAAAGTAAACAAGGTAATTAATGGTAAAAATGATATTATAATTACCCTAAAAATGTCCTAATTCTATTGGATAAGTGTAATTCGACCAAAAAAAACCATAGGAATAAAATATGATACTCTTTGGTCCACTTATATTAGATTAGGACATTTATAATTATTTTATTTAAAGAAGAGTTAAAAGTGTTAAATTCAATGATTAATTACTAAACCATTCTTAATATAAGGTTACACACAATATAAATTCGACTATAAATATTAATTAGAAAGAAAAACGGTTTTTTACATAAGAGTATTTTATTTAAAATTTTTAGCCATTAAATAATTTAATTTATCTATGACACAATGATGATCCAATAATTACTTTATTAATGAAATATTAAAATAATTGATATTATAATTATCCAAATAAATGAAAATTGAGAATTATAATGAATTAAACTATTTTTAAATGTTAATATGACAAGTTAGTGTTTATTAGATAAATTTTATTCTATGTTATAAGGTTATGACTTTCACAAAATCAAAATACGCAATAGTGTCAAAATTGACATAAATTAATTTTTAAAACGTATACTATATTATTGGTTGATATAATATTCATAAAAATATAAGACTCACCCAAAGGGAATACATAATATTTTATTTTTCATTAATAAACCAATTCAGGTTTTCTTGGAAGCTTAGAGTTAGTTTTTTGACCATATTTTGTATGAATAGAAAAGACATGGTAAAAGTTGAACTATTTAACTTGGAGTAAAATCTAAAAGATAAGGTTAAAATGGTAACCAAAACTTCTCTAAAACATATTGGTTGAATGTTTTTATCCATTCCCCATATATTACTATAAATAAATAAGTTTTGAGCTATTAGAAAAGGAAAATGATTTTATTATAAAATAATATTTCAAGCTTTTCCTAAAGTGATATTCACCTCTCTTACAAAAGGGTACTTCCCCTTCTCTCAAAATCACACCTACAAATCCATTTGAATCAGATAAACCCTATCCAAATTTACTCTCAAATTCCCTCACATAAACCTATAGTCTCTACTTTGATGAAAAAGCTAACCTATGGAGCCCTGTTGATCAAACCAAAAGGAAACACCCGAAGAAGAGGTAATAATTTCACCACCCTCTTTCAAGTTTTTTTTTCTTCCACTCCAACTTTCTTTGTTGTTTCCATTAAAAAATAATAAATCCAGTACCTAAAACATACTATGATGTTATTATAAATATGTTACAACCATATTTGTCATTATATCCATCCAATAAAATACAATGTCACTATACATGCGTACGTACGACTTATCATCTCCACGCTGTGGTGTAGTTTGTTGTTCAAACACATAATTATTTGGATGGGTATACTAATGAGTATAACTAATGTAAATAATAAATATAACATGTTAATTATTTGGTATATATTATATACCATCTAATTACCTATTATTTTACCATCAATATAATGATATTGTTTCTCGTGTGTACGTACAGATTACCGTCTCCACGATGCGATGAGATTCATTCCCACGTTCACCATTCAACGATGATTTTAAATATATATATTGTTAATAATAATTTAATATATGAAATAATAATTCTATTTGAGATATATATGTATATATTTATGTACTTACATATATCTTATTCACTTACTTCTGTTCAATACGATTTGAAAATGGAAACTGCGTTTATGCGTCCATACGACCTACCGTCCCCATAAACAGTGCCTTCCATTTCATATATCTATCAATTATAAATATTTATATTCTAAATATATATGATATATAAATCAAGGTTTATATTCAGGATGTATTTAAATCATGATCTATATGATATGATCAAGAATAAAAAGTTAAAACATGTACGATAAAGAAAGCAATTATTACCCAAAATGTTATTTTAACATGGAAATAATTACTAAATGGGTAGTATAAAGTCATAAATGAATCATGTATGATATAATAAATATCAATATAGTTCTGGTATAATTTAATAACATTCTATGGTCATTATAAAATATGTTAAACACACCCTTGACCAAAGGAAAGTGCAATGTAAGGTTTAATTCCTCAATCTCATTATTATTCGAGATTGTTTATTGGTACGTTTTTTCTGGGTCATATTTTTTATCGATGCCCGTTTTTGATAAAAGTGTTTTCAAAGGGATTATATTTAAGGGACACTTTTATTAAAACATCATTTTAAATGTTTTAAATATTTATTCTTCTAAATCATTCTCATTAATGTCAATGTCCTCAAAATGTTCTTTTAAGGATTTATTTATATGGACATGAATGTTTTTAAAATTTTAATTACATTAAAAAGATTCAATGTGGTATGGTACAATTTTATTCAATAATTTCTTTAAATATCATCCTTTCTAAATTGTGTGACTTTTAAATGTTTTCTTGGAAAAGGGATATTTATCTCATAGAGTTTTACAAATCATTTTCATCTATGTTAACATGATTTGATGTATTTTAAACATTTTTGAAGTTGATTTATTATGATAAAAAACTTCCATATTGTATTGAAGGTTTTGTGATATTTTTGACTAAATATGTGTTATTTTAATACCATTCATTGTTTATGGATAATGTATGGAAATGTCATATGCTATTTTTAATATGAATGTTTATGTTATGTTTCAACATTTTCATATAAGGAATGTATTAGACATAGTAAGTGACGGGTGGAGCCCTCTATAAATCCTTGATGAATCATTAAGTCTCATGTGACAATTAGACGTGGAATTGGCTAAGGCCTTTCCCAATTTGATATATGGTTTTGGCTGAGGTTGTAATCATTTTTAGACGTCTTGGTTGAGGCCTTGAAAATATGTTTTAGAATGTCTAGAATTATACATTTCATCATTACGAAAATAATATTGATGGTTCATGTGGTTATTAAACTAGTAGAATACCCATGAATATGTTTTATTATGGGATTATTTACTCAGCTCAAATTTCTGCCATAAATTTTTCATGATTATTATTTTTAAAGAAGTGTTTTTTCAATTATTCCCCATGTCAATTGTTTATGTTATCTTCCACTGAATTGTTTACCCTTACTGAGCATCTGATCTCACCCCTTTCTTATGTTTTAGTATCCCAGGATTTTGAAGATGTGTTTTATGATTGATATCTAGGATTAAGCTAAAAATGAATAATGGAGTTATCAATGAACTATTTATGTTGGATTTTATGTTTGAAATTGTAATGTGAAGTTGATATATGTAATCTATTTTCCAAGACGATCAAACTGACTGGTCATTAGGGACATTATTTCCTTGTATCATGCTAATGTATTAAAATAATGCACCAACTCTGGGTAACTGGGGTCGGGGTATTATAGTTGGTATTAGAGAAAGTTTATAAACAACATTGGAAATATATTTAGATAAAATCTAATTAGAGAACATTACCATAAAATATACTTTGAGGATTAGTATAGAATAACAAACTAGAATTTTGGCAAAGTATAGATTTTGAGTCTTTTCCAAGCAATAAGCCCCTATCTTGATACGAGAAGGTAGAGGCGACTCTGGAACAGATTCACCTAGGAGTGAAAACTCTGACATTGATTTTTTGGCTTGACCCAGGGTATCATGGTACACACGAATGACCCTTGCTGCACTCTTGATTACGACAATCCTGGGGGATATGCTTATAATAATTCACATTTTCTATACAATCCATTAGGAAGGTTTTAAGAATAATTACTTTCTCAAAGAAAATATTTTTTATGGTTATAAATAATAAGCATAATCTTTTCAACATACGTTAGGTATTTTACATGTTTGGAATTATGCATTAGGATTCATAAACTAAACTAGTGAATTCCATTGTTTATAAATGGAGCATAGTAGAAGGAATGAGAATTTTAGCAATACACATGATTGAAAGATTAAGAAGGATCATATCTATCATGGTAATAATCCAACATTTAGAAGTGAAATACTATCCCACCTATTCTCGTCATATGAAGAAATGGTATCATGTGTTAATAAGATAAGTAAAAAATTCTCCGAGTCCTATGCAATTTAAGGGAATAAAGACAAGAAAAGGATGGAAGAGAGAGTGATGGATAAAAGGAATAGGGGAAAGAAGGATTTTCCCATAAATGATAACTGTTGAAAGAATCATCTTGGTAAATTCTTGTTGGGAATGTTATTTTGTTGTAAGTGCATAGAAAAAGGACATCATGTACGTGATTTCAAGAGTAAGAAAAATGTTTCAAATGTACAATGCTTCATCTGCATCGAGTTTAGACACTATGCGAATCAATGTCCAAATCTTCAGAGTATAACCAAAATACTGATATTGGATAATAATCACGTTTTGATACTACCAATGATGAAGAAGAGTAATTATATTTTTATGTTGTTATTAACGTATTGTGTCATTTGAGTATTTTATTAATGATGTAAATGTTCTAAAAACTATAATGTATATAGGGATTTTACTGAAGTACTATTTCATTAATGATTTGAGGTTGTGTGGAACCAAGAAAAGTGACTCAATAGAAAGTTAAACTATTTAGAAAATACATGGTTTAAGGAAACATAAAAATTTAATATGGTCCTGATACTGAGGTATTGATTTTGGAATAAGAGATTATTGATTTGGATAAATTATATTAGATATCATTGACATCTTTGGAACTGATTAATGGTTTATTTATTCCATAATTGTTGGAGTTTAAAACATTTTTTGATATGAGTATATCTAGAATTCGATAAGGAATAAGGGAGCATGAATGTAATTAATAATGTTTTATGGTAATTCAGGGTGTTACAGTGTTTTAAAATAATACAAGATGAAGGTATTCACATGTTATTACATGACAAAAAGGATCCTCATTGTGTTTATCTACATTATAAATTTTGGACAGTGAGTTTGGAAATAGGTATTTTGTATATTTCTAAATGTTGGAATCGATTAATTTTGACATTGGATAATATTGTTAGAGATAAATAATTTTTGAGATTATTTTAGGATTTCCATAAAAAAGACAACTCGGAGGATGTCCGACAAACCATCACGTCTGGCAAGGCCGTGAGACTTGAACCCGCAATCGAAGAGAGACAAGGGTGCATCACCTACCACTGGCCTATGTGATGTCCTAGTTTTTATAATTTATTTTTTAAATGGTCTGAAAGATAAATTATAAATTAAATTTTTTAGAGCCCTATACGATTACAATAAATTGAATATTTAATAATTCTATTATCTTTTGCAGTGAAATATGAGTTTGTGGTAGGAATTAGTTAAAGGATGAAACACAACATGTCAAGTATATATATATATATATATATTCCTCTTATTATATGAATAATGAAATTATTAAATGTTATGGAAGGGGTCTTAAGAACAAAAATGTGTTATCCTAATACCTTATGTTTTGTTAAACTAACGATATTTTAAATCGTCATAGATTGATGGTTTGAGGCCCTCAAATTTTACACTTTTATTTGATTGATACCCTCAATAACTCCCTATAAATATTTAATTTTTTTTTTCATTTATGTGTCTCTAATTTCCACCAATGTTATCTTAATCGAGATCATAATTTGGTGGTGACTTTTTAATTTCTTTTTCCCTCTTATTAAGACTAAATTTTATTAACCCAATTTTTGATGTGGGTTTTTCACAAAGGAATTATTCAATTTTTTACATTTTATTTTCATTAAACAATTTCAAATAGATAGGACTTAATAAATTTAAGGAGGGGAGAATGTAACACCCCACTATTTCATTGTACGTTATCTCATTAATGTAATTCAATAGCTTGCGCTACATGTGACACTGAGTTCGAATGTACCACAACATACCAAACTAGTCATTCAAAAAAAACATTTCTAACTGATATTAAATGCATTTTGAATCATATATAATCTATAAAATTTTAACATCCATATTATGTGTTTCTTAAAAATTATATAAGAATAAATTCATTTTTTCAGATAAAAGAAGTATTTTTCTTAAAAATGAAATTTTACCACCTTTTAGTGGAGAACAATTTTTAAAACCAATATTTGACACTTTTAAATATTCAATTTAATAAAATTAATTTCTTCTTTAGAAAAATGACATATAAATTTTGTCTGGTGAAATTTTTGGAGCTTTTCTTATAACATTCATATTTTGATGAATAGTGAAAAACTACTATGTATTAATTGAAAACAACTTTTTTAATTGAAATAATTTGTAGTGTTAAATTATGCATTTGAATTGTTTTGAATTATAATTAGATGATATTTTTATCATTTTATTGAATGTAGGTCATTATAAGTAATTTCACATTAAATTTTGACATAAACACATGTTAAGCATTTGATAGTTTTTTACTTTTTAAAAACCCTCTTTTTGGCTTTGACAGTTGGAATTAATTTAATATTAATTAATGAAACTTATATATTTATAATTTGGTAAAATATAATTCATTTTTGAATTAGGAATATCATTATTATATTAGGGTTAATTTTTGGTATTTTTCGGAAAACATTCAATTTTTGATGAATAGTGAATAACACTGTGTTATTGGTTAAAACCGACATTTTATTTAAATAATTATTTATTTTATATAAATTTATCTTAAGTAAAAATATTTTTATAATAACTATATAAGTTCAATGTAATTTTTTGGAGTCATTTTATATTAAAATAAGATTTATAAATTTTTTTCAAACTTTTTACATTCTTTTAACCACCTTCTATGAGAATTTGCAAATTTGAATAAAATGTAATTTTACCACTTCTTTGAGTTGAATTTCAAAAATCTGAGAGACACGGTTGATATCAGTAAGTAAAATGTGGTTCAATAAGATTTACATAATTTTTGGTGAATAATAACTTTTAACTTTTATTTACCACTGTTAAAATTAAAATGAGTAATTAAGGGTAGAAATGATATTATAATTATCCTAAAAATTGTTCTAATTCTATTAGATATGTGTAAATCGACCAAAAAACATTAATAATAAAATATGATCCTTTTTGGTCCATGTAGACGCTGAAAAGCGCTCAGGGGATGAAAAATGTTTCAAAATGACAAAGCGAAGTCATATTCGGATCCAGCGACCCAGTCTGGGGGGCCCGAAGGAGTCACGTGAAACAAATTCAGAAGCGAATGTAAAGATATTCCCTGTGCGGAAAGCTCCGTGATTCATGAGAAGTCTTCATCGTGGGTGAGAAATATTTCACACCCCACCCTGCATGGTTGAAATTTCATGCTGCTGCCCTCGGCATGCAATTATTTCGCGCCGACCTATTTTCCGTACCCCCGAATGCTTATAAATAGTAGGTGACCCCTTCGACTTCTAGGCTGAGAAATATGAACTGGCTCTCATGCGCAAAATTCACCTTTCGTGCATGAAAATATGGCTTTCAGGTATGACTATTTTCACGCCAAGTCACCCCGGGGTCCGCCTTCCCATGAGATCCCCTCTGTTTAAGACTAAATTCCAATCCCTTAGGGGTCCGCCACTTGCGCGCAATACCTTCCAATTGCGCACTGACCGACCAATTATGTGAAATCCCCTTCAATTGCGCACACCCCAGTCATTGAGCGCAATCCCTTTCTATTGTGTACACCCCAGTCATTACACGTAGTCTCTCCCAATTGCGCGCCTTTCGCACTCCTTGCGCGCAATAATTTCTATTTGCGCACAAAGACTCGAATCCATTTATGTGCGATCCTCCCTAATTTCTCGTCAGCTTAGTGTTTTTTGTGCAGGGTTACTTATTTCACATGCAAGCCTCAATGGTTGGTCGCAACCCTTCAGTACCCCTCACTCCAGAGCTCCCCAGCTATCTCTTCACTTGCGTTCCCCATGCTCCTCGGGTGAACCTTTGCGTGAGTGTCTGATGCTCTTCTTATGGATGACATTCGCAGGTGTCTCTCATGCCTCAGGCATCCACATCATATACCATTTTTCTATTCTAACTTCTATTCTTGTATGATATAACTTCAATGTCCCATGGATGATCGTTCCCATTGCGTTAATTCACCTTATGCTTCTTCTCATAGGCACGCTAATGGCTATTTATTATTCGCATAGCCACGCTAACACAGAACCCTCGATGGTTTGATCCATGAAAACCCTTTCCATGGTGTTGATGATGCCTTCCCTTTCACAAGGAGTAGAGGGTACTGGTTATGTAAGTCCTAGGGGTGCAGAGTGATCCCACCTCTTCTGATCTACAAAAATGATAAACTGCCAAGCACCATCATCCACATCACATGAAGTTAAACTGTGACCTTGCCCTGTTCTTCGCACACAGGGTCCCATGCCTTGATCATTCTCCGCACCCAATCGACTCCACGGGGATGGGATCAACCTTCATAGGGGATGATATCCTCTTTATTATAGTGGCGTTTTTATGCAAGAATGGGCATCCACCTTAGTGTAATCCCCTATCTTTCCTTGCAGGAGGCAGTATATCTACTCCTCCTTTCATCTTTGGTCCCCAGGGCCAGCGAAGGGCATGGTGGGAAATGGTAATTATCCTTTCTTCGATACCGATTCCCACTCCTACTGTGCTTTGTCGCCATCAGGCCTCCATCCTGGAGTATATACCGACTTCTCGGGATCCTAACCATGAATAATCCCCTGTTTCCTCTTTGGGGAGGTTCGCCTGACGCTCCCCCTCGTTCGGAGCCATATAGGGGTTTAGTAACTCAACGGTGTTAATCGAAGCATACCATTGACTATAACTTGAAGATTCATCCATCACTGGGTGGATTCTAGGATGGATCTCCATCTTAGGGGGCATGAAGTCACCGAGATTATGGGAAGAAATTGTTATTGGAATGGAGCGTTTCTTTTTCTTGTGTCGCCGATGCTTACTCTTCTTGAAAGAGGCAAGCTAAGATGATGATACAGAAGTGGTGGCCCTGGCTTCTGAAATCTCTGGCAAATTCAGGCGTGCATGGAAAATTCCATGGGTGAGGGCGACTGCTTTGTGGGCCATCCGGTCATTATACTTTTGAGTCCCACAATCAGAAAAATGCTACCACTCGCCTCCACTGTCTCTAATACTATCTAACCTCACAAAAACACCAGTCACTTGTGTCGGGGCCAGGCCCAACCTGACTATGTTGTTCTGAATCCGGTCTTGGAGCTAGTCCTTGAACACATATCATCGTATGAGGGTGTTCCCCAGGATCCGGTGATAAAGGTTGTAGTTTGGTCGATCATTGAGATTCGCCTCTTCTGGCATTCTGCACTCAGGCAGTCGTACAATTCCCTGCTCTAAGGCGCTGCGGAAGTAACAAGGGACCTAAGCCTCATTGAATGAGTAGGTCTAATTTCTTCTATCCAGAAAGGGGTTTCTAGGATCCTGACCTTGATGAGGGGACAGAGGAGCCTACTGAGTAGGTAGAACTTGATTATCTCGCCTAGGTGGTGGCTGATCATTACACGAAGGCACCTATCGATTTTGAGGTGGTCTCTGCTGGGCGGGAAGCTCTGCCCGAGGTAGAGGACCTCTACGGGGCTGCAGAGCTTGCTCTACTAGCAGTAACTCTAGCTATCTAGGGGACTCTTTCTGGGACACCACGACGTACTTGGATCGGACTACCCTCCTCACTAGGATTATAGAGGGAAACAAACATTCCTGGATGGCCTGTTACAGGGCTTTTTCGAGGCATTGGGCCTTATCTGAGGAGTCTCGGAACCCTCCAGGATAGTTCTGAGTGATTAGGGAGCGAACCAACTCCATCTTGAAGTTCCATACACACATCTTTGGTAATTTCTCCTAAGTCAGCAGCATGTCATGGGAGTTTGTGTGCCCTATCCACCGAGCGATAAAGTTGACGACTCACTCATCAGGCCTTTGTATGCACTTAAAGGGGTCTGAGATTCTCTTTTTCTAGGTGGTAGAGCTGAACTGGTAGAGTAATTTCCTGTGAAGGTCCTCCCAGCTGGTAACGGACCCGACAGGGAGCTGGCTGTACCAGCCGAATGTCATCCCCTCCAGTGTCTGAAAAAAACAGCGGAGCTTGACGGCCTCCTATTGTGCTGGAGTCCCTTACATAGGCCCACACCAAGAGTTTATGTGGGTCAGGTACTGTGGAGGGTCCCCTTTCCCATTAAAGGTGGAGAAGGTGGGGTTTCCAAATCTCGGGGGTGATGGCATATCATCCACCCACGCCGGGTATGGCTTTCCATCTTGTGGGATGGCCACCTGGCATGTATCCAAATCCTCTATGTGGGAAATGAGTACCGCCATTGGATCATCTGGATGTGGGTCCCTATCTCTATGGGTTCCCTAACCACGAGAGCATTGTCAGGTTCTTCAATGTGGTAGACAAGCTCAGAGCCTCATGGAGCAGCTGGTGGAGTGACCTTTGGGGTGGCCAGAGGAGCCAGAGCGGGGTTCCTTGGATTGTCATGTCGTTCAGGAGGGTTTGGCGAGACATACCGTGATATATTTCTGTGAGCTCCATCATCCGACCTGTCTATGAGAGTGGAATGGTCAGGGTTTCCCAGAGGAAGCTCACAAAGGAGTAGTTGTCCCTTCCCCTTCTATCCTGGCCTAGGATCACCGTAGTCGGGTCGTTGATCTACAACATGCTCAGCCAGAAGTTCATCGACCGTCTTATTCTTCTCAGCAAGCTTCTGGCATAATGTGGCCTTCTCGGGATCCTCCTCTATCTTCTGCACTTAAGCGGATGGGTCGGAGTGCTTGACAGCTCTGACACACTATTTTCCCTTACCGGAATTCCAGCTGAGTACTAATGCCTCAGTGGGCGCATGGAGACCTAGGAGGTTCCTCTGCTGACGAGTAATCCTCCTCAATGGGTCTCGTAGTGGGGGCACATCCGTAGTAAGGAAGTTCCCATAAATAAGTTACAACTCGTTTTCCCCTCTTGAATGATTGGTCATGTTGACCACAACTCTTCCCGGGGTCATGTCCTCAATGTCGCCTATCGAGTCGGGATGTTGGTGAATAACACTAAATAGGAGGGTAGCTTACTGCCCCCATCCACAGACTTGCATGTGGGGGGGGGGGGGGTAGCCTCTTTAATAACCATGCAGAGTACTTGGAGACTCTGAATGAATTGCTGTTAGAGGGCCCTATGGTGACCAAGTGACTCAGGGTGCTGGACCATGGTGAGTGCAGCCATATCAACCAGATGAAATTGTTCATAGATGTCCTCAAGGTGCACTTGGAACCTGGGATAAGGCACTTTCTGGTGGTGAAGACAGAAGTGAGTCTCCTAGAGGGTCTAGAGGAAACATTCAAACTCCTCCAGGGTGAGAAATTTTGGCACACAAAAATTTGGTCCTGCGACCGAGAAAAACATCGCATGGATGTGGCCCGTGGTAAGGATAGTCCAGAAGCTCCTCGGCTAAGATTCAGGGTGTGGACCTTGGTTTCCCCACTCTTCAACTAGGGGAGGCGGAGGAACTAGTAGCGACACTAAGGCAGACTGCTGGGACGGAAGGTTGGTCGGTCCAGAATACGACGCGTGGGGTGAATGGCCGCCGAATATTGGGTTGTCCTCTTAGGATTGTAGTGACCTGGACACTATATCATGATAGGTTGGGCTGACAACCAAAGCTACTGAAATAGCATCGATGTCTGACGATGGTGGGCCATGTCGTCTCCCTCCTGCCATTGACCCCCAAAATAGCTCTCTATGGTCTCTAGCCGATGCATAGGGAACTTCTGGAGATGACGGTGGAGACTGTGTGGTCGGTCCCTGGGGACATGCCAGGTTCTCATCATTTTGGATATAACTTCGGTGGGATATAGGGATCCTTTGGATCTCGCATTCTAGGAGTATGAGGCTGATGCACCTCATTCTTACCCCATCCCTTGACTCAGAGGACTGAGGGGAGGGTTCTAGCGCAGAGTCATACCCCGCTTCAGAGTCTGAGAGGCGGACTTGTCTGATTCCTGTCCGGCCCTGCCTAGAATTCCTCTTGCAGCAGCGACCACCTGATCCTCTTCCTATCAGTGGCCCTTCGGGGCAAGGACCACTTTCGGCATGAGGAGTTCCTTCGGCCATACTGGTGCTGGGATGGAGAGAGCTCCCACCAAGGTGGGCTGCGGTGCGAGGATCACTGGGGAAAATGTCAAAAGGGATACAATGAGTACCTCCGAGGGAAGCGCTAGAGTGGGAAGGACCTCCACTTGAGCTGACAGAAGCATAGGAAGGAGCAGTGGGAGCATGAGTAGGACCTCCATGCTCACTTCCCCTAACTAAATCAGTGCGAGTAAGGTCCTCATTCTAGTAAAGCCGAGCAAGGGTTGGACCACCGTGATGGACATTGGTGAAGTGAAGTTTTCATCTACCCCTCCGATTACTGGGGTGAGGAGGACCTTCTCCAACTGGTATGGGGACATGGGAGTTCCTTCCTATTGGCGAGTGACCGGACGTGAAATGTCTCTATTCCAATGGTCTAGAGTAGGAGGAGTGACCCAGTATCCAGTGTAGTGAGAGCCGGAGAGACCCCCAAATAGAGTGCTTCTATCATGAGGGAGACCCTCTCTTAGGTTGAAGGTGGCATGGGGAAAACCTACAATACAAGGTTGGAAGCAGGGTGGACCCACACCTTTTATGGTGGCGGTATGAAGGGGGCCTCTGCACTTTGTGGCATTGCGGTGTATCGGTCCGCAATGTCCATTTCCTGTGCGGCGACTGAGAGGGTTGACCCAGCCTACCCGTAGGGCGGTTGGTGCCTCAATCCAGATCGGGCGTATAACTGCCCCTACTCAACGTATGCATGGAGTTGGGGATATGAGTCACTAGTGGTTCGGGCCATAGTAGTTGCTGATGTTGACACCCCATGGTGTGTGCCCTATTCCATTTGTGCTTGACGTTGATGTCGGGTCAGTTGAACTGGAGCCGGTTTTGCATGCGCGTGGCACACCTTCTTTTTGGCTCGGGGAAACGGGCGGTGGTGTTGACGTAGCCTGGTGGGAGTTCTCACTGGGAGAACTTAGAGCATGACTCCTATCGGGATGACCTGGACATCCCCTACCTCATTGGAATAGGGTAGAGAGTTTTCAAGTCATTCTGGGGACAAGCTCCCAAAACGATTCAATGTTGGTGTGGGAAGAATAATCTTCCTGCGCGGCCCTCAGGGGTGGTGTTTACAGCATGGCGTGGCCACCTCGAGATCTAGGAGGGCCATATCTATAGTGGGGATGATCCCCTCCTCCTTTTACCTTTATACAAGGTCATTAATTACCCTTAACTAGATAATTTATGATGGGGAGAGGGGACGTGGGCGTCCAGTAGTCATGGCTGTTCAGGCCGTCATGGAAGAGGCAAAACCGCACGGGGTGGCCACATTGATATTTCCCCTACTCCTACGCTGGTGGGAAGGTGGTGATCGATTTACGGATGCAACAACTTGGTTCCTGAAAGCTGGGAGATGAACTCATTAATACTGATAGGAAAATAAATTGGAAACCAGTGCCCCAACGTCATTCCATCTTTCATGGCCGGTAAGAGAGATCCATGCTGACAACGTCGTAGAACATGATGCTCAACATCCTGACTGTCTCACCTTCTAGATAGTTGCGCGTCGGACCAGCTATTTGCTGGGTGGGACCTAGTGCCGGGTGATGGGGTTTGATAACATGCTAATCAATTGATGTCTCAAACTCTATTAGTCTCCATATTGAGAAGAAGATCTTCATGTCAGGTTCACCATTTCTATTTCCAATGCTTTCGTCGGTGCGGGCACATCCATCATGTAGAGGACACGCAGCTGTTACCCAACATTCCCACTTTCTAAAGGCCGGTGGCATCCACTCCTTATTCAGGGACGTCTGCTCCATGATCGAAATTGGATGATGGGATGTCGGTTCTTCCTTATATGGATTCCTCCTTGGGGCTCATCACCTTGTTCGAGTATCCATCAAAGGTTTAAGACATTGGTTGTGAAACTCTTCCTGGTACCATTTCTTCATGGAAACTAGTTAATTAGAATTCTTCTGTCAGGACATTCCAAGGAGTCTGGTCAGGGCAACAAGCTTCAGTTATAGGAGTAGTGACGTTGGGAATCACTGGCGTGTCTAGAAACTGGGGGATCCCACATCGAATGCATGGAATCGTATGAAATGGGCATATATCTGTGGTTTTCCTTATATTCCCATGTTTAAAATAGAGAATTACTCAATTTTAACGTCTAGCGGAGATGGATTATACTATTTGGAAGCCTGATTACAGTGGATCAGATGGAGGACCCCCTGGAGGGAACACCAATACTGGGGCTATTATGTGGGTGGCTTCGCAAATGTTTTCAAACGGAATGAGGAATGGGGTGGCATGATTCCATCGGGATTTGGTGGCCTAGGTGAGTATCAAGATGGGTTATTAATTGAGGGTGAATGGGATATGTCCATTGCAAGGGTGATGGTAAAGTTGGGATTGAGTCTTGAAGAGGCTTCCTACGTATCCCCATGGTAGGGAATAAAAGTCCATGTAGTTCTGTGAGATGATGGGACACCTAGGGAGGCGACCCGTGATAATGGACATGTGGATGAGACCCAGAAGAAATGGAACCTATAAGTTTGGGCATGAGATTCTCGAGACACATTGGCTCGAGGGAGAGATAATGATGAGATGTGAGTGGTGGGATCGAACCTTATAATGCCATCCTATATATCCCCATGGTAGGGAATCAAAGTCCATGTAGTTAAGGTGGAATTTGGGGCTTACGCTCTCAGGCAGCACATGGGGTCGGTAAACTGACATGAAGGTGGAACTAGGGTCCTAAGTGATGGTGGGATGGATCCTCATGGAGGCTTCATACATACCATGACTTGACATGGGTCAAAGTCCTCATAATTTAGGATGGTATGTGGCTTACACTCTGAGGAGGCCCAAGGTGTTGGTGAACCGATGTGATAATGGTCAGAATGACCGGGTGGTGGGATTGAACCTCGGGGAGGCTTCCTACATACCACGCCTTGTCTTGGATCGAAGTCCTCATAGTTCGAAAATGGGTTGGAGCTTACACTATGAGGCAGCCCAGGTGGTGGGTTGTTGGGATTGAATGTCGTGGAGGCTTCCTACATACCATGCCATGACATGGATCAATGTCCTCGTAGTTCGGGATGGTATGGGGCTAACACTCTGAGGTGGCCTAGGTGGTTTTTCATGGTTGGTGCTTGCTCTAAGATCACATGATTCATGCTCAGTGTGAGAAAAAAATGATAGTAGGGACCTGAATATCACGTCACTAAAGTTAAGTCTGTGGGAAATGGAGTGGGGCTTACGCATGATTAACAGCCCAAAGAGGAAACAGGGGCTTATGCGTGGTTAGCAGCCCGAGAAGTCGGTATATACTCCAGGATGGAGTCCCAATGGCGACAAAGCACAGTGGGAGAGGGACTCAGTACCGAAGAAAGGACAAGAACAATTTCCCACCATGCCCTTTGATGGCCTTGGGGACCAAAGATGAAAGGAGGATCAGAGATGCTGCCTCCTGCAAGGAAAGAAAGGGGATTACACTAAGGTGGCTGCCCTTTATTACAGACAAACACCACTCCAATAAAGAGGATATAATCCCCTATGAGGCATGATCCCATCCCCATGGGGTCGTGTGCGTGAGGAGAATGTCCAAGGTGTGGGAACCTGTGTGCGAAGTACAGGGCGAGGTCAGAGTTTCACGTCATGTGCTGTGGATGATGGTTCATGGCAGTTTAATATTTTGTAGATCAGATGAGGTGGGTTCACTCTGCACCCCTAGGACTTACATAACTGGTACTCTCTACTCCTTGTGGAAGGGAATGCATCAACAACGCCGTGGAAAGGGTTGTCATGGATCGAACCATCGAGGGATATGTGTTAGCGTGGCTATGCGAAGACGCAATACCCATTAGCGTGCCTATGAGAAGAAGCATAAGGTGAAGCAATGCAACGAGAAGGATCATCCAAGTGACTTTGAAGTTATATCGTACGAGCCTAGAAGTTATAATAGAAAAATAGTGTATTATGTGGATGCCCGAGGCGTGAGAGACACTTACAAATGGCATCCATAAGAAGAGGATTGGACACTCACGCAAAGGTACAACCAAGGCCCATGGGGAACGCAAGTGAAGAGATAGCTGGGGAGATCTGGAGTGAGGGGTCTAGGAGTGTTGCGAGCAACCTTTCAGGATTCGACTAGTGAACAGCAGGATATACCCAATACCAGTCAGCTATCTGTCCAGCTAGTAGGGCCCGCCTGGCCTTCTATCATAGAGCGGCTCCATGAAAGAGGAAGTTCGCACCTGGAGCGGAAGTATGATGTTCTCAAGAACCTCATCAGCATCCCAGTGAGGCTTTCCATCCTTGAATCACTTCTTCTGTCGCCAGATTTGCATGAAGAACTTGTCGAGGCTTTCAGAATCCCCCTACGGTTTGAGACAGAGGTAGTAGCTGTAGATGCTTTCTACACTAAAGTGTTTGAGAATGTCGAATGACATTCCATAATTTTGTTCTCTAGAGAGGATGAAGGCTCCCCCATATATGAGCACATCTGCCCGCTGTATATTACAGGCCAATTTAATGGCGTGGAGGTTTGTTGTTGTCTTGTTGACACTAGCTTCAGGATTAACCTTATCCCGACACAGATGCTGCAGAAGCTAGGATTATCCGAAGATGACTTGAATAAATCCGATTTCAGAATCCAGGGATATGACAAGATAGATCAGACCATGGTTGGAAAGAACCGTTTGAAGAACTAGTTCAGCAGCCTAGTTATCAGCACCAAGTTTTAGGTTGTTTCCCAGGACACCGCATACAATGCATTGATGGGCAGGCCAGGGCTCCACCGGCATGTGGCGGTCCTTTCATCGTATCACCAATGCCTCAATTAATCCATTAATTGTTGAGTGGGCGTATTCCAAAGTGATGAATCTCATTTCACCACTTATGAAGACCGCTATTTGGATGATAACTATTATAAGAGAAAGGATACAGAAGTCCATACAAGTAAAGTTGAGCCCTTCACCACTTCGATTGGCCCTTGGGTAGGCCTGAATGATGCCTACGTCTTCCCGATCCAAGAGTTAGAGGCCACAACCCCCGATATGGGGAAAAAAATTTCATTTTTGGGACAAGGGGGAACCATGCTCCCAAATCCAGGTGGCATAGGAAGATCACTTCGTATTCTTATACGAATTAGGCATCAGTGATCTCAGAGCCTCCCACTCCCATCAGGTATCGGGGCGTCTGACTCATGGTAATGACAGTTCATCATACTTGTCTATTTCGCCGGGTTGGAATAAGCTGGCTCCACCCAATGTGCCACCACTTATTTGACATTATCAAACGTGGCCCCTTCGGTTAGAGACTGGATGGGATCATGTCAACAACCTTTGTTGCTATGGCCTCAGTAGCGCCGGAGATCCCTGATGCAATAACCACTGCCGCTCAACCTGGTACCAGACTCCCATCAGGTTCTGGTAACTCAAAAAAAAATTTCCCCCATGGAAGATCCCTCCATAAGTGGAGAAGAGGATATAGAGTACACTCTCCTACCTTTGAGGAAGGCATCTCCACTATGGTTGACGAGTTGGTATAGGTGAACATCAGAAGCGAGGCAGACCCGAGACCCACATTGATCAGTGCCACCATGCCCTTTGAGGAGTAGCAGTGGTACATAGAATTCCTTAAACATCATTGTTATGTATTCACCGAGAGCTACAATGAGATGCTAGGACTAGATCCTGTGGTATCCATCCACTACCTCGGTCTTCCGAAAAATCCTCGTGGGTTCAAAAAAGATCCCAAAAATATGCATCCATTTTACGATGCAATGGTTGAGGCCGAAGTTGACAAACTCATCGGGGCAACATCATTAAGGAGGTCTAGTACCCCAAATGGCTAGACAACATTGTACCAATCAGGAAGAATAATGGTCAGATCAGAGTCTATATCGACATCCATGATCTCAAATGCCATTGTCTGAAGAATGATTTTCCCCTTCCAGTGAAATAATTGTTGATCGATGTTACGGCTGGGTTCCAAGCCCTCTACTTCATGGATGGTTACAACAGGTATAATCAGATCTGGATGTCCCCTAGGGATGAGGATTCCATAGCTTTCAGGGCGCCCCAAGGTACTTTCTGTTACCAGGTTATTCCCTTCGGACTGAAGAATGTCAGTGATACCTTTTAGTGGAACATGCATCGCATATTCAAGCCAATCCTCAGGACATTAGTGGAGTGCTATGTGGATGTTCTGGTGGTTATGTCTCACTAGTGCCATGAACATCTCATGGATCTTGAGAATGTTTTCGGCTTCCTCCGTTACTGCCACCTAAAGATGAACCCATTGAAGTGTGATTCTGGGGTCACCTATGGAAATTTCATTGGCTTCATTTTCAGGTACCGGGGTATCGAGATCGACCTAGAGAAGATCAAGGTCATTGTCTAGATGCCTCCCCTGAGTAATATTCGAGAGCATCGGGATTTCCATGGACACTTGGCCTACATATGCCAATTCATTGAGAATTTTTCTAGAAAGTGTAATCTCTTCTCTTTGCTCATAAATTAGGGGACCTCTTATGTGTGGGATGAGGAGTGAAAAACCGCCTTTGAGGAAATCAAGCAGTATCTGCTCCAGCCTCCGGTCTTGATGCCACCCATCTTTGGGAAGCCACTGGTCCTCTATGTCACCTCCTTGGAATGGTCCCATGGTTCCCTTCTCATCCAAGAGAATAATGAGGGGATAGACAACAACCTATACTATCTTAGCTACATGATCCTCGATACAGAGACCAGATACTCCCCCATCGAGAAGAGTTGCCTTGTGCTCGTGTTTTCCATACGGATATTGCGACATTACCTATAGCACCATGAGGTACAACTGGTGTCTCGAGTAGACCCGTTGAAGTAAATCCTATGTCGTTCCACGTTGACTAGATGACTAGAGTAGTGGGTAGTAATCCTCCAACAGTTTGACATCAGGTTTTTTCCTCATAAGGCTATCAAGGGACAGTCGTTGGCTAATTTCTTTGCTTCCCATCCAACCCTCACTGACCGGTCCTTGGACCAGGATTTTCTCGATGACTTAATCCTCTCAGTTGATCAAGTTGTCCCGTGTTGGAATATGCACTTTGTGGAGCCTCCTGGAGCCCCACCGGTAGGAGGCTCAATGATCATAGACTCAATAGAGTAGGTTTGGGTATCATTTTTATTACCCCGGCGCAATCCATTCTACCATATTTGTTCCTGATTTCGGAAAGCTGCACCAACAATGAGGTGAAGTATCAGGCCCTCATTACTGGCCTAAAGCTGTCCCTTGAGACCGACGTGCCAAATTTTCTTGTGAAAGGGGACTCTGAGCTAATCATTAAGAAGATCAACGATGACTATGTTTTCAGGACGCCTGATCTCATACCATTTTTGGAACGCACTCTCGAGTTAATGGCCCAGTTCCCTTATCTTCCAGATGTTTCCCATGTCCCTCGGTAACATAACGGTCGAGCAATTGCTTTGGCCAGCTTAGCTTCATTACTTGCAGAGCCTGAACACGATGATCTGATTATCCATGTTCACATCAGAGAGTCATAGCTCATGGTGCCCTGGATGGGGATGAAATCCCATAGGTAATCCATCTTACCATTGGAAACTCTGCGTCAGGACCCCCAGGTCATCTAGATGTAGTGATCGAAATGATTGCTGATTGGAGGAAGCCATTGGTTGAATATCTCCAACGCGGTAATCTACCGCCAGACAGGGCTAAGTGTGAGCGAATCCGACAATATGCGCTACAGTTTACCCTCCAGAGTGGTCCCAGAGTTTAGTTGATCCTCTATAAGTATGGGCTTGATGGTGTTCTCCTCTGTTGCATTTAGGGGGTTGATATTCCATAGGTCATTCAATAGGTTCACACCAGTTCTTGTGCTACCCATCAGGCTGGGCCAAAACTGTCTCACTAGATTTGGAGATTAGGGTATTTTTGGCCCTTCATGATCCACAACTGCATTGAGTTCTCTAAGAGGTGCCATGCATTCCATGTTCATGATAACATTGTGCATCGGCCAATAGAGCCACTTCACACAACCAAGTACTCTTGTCCCTTTGTAGTCTGGGGTTTAAATATCGTAGGAACTTATCGACTGGTGTCGGCCCGCCAATGCCTCTTCATTCTGACTGCTACGTATTTCTTTTACAAGTGGGAAGAGGCAATTTCACTCAAGGAAGTCAAGGACCATTCTATGGTCGAATTCATTAGTTCCAATATCATCCATTGGTTTAGAGTTTCTCACGCTATCCTCACCGATAACAACACCATCTTCCAAGTAGTCAAGTTGAAAAAGTTGTATTCCAAGTTCAACATTCAATCTAACCATACCTCCTGCTATCACGCGCAAGCAAATGGAATGATTGATGTTTTCAATAAAACACTCTCTAAAATCCTGTAGAAAATGGTTGGTTAGAACAAGAAGAGTTTGCCGGATAAGCATACCAAGGCCCTCTGGGCTTATTGGATAACGACTCGTAATTCCACCTAGGTGACCCCTTGTAACACCCCTAACCTAGTTACCCAGAGTCAGTGCATTATTACATAATATTGGAATTATCACAAGAAAGACCGAGTATCAAAATACCGATTAGTTTATTAGCCTTGGAATAACTAGATACATTAATAAAGTTTGCATTACATCATATAATGAAAACTACAACAACATAGTCTCCATAGTCCACACTCATATCCCCAGTAAGGATAACAATATAGCAGAGACTTTCATAAATAATATTAAATATTTAAGGTGATGTATAACTAAAAAAAATCCATTTAAACTTGAACATCAATATAATATGGAAGAAATAAAATGAAATAATTCCATTTACTTATTCACATGGGTATTCTACTAATCGAATAATCACATGAAATATCAATAACCACTTTCATAATGATGGAATTCATAATGCCAGACTATCATAACCACATAGTCATGGCCTTGTTCCAAGACTACAAATAAGATTTTTTCAAGGCCTTGTGCCAAGACACTAGTTTGTCTCATGAGACCTACCGATGCATCGAGGATCTATAGAGGGCTCCACCCGTCACATATTATGTCCGATGCATTCCTCATATGAACATGTTTAAACATAACATAAACATTCGTATTAAAACAAGAATACGAAATGTCAATAATTTCTCCATAAACAATGAATGGTATAAAAATAACACATCCTTAGTAAAACAAATCACAAAACCTTCAATACAGTATGGAAGTTTTTTATTATAATAAATCAACATCAAATAAGCTTAAAATCCATCAAAGGATGTTGACATAGTTGAAATCAAAACTGTTTGAGAGAAATATCTCTTTTTTTAAATCATTTAAAGGTATCATAATTATAAAATAAAAGATTTACTTTGAAAATTTTCTTATAATCTTGAAATGGAAGCTTCTAAGATTTTATAATGGCAGAAAATAGTCGCACCTGCTGTATAAGTTATAAAAGACATTCTTGCCTTAATTCTATCGAAAAGGTTAAAAAATGACCTTGTTAGGAAAAAGAATGAAGGATTCATGTATAAACCTCTTATAAAAATTCAAACAAGGGTATAAATGACATTAAACCATATTCTATTAAATAGTAAATATGTTTTAAAATACATTTTTAGGAAACATGGATGTGGATGATAAAGAAGTCCCAGTAGATTATTACGTATAAACAACCTCGAATAATGAAGAGATAGAGAAATAAACCCTTACCTCGTAATTTTACTTGGTTGGGGGTAGGTTAACCTCATGAATATTAGTGAATTAATTATTATTAAATTATACAAGAATCATATACACTAATATGGTATCATATATGATCTTATAACATTTCTTTGTTAATAATATCTTAATATTATTGTCGTTTCGGGTGTTAACTTACTCATTTTCATTTATATGTTTTGTTACGTAAGACATGTTTTTTATGGATAGGTTGTATCTTATTCATATCCAGAATGATATTAAGTACTTAAACATTATTATTAATCATCAAATTAGAATTATACTTGAATGGATTTGATGGGGAATGAATCTCATCGCGTTTGTGTAGACCGTAGTCCGTATGTACGCACGAGCGACAATATCATTTTTTTGATATTAAAATAATATTTAATTGTATGGTATATCATATATACATAATCATTATCATGTTATATTTATTATTTACTTGAATTAAACATCATTATTATACCCATCCAAATAATAATGTTTTGAATTACAATTACACCACAACGTGGAGACGATAAGCCGTACCTACACACGTAAGGTGACATGCCATTAAAAGGATGGATAGAATACTGAAATATGGTTATAACATGTTTATAATAACATAAAAGTATATAAAATATACTGGAGTTATTATTTTAGAATGGTAATAACAAAAAAAGAAGAAGTGGAAGAAGAAAGGAACTTGAAAGAGGGTGTTGAAAAATTACCTCTTTTTTGAGTTCTTCCTTTTGATTTGATCAAAAGGACACCTTAGGTTGGCTTTCAGAATAAAGGAAGGCCTCTATGATGAAGTTAGGGATGTTGAGAGAGTATTTGGGCCAGGGTTGGCCGAACCAAAAGGCTTTTAAGGTTTGAATTAATGAGAAGGGGGAGTGCCCTTTTATAAGAGGGGTGAGGGGCACCTTTGGAAATGTTAGAAATATTATTTTATAATAAATTCATATTCGGTTTCTAATGGATCCAAAGTGAATTATTTAAAGTTTATGGTGGGTAGGGATTTAAAACCACTCAACCAATATTTTTTAGACAGGTTTGGGTCACTATATTAACCTTATCATTTAGTTTTAACTCTTAGTTAATTAGTTTAACAATTACCATGTCACTTTGTATTTTTTTATTATATAGTTAATATACTTACTGTATACATCCAAGCGACCCCAAGTGGTCCATTAATTTTACACCTATCAGGATATAAGTCTATGGGACAAGCCTTATATTTTTAAGAATTTAATATCAATTAATAATATAATATTTGTTTTAAAATCGCTTTTATGTCAATTTTGACACTATTGGGTATTTTGTTTTTGATAAATTCATAACAACATTATTACATCAAAAACAATTTATATAAACAATACTAATATTTCATATTAACCTATAAATGTTTTTTAATTTATAAAACGTCTCAAATTACATTTATTTGGGTATTTATAATATCAATTATTCTAATTTTTCATTAATTAGGTAATTACTGCATCACTATTGTGTCATAAATAAATTAAATATTTTAATTTATAAAAATTATAAATAAACTATAATTATGTAGGAAATATTTTTATCTTTATAATGAAAATTTTTAGTCGAAAATACTAATTATATAACCTTATGTAATAATTGTTTTTTTAAATGATATATGTTTTTGTCATTTTTGTATTTATTTTAACTTAATTAAAATCAAGTGTCTCTATCACCTACAAGTGGCTCCATTGGGTCCCAAAATCGACCCAAAGATGCCCATGGTCGGACATGTATCCACCAATAAGGTTAAGACACATTTTAGGGTAATTTAGTATTATTATAATATTATTATTTAACCCTTATTTAACGAATTTACCTTTTAACCATGGTAAATAAAATACTTACCGAAGTAATTATTCAAAATGTATAAAAAGAAAAGTTGCCTATTTAAATTTTTTGGAAATACTGATTTCAAATATGTAATCCATTTTTCCAAATTCAAAATACAGAAGTGGCAGAAAGTTTTTTAAAATTAATTCCCACTGTCAAAATAAAAAGCATGTTTTTAAGATATAATAACTATCAAAAGATTGATACTTGTTTATGTCCGGTTTAATTGTGAAATTATGTCCAATGACCAAAATTGTATTAAATGCTAAAAATATATTATAAATATACTTTAAAACCACTCAAATTCATAATTTATCACTATTAATTATTTCGATTAAAAAAGTTGTTTTAAAATAAAATTTTGTAATTTTCACTATTCATCAAAATATAAATGTTATCCGAAAATTACCAAAATTTAACCTTATGCAAAATTTGATACTCTGAATCCAAAAATTAAGTCCATTATGAGAGATAAAATTTATAAAATTTCAAAAAGTGGGTATTACTATTCATAATGGCTAGTTTGATTGGTTGTGGTGTGTGTTAGAACTTGAAGTTGCGTACAACACACGCTACTGTATTATACAAAGAGAAGCATACTGTGGAAGCCTAGGGTGTTACATTCTCCCCTTCTTCAAATATTTTTGTCCTCGAAATTTCTAGAATATTACCACATAAAAATAATCATGTGGTTCTTCATCATAATTTCCTCAGGTTCCCACGTTCCCTCTTCCATTTTATGGTTTTTCCATAGAACTTTTACCAGACGAGTCATCTAGTTTCTCAGCACTTGTTCTCTCATATCAAGAATCCTGATGGGCTCTTCATAATAAGATAGATTGTGTTCTAGTTCTAATTCCGCATAGGTGCGTACATGCGTTGGGTCAGGTATGTATTTTCTCAACAGTGATACATGGAATTCATCATGAACTTTGAAGAGACTTGGTGGTATTGCGAAACGATAGGCTACAACCCCAATTCGTTCTAGAATTTCCAAAGGCCCGATGTACTTGGGACTCAATTTAACATTTTTACCAAAACTTATAACTCCATTCCATGGATATTCCTTCAGGAAAACATGATCACTAACTTGAAATTCCAATTCCTTCCTTCAATTATCGACATAGCTCTTCTGCCTACTTTGAGAAGCTTTGATATGGTTTTGGATTACTTTCACCTTTTCCATCATTTCCTCCACCAGTTCTGGGGCTACAAGTTTTCTTTCACCAACTTCATCCCAACAGGTTGGTGTTCGACATCTCTTTCCATACAATGCTTCATATGGTGCCATCCGAATACTTGAATGGAAGCTATTGTTATAGGAGAATTCTATGAGAGGTAAATATTGATCCCACATACCCTGAAAGTCAAGTGAGCATGATCTCAACATGTCTTCTTAGGATTGAATAGTATGTTCTGATTGTCCATCTATTTGAGGGTGGTAGGCAGTGCTCAAACGATGTTCTGTATCCAAGGCCTTCTGAAGACTCTTCCAAAATCTTGAAGTAAATGGGGATCATGATCCAAAACAATAGATAGGGGTAATCCATGAAGTTTCACAACTTTATTAATATATAGTCTTTGTATATGTTCCAGTGGTAGATCTTCTCTTATAGCAAGAAAATGTGCTGACTTGGTAAGACGATCAACAATAACCCATATTTCATCGTTCCTTCTAGGAGTCTTTGGTAGCCCCATGATGAAGTCCATCGTAATATTATCCCATTTCCACTCAAGTATGGGAAGAGGTTGCAATACTCCACCAGGCTGTTGCCTCCCACCTTCCTCTTGTTGACAAACCATACATCTTGACACAAAATACGCAATCTCTCTCTTCATGTTGTCCCACCAAAAATGTTCCTTAAAATCTCTATAAATTTTGGTGCTCCCAGGGTGTATAAAGAAATTAGAACTATGAGAATCATCTAATAATTCCCTTTTTAGATCAGGTATATTGGGAACACAAAGTCTCTTACCAAATTTTAAAATTCCTTCTTCATACACATTGTCTCTCAATCTCCCATCATTCACAGCTTTAATCTTCTTTTGAAATTCTTCATCATCGGTCTGACAATTCTTTATCCTTTCTAGTAAAGATGGTTTGACAACCATTTTAAAAAGCATTGATGTTTCACCTTCCATAGTGATTCCCATATCCAACTTTACTAGATCCATAAAAATAATAACCCTTTAAATTCTTATTATGTTCAAAACTCCATGATCTTTTCTGCTCAAAGCATCTGCCACCTTATTTTCCTTCCCCGAGTGGTAGTGTATCATGCAATCATAATCCTTGAGTAGTTCAAGCCATCGACTTTGCCTCATGTTGAGTTCTTTATTTGAGAAAATATACTTCAAAATCTTGTGATTAGTATAAATCTCACATTTTTCACGATAGAGGTAGTGTCTCAATATCTTCAAAGAAAAGATCACAACTTCTAACTTGAGATCATGAGTAGGATAGTTTTTTTCATGAATTTTCAACTACTGTGATGCATAGGCAATAACCCTATCATTCTACATAAGGACACAACCATGTCCTTTCATCGATGCATCACTACAAATAACGAACCCATCATTCCCCGATGGTAGAGTCAATATAAGAGAATTGACTAATCTTCTCTTCAGTTCATTGAAACATTCTTCACACTCTTTTGTCCAAACAAATTTAACCCCATTACTTGTGAGCTTTATTAATGGGTTAGCCAACTGGGCAACAATCTGGAAGAAACGTCGATAATAACCTACTAAACCAATAAAACTATGTACCTCGGTTATAATCGATGATGCAGGCCATTATTGGATTGACATAGTCTTAGAAGGATCAATAGAGATTCTATCTTTAGAGAAAATATGTCCATGAAAAGAAATCTCTTGAAGCCAAAATTCACACATGCTAAACTTCCCATATAATTCATGTCTTATTAGAGTCTTCAGGATAATGCACAAGTGATTTTCATGATCTTCATAGCTTTTGGAGCATACCAAGATATCATCAATAAATACCACCACAAATTCATATAGATATTCCTTGAAAACTCTATTCATTAGATCCATGAATACAGAGGGCGCATTATTCAGCCCAAAAGGCATTACCGTAATCTCTTAATGCTCGTACCTGGTTCGAAATGCTGTCTTCAGAATGTCTTCCTTCTTCACACACAACTGATGGTATCCAGATCGAAGGTCAATCTTTGAAAAGTATTGAGCTCCATTCAGTTGGTAAAATAAATCATCAATGTGAGGTAGGGGATACTTTTTCTTTATTGTTATATCATTGATCTCCCTGTAGTTGATACAAAACCTCATAGATTCATCTTTCTTTTTAACAAAAAGAACAGGGGCTCCCCATGGAGAAACACTAGGGAGAATAAATCCCTTATTACTCAATTCCTCTAGTTGTTTCTTTAGTTCAACTAATTCCATAGTGCCCATTATATAAGGGGTCTTTGATATAAGCCTTTATCTAGGAATTAAATCATTGGAAAACTCAACTTATCGTTCTAGAGGATGTCCAGGTAAATCTTCCGGAAACACATCTACATATTGTTTCACAATAGTTACATCCTCTATTAGAACATTCCTTTACTCACCCACAATCATTTCATTCTCTTCCTCCCCAATAATTGAATTTAGTTGAGCTTCTAGGGGTGGATCTAGATAAGAATTAGGTGGTGATGATTATGATCTAAAGGAAAGGTGTTCCTTATCATCAATATCAAAAATCGTAACCTCCTTCTTCTTACAATAAATCTTCGCATCAGGGTCAGAAATCCAATCCACACCAAGGATTATATCAAACTCATTCATAGGTATGATGATGAGATCAGGGGATAAAGAACATTTATGTGCTCTAATGGGGACTGATTCACAAGATGTTGTTGCAATGATACTTCCCTTAAGAGTTTTAACTGACAACTCCCTTGATAAATCAAATTTGAAATATCTAATTTTCTCAGCAAACTGGGAAGATATGAAACAATTCGATGATCCAGAATCAAATAATGCATTTTCTGAACTTGAGGAAACCATTAAATTACCTGCCACCACGTCTTTCAGAGCTTCTACCTCAGTAGTAGTGATAGCATAAGATTGGCCTTGATCCCTTGGCCTTTTCTGAGGTAAGTTCCCCTAATTCTTAGGACATTCATTTTCATAATGTCCCATCTCCCTAAAATTGTAGCATTGGACATCAGTAGATTCCTTCTTCCCATTGCAATCACGAGCTTGGTGGCCATTTTCACCACACTTGTAACAGACTCCCATTCCACTTAAGCATGTACCAGGGTGTTTTTTCCCACATTTACTGAAGGATGGATATTCAACTTTTCCCTTCTTCCCTTTATTTCCATTCGTATATTGATCAGTAGATCTCTTCTTCTCTTGCTTTTCTTAAAGTCACAAGACTTAGAAAATTCCTTCTCTATATTGATAGCACATGAGACAATGTCTTCATACGACGAGAAGGATTGTGAGACTAATGCTTGATGAAGAAATGGTTTTAACCCATCAAAGAAACAATCAATCTTACTTCTTGGGTTACATATATAATCTCTAGTATACCTTTCTAACCATGTAATGTTAGCCTCATACTTTGTGAAATTCTCATCCTCCTTTTGTCTCAGACTCAGAAATTGCATTTCCATATCTGCTCGATGGTCATGAGGGATGTATTTTTCTAAAAACAGATCTTTGAACTCCCTCCATTCCATATTTGATACTTCATCATCTTCCTTCATGTTTTGAATCAATGACCACTATTGAGAAGCATCTCTAGTGAGGTAGTAAACTGCCATGATAACTTTTTCCATTTCACTACTCCACAATGTTTGAAATATTTTCTCAAGGGAATTTATCCATGGCTCAGCTACTAAGGGATTTGTACTACCATTGAATGTTAGTGATTGTTTCCACATGAAGAGATCTAACATTGATACTCCATGCTGAGGATCAGGGTGCTCCACATAGGTAAGGTTATTATTCATAACCTGAGTGAGTTGTCCCAGTATGGTGATTAGCGGATCAACACCAGTTGCATCACCAGCTCCACTATAATTATCTTGAGCATGAGGGAAATCCCGACACAGAGTGCGTGCATTGATACGGATTTCATTTCTTCCACTAGGAACAATTTCTAAACAATGGCATAATCTAGATCAGTTTATGAATCAAAATACACAATTCCATACTTATAAAACACTTAACATAAATTGAACTATTTATGGATATAATCCATTATCAAAAGAATGTTTTCATTGAGGAATTATATACTCATAAACCCTTCATAATGATTTGTAATGAAAAATAGATTTATCCTAAGAATTTCCCCTGGTAGTTTCATAACCATGAGTGCAGTAAGGCCCGCTATCGTGCACCAGTTCTCATTCGAGTCTATCTCAAAACGGTGTTTTCGGGTTTTGCCCCTAGGTACATCTGTGCTAGAGCCGCCTCTACCTTCTCGTATCCAGACAGGGATGTATTTCTCAGAAAACTCACAAAATCTATAAAATACCAAAATTCTAGGAAGTTCTTCTGTACTAATCGTCAAATTCCATCTTAGGTCTATGTGCTCTAATCAGAGATTATCTAAATATAGCTTCCATGTTTTGTACTAAACTTCCTCTGATACCAATTGTAATTCCCCGAACCCAGTTACCCAGAGCCAGTGCATTATTACAAAACATTTTCATGATCACAAGAATGATCAAGTCTCGAAAGACCTATTAGTTTAATAGCCTTGGAATAACTAGATACATTAATAAAGTTTAAATTACATCATAAAAGAAAACTACAACAACATAGTCTCTATAGTCCACACTCATATCCCCACATACTATCCCATCAGGTCATTCATAAATTACTTTTTCACATCCTGGGAAAAATAAAACATTGAAAGGGGTAAGCTTAAATGCCCATTAAGGATAACAATATAGCGGAAACATTCATAAATAAGAATAAACATTTAAGGAAATGTATAACTAAAAAGAAAGCCTTTTAAACATGAACTTCAACATAATATGGCATAAATAAAATGAAATTATTCCATTTACTTATTCACATGGGTATTATACTAATCGTATAATCACCTGAAATATCAATAACCACTTTCATAATGATGTAATGCATAATGCCAGACTATCATAACCACATAGTCAAGGCCTCGTGCCAAGACTACAAATAAGATTTTGTCAAGGCCTTGTGCCAAGACACTAGTTTGTCTCAGGACACCTACTGATGTATCAAGGAGCTATAGCGGGCTCCACCCATCACATATTAAGTCTAATGCATTCCTCATATGAATTGGTTTAAACATAACACAAACATTCCTATTAAAACTAGCATATGAAATGTCAATACTTCTATAAAAACCATGAATGGTATAGAAATAACACATCCATGGTCAAACAAATCACAAAACCTTAAATATAATATGGAAGTTATGTATCATAATAAATCAACTTCAAATAAGCTTAAAATCCATCAAAGGATGTTGACATAGCTGAAATCAAAACCATTTGAGAGAAATATCTTTTTTTAAATCATTTAAAGGTCACATAATTATAAAATAAAACATTTACTTTGAAAATTTTCTTATAATCTTGTAAGGGATTCTTTGAAGATTTTATAATGGCGGAAAATAGCCACACCCATCGTATAAGTTAAGATATAAATTCTTACCTTAATTCTGTCAAAAAGGTTAAAAAAAGACCTTGTTTGAAAAATGACGGAAAGATTCCTTTATAAACCTCTTATAAAAAGTCAAACAAGGGTATAAATGACATTAAACCATATTCTAGTAAATAGTAAAAATGTTTTAAAATACCTTTCTAAGAAACATGGATGTGGATGATAAAGAAGTCCCAGTAGATTATTACATATAAACAACCTCGGATAATGAAGATATTGTGAAATAAACCCTTAAATTGAACTTTTACATGGTTGGGGGTAGGTTAAACTCCTATATAATGGTGAAATAATTGTTATTAAATTATAAAAGAATCATATACATTAATATGATATCATATATGATCTTTTAACATTTCTTTGTTAATAATATCTTAATATTATTGTCGTTTTGGGTGTTAACTTACTCGTTTTCTTTTATATGTTTTGTTACATAAGCCATGTTTGTTATGCATAGGTTGTATCTTATTCATTTACAGAATGATATTAAGTCCTTAAAAATTATTATTAATCATAAAATGAGAATTATACTTGAATGGATATGATAGGGAATGAATCTCATTGTGTTCGTGGAGACTGTATTCCGTTCCTATGCACGAGGGACAATATCATTTTTTTGATATTAAAATAATATTTAATTGGATGGAATATCATATATACGGAATCATTATAATGTTATATTTATTATTTACATGAATTACCCATCATTATTATACCCATCCAAATAATAATATTTTGAATTACAATTACACCACGACGTGGAGACGGTAAGCCGTACGTACATACGTATGGGGACATGTCACTCAAAGGATGGATAGAATACTGAAATATGGTTATAAGATGTTTATAATAACATAAAAGTATATATAATATACTGGAGTTATTATTTTACAATGGTAATAACAAAGAAAGAACAAGTGGAAGAAGAAAGGAACTTCAAAGAGGGTGGTGAAAACATTACCTCTTCTTCGAGTTCTTCTTATTGATTTGATCAAAAGGAAACCATAGGATGGCTTTCTGACTAAAGAAAGGCCTCTAGGATGAATTTAGGGGAGTTTATAGAGTATTTGGTCAGGGTTTGTCCAAACCAAAAGGCTTTGATGGTGTGAATTAATGAGAAGGGGGAGTGCCCTTTTATAAGAGGGGTGAGGGGAACCTTTGGAAAAGCTAGAAATATTATTATATAATAAATTCATATTCGATTTATAAAGGCTCCAAAGTATATTATTTAAAGGTTAAGTTGGGGATGGTTATAAAACCACTCAAACAATAGGTTTTAGACTGGTTTGGGTCCCTATATTAACCTTATCTTTTAGTTTTAACTCTTAGTTAATTAGTTTACCAATTACCATGTTACTTTGTATTTTTATATTATATAGTTAATAAACATACTATATACATCCAAAAGACCCCCAAGTGGTCCATTAATGATACACATATCATGATATTATTCTCTTGGATGAACCTTATATTTTTATGAATTTAATATCAATTAATAATATAATATTTGTTTTAAAAACTCTTTTATGTCAATTTTGACACTATTGGGTATTTTGTTTTTGATAAATTCATAATAGCATTATTACATCAAAAAAAATTTATATAAACAAAAATAATATTTCATATTAACCTATAAAATTATTTTAATTTATAAAAAGTCTCAAATTACATTTATTTGGGTATTTATAATATAATTTATTCTAATTTTTCATTAATTAGGTAATTACTGCATCACCATTATGTGATAAATAAATTAAATTATTTAATGTCTAAAAATTATAAATAAAATACCATTATGTTGAAATCTTTTTAGATTTCTAATGAATATTTATAGGCTAAAATTCAACATATATAACCCTATGTAAATTGTTTTTTTCTAAAAGATATATGCTTATGTCATTTTTGTATTTATTTTAACATAAATAAAATAAAGTGTCTCTATCACCTACAAGTGGCTCCATGGTGTCCAAAAATCGACCTAAAGATGACCATGGTCATAAATGTATCCAAAAATAAGGTTAAGACACGTTTTAGGGTAATTTAGTATTATTATAATATTATTGTTTAACCCTTATTTACCGGATTTACCCTTTAACCGTGGTAAATAAAATATTTACCGATGTAATTATTCAAAATGTCTAAAAATAAAAGTTACCTATTTACACAATTTAGACATCCTGATTCCAAATATGGAATCCATTTTTCCAAATTCAAAATACAGAAGTGGTAGAAATTAATTTAAAATTAATTTCCGGAGTCAAAACAAAAAGCGTGTTTTTAAGATATAATAACTATCAAAAGATTGATACTTGTTTATGTCAGGTTTAATTTTGAAATTATGTCCAATGACCAAAATTGTATTAAATGGTAAAAATATATTCTAAATATACTTTATAACCACTCAAATTCATAATTTATCACTATTATTTATTTCAATTAAAAAAGTTGTTTTTAATTAAAATTTAGTAATTTTCACTATTCATCAAAATATAAAAGTTATCCAAAAAGTACAAAATTTTTACCTTAGGCTAAATTCGATACTCCAAATCCAAAAATGAAGTCCATTTTGAGAGATAAAATTTATAAAATTTCAAAAAGTGGGAAATACTATTCATAATGGCTAGTTTGATTGGTTGTGATGTGTGTTAGAACTCGAAGTTGCGTACAACACACACTACTGTATTAATCAAAGAGAAGTGTACTGTGGACGCTTGGGGTGTTACACCCCATATTTCCGAGTATATGTAATTGAGGTCATCCATCCCATCGAGATTCAGTTTCCCTCATTGCACAAAGCGTTCTATGACCAACAAGTGCCAGATAGAGTAGCTGAAATTCATCTAGCTGAATTGGATGCACTCGATGAGAATAGGCTCCGTGAACTACACAATCTGGAAAGGAATCAGAGTAGGATGGCTTGATCCTTCAACAAGAAGGTTCTCCTCTGCTCATTCCTGTAAGGAAACTTGGTGTTGGATCTGAGATCACCAATGATACCTGGTTGAAAACCACCCATGTTGGAGCCCAAATGGGAAGGACCTTTCATTGTTCATAAGGTTTACCCCTATGGAGCATACTACCTGGTGACCATGGACGGTGAGTGTATAACTCCTCCCACCAATGCCAAGTTCCTCAATAAATACTTTTCCGAAGTTGTATGGTCCTGCGTGACCTAAAACTGTTGGTCAGGCATGACCTTAAACTAGTGGTCCTGCACGACCTTGAACTGCTAGTCCTGGGCGACCTTAAACTGGTAGTCCTTCAAGACCTTAATCTCCTAGTCCTGCACGGCCATAAATTTCTGGTCATGCACGACCATAAACTACTGGTCCTCCACGACCTTAAACTACTGATCCTTCATGACCTTAAATAGCAGGTCCTCCACAACCTTAAACTGCTAGTCGTGCACGACATTAAACTGCGTTTCCTGCATGTCCTTAAAATGTCGGTCTTGCATGAACCTAAAATACACCCCATTCCCACATGACTTCAATCTATACTGTCCTGCATGACGTTAATCTACACACAGGACTACATGAGTTTAATTTCACCTTCAAGAACATTGTGTGGCTTGATTCCCATCCTTATGGGATACGCAGGACCGCCCAAGCTTTTATATTTCAGTTCCATCCCCATATCATAGAGATATCTCGGTCACCTAGGCCACATGGTCTATTCCTGTAGAGACCCGTAGCCTGACGTACATGGACATTACATTACATTTGCGGAATACTTAGTACATAACAAAAACACACACACAAGGATCGTAATAGTTTAGTGTCTTTGGAAACTCGGAACGTAATCTTCTAATCGTGGTGAAAGATCTTCAATATCTCCCATAAAGATCTTCCCTTTTTTTTACCTAAAACCTTTATTTATATCCTGGGGAAAAGAAAACATAAAAGGGTGAGCTCAAATGCTCAGTAAGGGTATACAAAAGAAATAAAAATCATATCATATCTTTTTGAAAATCATAACCTGCAAAAGAGATCATAATATCTTAACATGGAACAAATCATAGAAGTGAAAATGAGATCACCATAATCATAACATGAAACTTGAAACTTTGTGGCATGCACACATAATCATGGAAAATCATTTCTTGTTAGTCATGACTCATTTCCAAGACTATCTTAGTGGACAAAGTCCCTTTCTGAATCGAGTAATCCTCGTTTCAGTCCTGTTTCACTGAACCGGTATAACCTACCATTCCAGCCATGTCTATCTCATGAGATATAAAATCTTTACCCAATGCATTGGAGGGAGATATAGGTCCCACCCATCTCTTAATGAATCCTTTCTTATGTGTGCCACAAAATCATAAATCATACATCATTGCATAACCCATGTAATAAAAATGGGATTCTTAAACAACATGACATCATAAAACCATTCATATAAGATAAAGGAATTCATAAACATAATTCCATCACAACATAGTCAAATCAATGTAAAAATATGGATAGAAACAGAACCCTTTATTATCTTATATGGAAAATAATTTTGATAAAACACTTGAATTGAATTCTTGAGGAAAATATCATTTCTTCTTCAAAATCAATTTCTTTTCACAAAACAACATGCAATTTTAAAAGAAAGAGATTTTATTGAAAATAGTCATGAAATATTTTAGAGGAAGCTTCATGAAGATAAGGCTTTATAAAACAGTATAAATCCATTCGTGCCGTATAAGTTAAAAAAAACATTCTTCTCGTACTTTTGTCGGAAAAGTCAAAAAGTACCTCGTATGAAAAAGCGACAAAAGATTCCTTTCATATTCTTTACTAAAAACTCACCGAAGAGTAAAATTGGATTTAAACTATTGTAAGTGGATGGAAACAATATTACATATTGAAGGAACATGGACGTGGATGATAAAATACACCCCAGTAAATACTTACGAATAAACAATCTCGGATAAAAATGAGATTGTGATATTTCCCTTACCTTAGGTCCAATTTGCTTCGTATGTGTCCGAACCTCCTGTATAATGATTTAAATAATGTCATTGACTTATTACAGAATCATATTCATTGTTATGATATCATATATGGTTCACTTATGACATTATATTACCCGTTCTTTTGTAAATTCCATGTTAAAGAAGCGTTTTGGGTAAAATCGTTTCATTTATCGAAGGTGTTTTGACTTGTTGTTCTTGACATCATTATTACTTATATCATGATTTACTTACTTCCAGAATATAAAATATGATTTATATATCATATATATTCAGTATATATATATATAATAGATAGATAAATAAAATGAAAAACACCGTTCATGGAGACGGTAGTCCGTACGTACGCATGAACGCTGTTTTTCTTTCCTTATTGTCTTGAAATGGAAGTAAGTAGATGACATACATATGTATATATATACATAAATCCAGTAGCTTTATAATGTCATATATTTCATTATTATTTCTTATATATACATTATAATCATTCTTAAATGGTTAACATGGAGAATGAATCTCATCGCGTCGTGGAGACGGTAGTCCGTACGTACGCACGAGCGATGATATCATTTCTATAAATATTGAATTGAATTGGAGTGGATTATACAATATATCAGAATCAATATGATGTTGTAATAACTATGTATAGTTATTCTTTACACCATTATACCCATCCATGTAAGGTGGTGGTGGAAAATAGATTACACCACGGCGTGGAGACGGTATTCCGTACGTACGCACGCGCGGTGATTTCTTTTTCCGTAGGATGGATAGATGGTGAAATAGGGTTGTTTCATACTTATAATAACATATCAGTATATGAGTGATACTGATGTTATTACTTCATAATGAAACAACCTAAGAAGAAGAAGTGGAAGAAGAAATAAAGATGAAAGAATTGGTAACGGTAATTACCTCTTCTTTGAAGTGCCTCTTTGAGACCTCCTCTTAGGGCACTAGAATTGGTCTTTGAGGAAGACCAGAACCTCTAGGATGTTTCTAGGGAAGTGGAGAAGGGATTTTGGCAGGGGTTGGACGAGCTTGAGTGCTCAAATTGGTGTGAGGAGGAGGGGGAGGAGGTGTCCTTTTATGGGGGAGGAGAGGGGCACCTTAGGAATATCTCAAAATATTATTTTATATTAAAGTCAAAATCGGTTTATAATGGTTCCAAAGGGTCTTATTTCGAAGCTAAAGTGGGTATGGGTCGAAATACTATCAACCAATAAGATTTAGACAAGTTTAGGTTCTTATTTTAACCTTATCAATTAGATTTAACTCTAAGTTAAATAATTTAACTTTTACCGTGTCTTTTTGTTTTCTTTCACTATATGGTTAATACACTTACTATAACATGAAAAACGAACCCCAAATTGTATATTATTAATACATATATCCTTATCTAAGTCATTTGGCCGAACCTTAGATTTTTAGGAAT
Organism: Viscum album; assembly: GCA_963277665.1. Classification (NCBI taxonomy): domain Eukaryota; kingdom Viridiplantae; phylum Streptophyta; class Magnoliopsida; order Santalales; family Viscaceae; genus Viscum; species Viscum album. The sequence continues at coordinate 1,279,822,655 of OY728145.1, read as the reverse complement.
AAAATAACAATTAATAATATAATATTTGATTTAAAAACTCTTTTGTGTCAATTTTGACACTATTTGATATATGATTTTTGTGAAAGTCATAACAGAATTATATGTTCGAACCAAGTTGATTAAATCAACAATAATATATCATAGTAACCTAGAAAATTAGTGGAATTCATAAAAAGTCTTAAATTACATTTATTTTGGTATTTATATTATCAATTATGTCAATATTTCATAAATAAGATAATTACTGCATCATCTTTGTGTCATAAATAAATTATATTATTTGATGTCGAAAAATTACAAATAAAATACCATCATGTAGGAAATCGTTTTAGCTTTCTAATGAATATTTATAGTCGAATTTATCTTATGTATAACCCCATATTAAAAATGATTTACTTATTAAACTTTGATTTTAACTATTTTAACCCTTCTTTAAATAAATTAATAATAAATGTCCTAATCTAATCCAAGTGGGCCTAAATGGTCATATTTTATTCCTAAGTTTGTTTTTGGTCGAATTATACTTGTCCAATAGAATTAGGACATGTGTTAGGGTAATATTAATATCATATTTACCCTTAGTTACCCTATTTACTATTTACCGTGGTAAAAAAAAGTAAAAAGTTACTATTCACCAAAAATTTATTTTCATCTCATTGAATCACATTTTAGTCCTTGATATTAACCGTGTCTCTCGGATTTTCGAAATTCCATTCACAGAAGCGGTAAAATTAAGTTTTATACAAAATTCAGTTTTTAACCTACCACTTAGTAGTTTCACTATTCATCAAAAATTGATGTTTTTCAGAACAATGCCAAAATTTCATCCCAAGCTATATTTCATATTCCGAATTCAAAAATGAAGTCTATTTTACCAAATTCATAACATAAAAGTTGCATTAATTAATTTTATAATTAAATCCCGCTGTTAAAACAAATAGCGTGTTTTTAAGAAACAATATCTATCAAAAGATTGACACTTGTTTATGTCTAGTTTAAATGTAAAATTACATCCAATGTCCAACATTGTATTAAATTGTAAAAATATATTCTAAATATACTTTAAAACCACTCAAATTAATAATTTATAACTATTAATTATTTCGATTGAAAAAGTTGTTTTTAATTAAAATTTAGTAATTTCCACTATTCATCAAAATATGAAAGTTATCCGAAAATTACCAAAATTTCACCTTAGGCTAAATTCGATACTCATAATCCAAAAATGAAGTCCATTTTGAAAAATAAAATTTACAAAATTTCAAAAAGTGGTTATTACTATTCATAACGGCTAGTTTTAATAATATCTTAATAGCATATCGTTGTTTAGCGAAACTTGGTGTTGCGTACGACACACGCTATCGTGGAAGGTCGCGATTGTGTGTAATGGAAGGAAAGTCAAGGATGTGTGTTGTGCAAGATCCTTTTGGTGTAGCTTACAACACAAGACATTAATAAAATTAAAAAGAATATTTTTTTATAAAATCTTGGGCTGTTACATTCTACCCCCCTTAAAATGAATTTCGCCCTCGAAATTCGTCGGGGTTATAAATGGTTTACTATTTGAAAGTTTCTTTAATAAAAACCCACATCGTAAAAGGGAATACCAAAACTTGGCTTTAAAAACTAAAGTATGAAATGTAACGATTACCCAAATAAACTAATCACTGGGTTTCCACATAGGTGAAAATATGGATATGGAAGAGAAATCTAACCATCATGTTCTGATGGAGAGTGGTAGAGAACATGGCTATGGAAAAGCCAGTAATCACAAATCCATAAATTTGTGATGATCTAAGGTATCATCTGATTCATCAGGTATAAGATCACTAGGACGACATTTTTGGTTTTCAAGATCATTTCCCTAAAGTTGAAAATGTGAATTAGAATAAATACTTACTTTATTTTGGTACAATCTCACTGTTGTTCGTGCCTTGAACAATTTCCACTTCATCTCTTAAATAAATGAAGTTGAATTTGTCATTCATGAAGTGTTAGCAGATCATGTGATAGAATGACGGGTCATTCCATCTGTCTCAAACAAAAGATTAGCAAAAATTATATGCATAAGTCGATCTATAGTGAGATTAATCATATATGGTTCCTAAAATGGACTTATACTTCATATATCATACTGCTTAATATAATAAAACTAGTTTCTACTAAACAGGGACTTCCTATAGGCCAGTGGTAGGCGATAAAGGCCAGTCGCACTTCGGTTGTGGGTTCGATTCCTACAGCCTTGTCCGAAGCGATGGGCTGTCGCCCGTCCTGCAGGTTGTCCCTTTTTCTAAAACTATATTACTATAACATCCCATCAATAATATCGAAAAAAAAATTTCTATCCTTAAACAATACTAACTTACATCCAACACAATCCATTCCAATCTTTAGGCTTATCCATAATACTGCAGTCCACTCTCATAACATAGTGAAAACAATTACCAGAGATTTAATATCATCGTTGATCCCCATATATCATAAGATATGTTTTTTTGGTCACATTCCAAACATTCAAAGTCCTTAATCATGTATACTCTTGAATACCCATTGAACCTTAGTGAAAACTTGAATGCAGTTAAAAGTTAACACTTTACACATACCAAAATCCTCAAAATTATTTATACTCAAACCATGATATCACTTAGTCCTTATATCAATCATGAGCTCATGAATACAATCAAACATCTCATTATCTTCTTATCCTTTCATTATGCACTTATCATCTACTTTCCAAAATATTTGAATCACTTTTCATAGTTATTGGTACCTTAAAATTATTGAAAACCACAATAGACCAATACTTAAATATTTCAATACACCATAAAAGTACCTCAACAACATTATTATTGAATACCAAAACACTTCAGTCCATCCACATCAATGATTATTCTGGAATAAGTCCTTCCTTGATTTAGAAGTAAATTTTTAGGTCAGGGCATTGAGTTGGGTAATGCCCATGTTCTCCACAAATAAGACATTGAACTCCATAACAGTCTGTCACTCTATGACCCTTTTCTCCACACAGATAACATCGGTCCCTCCATTTGAGGTATTCCTCAAGGTTCTTCTTCCCTTCTTTAGAAATCTCAATCTTCTTTTCTTTATGCTCCTCAACATGCGAACATGCATAATAGTCTATCTTCCTCTTCTTTGAAGAATTAGGCATACCACTAAATTTCACCTTGTTAATCATATATCACGATGATTGATTCGGCATAATCACAACATCTTTCTCTCTAGGCATTACACAATTTTGTTGCTCATAGTCACCAATTTGTCCATTGGATTCAATGTTAACTGAATTCCTTTTGGTTCCCTCCCTTAACTAAAACACAAAAATAATTTTGTGAGAATCAAAAATCATGCTAGAGAAAACAACATAGTAAAGGGAAAGTATCCTCAATACCTAACTTCTTAGGTTTAATCTAATATCATTACCATAGTTCTAGGAATATATCCTATACGTATACTTATCCTTAGGGACATCCCTAGACATACCTTAGAAATATCTCTAGGAATCTCACTAACGTTTTCGCATCCTAGTTTCCAAAGGTTGACTAAACCTTTCCTCTGATACCAACTGTAGCGGTCTGGAATTACTTCCAGTGGACTACAATTGATACCTATCAGGGCACTCCATGGGCGGCTACACCCCCTGGGCGGGACACACCACCATCCCCAGTGGCATCCATTTCCTCATGAAGCCCTTGGGCGGAGAGCCATGCTTCGTCCAACGCTCACATGTGAGAGTTCCCAAGGATCGGATACATTCCTACCTTCTTTGCCTCTGATACCAACTGTAGAGACCCGTAGCCTAACGTACATGGACATTACATTACATTTGCGGAATACTTAGTACATAACAAAAACACACACACAAGGATCGTAATAGTTTAGTGTCTTTGGAAACTCGGAACGTAATCTTCTAATCGTGGTGAAAGATCTTCAATATCTCCCATAAAGATCTTCCCTTTTTTTTACCTAAAACCTTTATTTATATCCTGGGGAAAAGAAAACATAAAAGGGTGAGCTCAAATGCTCAGTAAGGGTATACAAAAGAAATAAAAATCATATCATATCTTTTTGAAAATCATAACCTGCAAAAGAGATCATAATATCTTAACATGGAACAAATCATAGAAGTGAAAATGAGATCACCATAATCATAACATGAAACTTGAAACTTTGTGGCATGCACACATAATCATGGAAAATCATTTCTTGTTAGTCATGACTCATTGCCAAGACTATCTTAGTGGACAAAGTCCCTTTCTGAATCGAGTAATCCTCGTTTCAGTCCTGTTTCACTGAACCGGTATAACCTACCATTCCAGCCATGTCTATCTCATGAGATATAAAATCTTTACCCAATGCATTGGAGGGAGATATAGGTCCCACCCATTTCTTAATGAATCCTTTCTTATGTGTGCCACAAAATCATAAATCATACATCATTGCATAACCCATGTAATAAAAATGGGATTCTTAAACAACATGACATCATAAAACCATTCATATAAGATAAAGGAATTCATAAACATAATTCCATCACAACATAGTCAAATCAATGTAAAAATATGGATAGAAACAGAACCCTTTATTATCTTATATGGAAAATAATTTTGATAAAACACTTGAATTGAATTCTTGAGGAAAATATCATTTCTTCTTCAAAATCAATTTCTTTTCACAAAACAACATGCAATTTTAAAAGAAAGAGATTTTATTGAAAATAGTCATGAAATCTTTTAGAGGAAGCTTCATGAAGATAAGGCTTTATAAAACAGTATAAATCCGTTCGTGCCGTATAAGTTAAAAAAACATTCTTCTCGTACTTTTGTCGGAAAAGTCAAAAAGTACCTCGTATGAAAAAGCGACAAAATATTCCTTTCATATTCTTTACTAAAAACTCACCGAAGAGTAAAATTGGATTTAAACTATTGTAAGTGGATGGAAACAATATTACATATTGAAGGAACATGGACGTGGATGATAAAATACACCGCAGTAAATACTTACGAATAAACAATCTCGGATAAAAATGAGATTGTGATATTTCCCTTACCTTAGGTCCAATTTGCTTCGTATGTGTCCGAACCTCCTGTATAATGATTTAAATAATGTCATTGACTTATTACAGAATCATATTCATTGTTATGATATCATATATGGTTCACTTATGACATTATATTACCCGTTCTTTTGTAAATTCCATGTTAAAGAAGCGTTTTGGGTAAAATCGTTTCATTTATCGAAGGTGTTTTGACTTGTTGTTCTTGACATCATTATTACTTATATCATGATTTACTTACTTCCAGAATATAAAATATGATTTATATATCATATATATTCAGTATATATATATATAATAGATAGATAAATAAAATGAAAAACACCGTTCATGGAGACGGTAGTCCGTACGTACGCATGAACGCTGTTTTTCTTTCCTTATTGTCTTGAAATGGAAGTAAGTAGATGACATACATATGTATATATATACATAAATCCAGTAGCTTTATAATGTCATATATTTAATTATTATTTCTTATATATACATTATAATCATTCTTAAATGGTTAACATGGAGAATGAATCTCATCGCGTCGTGGAGACGGTAGTCCGTACGTACGCACGAGCGATGATATCATTTCTATAAATATTGAATTGAATTGGAGTGGATTATACAATATATCAGAATCAATATGATGTTGTAATAACTATGTATAGTTATTCTTTACACCATTATACCCATCCATGTAAGGTGGTGGTGGAAAATAGATTACACCACGGCGTGGAGACGGTATTCCGTACGTACGCACGCGCGGTGATTTCTTTTTCCGTAGGATGGATAGATGGTGAAATAGGGTTGTTTCATACTTATAATAACATATCAGTATATGAGTGATACTGATGTTATTACTTCATAATGAAACAACCTAAGAAGAAGAAGTGGAAGAAGAAATAAAGATGAAAGAATTGGTAACGGTAATTACCTCTTCTTTGAAGTGCCTCTTTGAGACCTCCTCTTAGGGCACTAGAATTGGTCTTTGAGGAAGACCAGAACCTCTAGGATGTTGCTAGGGAAGTGGAGAAGGGATTTTGGCAGGGGTTGGACGAGCTTGAGTGCTCAAATTGGTGTGAGGAGGAGGGGGAGGAGGTGTCCTTTTATAGGGGAGGAGAGGGGCACCTTAGGAATATCTCAAAATATTATTTTATATTAAAGTCAAAATCGGTTTATAATGGTTCCAAAGGGTCTTATTTCGAAGCTAAAGTGGGGATGGCTCGAAATACTATCAACCAATAAGATTTATACAAGTTTAGGTTCTTATTTTAACCTTATCAATTAGATTTAACTCTAAGTTAAATAATTTAACTTTTACCGTGTCTTTTTGTTTTCTTTCACTATATGGTTAATACACTTACTATAACATGCCAAACGAACCCCAAATTGTATATTATTAATACATATATCCTTATCTAAGTCATTTGGCCGAACCTTATATTTTTAGGAATAAAATAACAATTAATAATATAATATTTTATTTAAAAACTCTTTTGTGTCAATTTTGACACTATTTGATATATGATTTTTGTGAAAGTCATAACAGAATTATATGTTCGAACCAAGTTGATTAAATCAACAATAATATATCATAGTAACCTAGAAAATTAGTGGAATTCATAAAAAGTCTTAAATTACATTTATTTTGGTATTTATATTATCAATTATGTCAATATTTCATAAATAAGATAATTACTGCATCATCTTTGTGTCATAAATAAATTATATTATTTGATGTCTAAAAATTACAAATAAAATACCATCATGTAGGAAATCTTTTTAGATTTATAATGAATATTTATAGTCGAATTTATCTTATGTATAACCCCATATTAAAAATGATTTACTTATTAAACTTTGATTTTAACTATTTTAACCCTTCTTTAAATAAATTAATAATAAATGTCCTAATCTAATCCAAGTGGGCCTAAATGGTCATATTTTATTCCTAAGTTTGTTTTTGGTCGAATTATACTTGTCCAATAGAATTAGGACATGTGTTAGGGTAATATTAATATCATATTTACCCTTAGTTACCCTATTTACTATTTACCGTGGTAAAAAAAAGTAAAAAGTTACTATTCACCAAAAATTTATTTTCATCTCATTGAATCACATTTTAGTCCTTGATATTAACCGTGTCTCTCGGATTTTCGAAATTCCATTCACAGAAGCGGTAAAATTAAGTTTTATGCAAAATTCAGTTTTTAACCTACCACTTAGTAGTTTCACTATTCATCAAAAATTGATGTTTTTCAGAACAATGCCAAAATTTCATCCCAAGCTATATTGGATATTCCGAATTCAAAAATGAAGTCTATTTTACCAAATTCATAACATAAAAGTTGCATTAATTAATTTTATAATTAAATCCCGCTGTTAAAACAAATAGCGTGTTTTTAAGAAACAATATCTATCAAAAGATTGACACTTGTTTATGTCTAGTTTAAATGTGAAATTACATCCAATGTCCAACATTGTATTAAATTGTAAAAATATATTCTAAATATACTTTAAAACCACTCAAATTAATAATTTATAACTATTAATTATTTCGATTGAAAAAGTTGTTTTTAATTAAAATTTAGTAATTTCCACTATTCATCAAAATATGAAAGTTATCCGAAAATTACCAAAATTTCACCTTAGGCTAAATTCGATACTCCTAATCCATAAATGAAGTCCATTTTGAAAAATAAAATTTACAAAATTTCAAAAAGTGGTTATTACTATTCATAACGGCTAGTTTTAATAATATCTTAATAGCATATCGTTGTTTAGCGAAACTTGGTGTTGCGTACGAAACACGCTATCGTGGAAGGTCGCGATTGTGTGTAATGGAAGGAAAGTCAAGGATGTGTGTTGTGCAAGCTCCTTTTGGTGTAGCGTACAACACAAGACATTAATAAAATTAAAAAGAATATTTTTTTATAAAATCTTGGGCTGTTACAATTCCCTTCCATGAGAGGTATATGTAGGTGTGGTGAAGGGTTATTCCCTCCTTCGTGTTGGGTTTGTGGCAACAGTGTCGTGCCCCCCTTTCTCCTAGGAGTTCATCATCAATTTGTTTTATACTCATCTTTGCAAACTGGCCGCTCTCAAGTGGATCCCCTAGACCCTTTGCAGTGGTTCACCGATGTGTCTATGAGTACTCTGGTCTAGGACTTGGAATGACAGATTCTACTTGGACAAGTTCCATTCACTTGTCAAGATTCGTGTTCCCCTTCATTTGGGCCCCGTTATCTTGCACAACCGAGGGGACCCCCAAAACGGCGTGGATTCTAGGCCTAAGGGCTCTCCTACCATTACGGGCCAACATCCCTGAGGGTTTTAGACAAAAAATCAATACAAGTATCGCGTTATGAATATGGTCAGCGGTTGATGCTCGTTTTCTTGTCCCCATTTCAAGTTAACGCGACATGGATGCTGTGTTGCGAACATGGTCAGCAGTAATCCTCTGTTGCCACACCAGCCCCTTTTAGGCCTCGAATGTTGGTTACATGATTCACATTATGTTCTACCCCATATTGTCCATGTAGAATTTTGACACCCATGGCACTATCCCTCAGCTCACCTCTACATGTCAAGGGGACAATGCTTCAATATGGCATCCTTCAGGGCTCCTACGGTCCGAGCATTAACTCCATAAAGTGAGATCTTCACTATGAACTCTGTGCGTCTTGATTCTCATCCTCATGGGATACGTAGGATCATCTGGAAAATGTGTTTCTGGGTCCATCTCAGCATGGAGCTAGCTTCTATTTCCCCTTATCCTCTGACCCTTACTAACCTCTTGGCCCGAGGTTCCTTTCCCAGAGTTGCGCATGGTGGTAATGTGGACCTCATCCTCTTTCATGTCAGGTATGATTTATCACGTTGTGCACATTCCTTCATTTACAAGCAACATGTATTTAAATTGTGATATCTGGTGCCATCACATGACCCTAAACTGTGATAAAATCATCCCGAATGCATGAAAAAAATAGCACTGCAATGTTATGACCTCATTATGGGGGACATCACATTGGGTATCGGTCATCCACCAGACCATTTTTCAATGCTAGTATATGGCTTGATTCTTGTGGAGATGCCGATAATTTCTACCCTATGCATGTGGCTTCACAAAAAAACAATTTACCTTAAAGGAAAAAAAAGATACATAAAATACCGCTTCTTTTGGTGTGAGGGCCAGACCCACACGCCCCTTTCATCCTTTGCACTGGTACCTTACCGTGCCACCCCTAAAAACTATGTATGGCTTGAATCTCATTTTTATGAGATATTTAGGAATGCCTAGGAACTACCCCATGGGCTCAGCCTACCTTTCGTGTTCGGTCCCTAGACCTAAACACTTCCCCAAGGAACACATGGTAATTTGGACTTACATCCTCATTCACATCGGGTTTCATAATCACCTAACCATGTGTCCCCTGTATTCCTTACTGGTTCCTTGTTCAAGTTATAAGCCCCATAAACTATGACCTTTTTCATAACTTCATATGGACAAATTCCCATCCTTATGGGATATGTTGGAATGCCCAGACATTTTGTCTCTGGTCCAGCCCTGGGAATCACAAATCCCATCCTTTCTCACTGTCGGCCCCTTGGCATGACCCCTTGGAGAGTTGTGTAACTGCAGCATTTTCCCTGAACAAGTTTGGGATGCCACATCGTGACTTTGGAGATTGAATTCTCTCTCACCAAAGAGGTCCTATATAAAAGTATGAGTGATCCATGATCAGATTAATGCTCCTGCCTAATGTGTTTCAATCACGGTGGCATAATTTCAAGACTGTTAGATTTTGTTCGAAAAAACCACCACTTCACCTTCCATGCTTTGTGTTCCCTTTATTCGGACACTCATCCTCTTTAACGTCTGAGGGGACCCCCTAAAAGTATGGATGATCGGCCTAGGGTCCGCCTACTGTCCTGGGTTTTGTGTAAAATGATGCCTGATCTTGGTGAAATTTCGCACAACCGTAGTGGTTTTCGTGTGGGGCTGGAGAAATTTTCACGCACGGGAGATTAGATCTTTTCGCATGAGGAAATTTTTATGGAGCAGGGGACCTGTAGTGTCTTTTATAATCAGATCCTGGTTTATACGTGTAGGTGAAAGATGGATTCCGTGACCCCTTGGGTTTTACGCTCTGCCCCAGGTTTTTAGCGCTCGTAGACCCCGAAGAGTTATGTCTTTCGACGTTTCCCTCAAAATCCAACCATTGTGACCCCTCACCGATCAAATTTTGAGGGGGGGGGGGGAATTTGTAGATGCCAAAAAAGCTCATAGGGGATGATGATAGTTTCAAAACACCAAATAAATGTAATTTTCGGATCCGGTGACCCTGTTCGGGGGGTTCAGAAGAGTCGCGTGGAAAAAATTCTTAAGTAAACAAAAAAATATGCCCTATGTAGAAAGCTCTGTGTTTCAAGAAAATTTTTCAGCATGGGGGAGAAATATTTTGTGCCCCACCCCGCATGGTTGACATTTCAAGCTTCCGCCCTTAGTGCACAATTATTTCTTGCCGACCTGTTTTTCGTGCCCCTGAATGCCTATAAATAGATGGAGACCCCTGTGACTTCCAGGCTGAAAAATCCGAACCGGAACTCGTGTGCGAAATTCGCCTTTCGTGCACAAATAGATGGCTTTCAGGTATGGTTTTTTCACACCATGTCACCTCGGGGTCCGCCCACGCACAATATCCCTTTGCTTTAAGACTGAATTACTATCCCTTCAGTGTCCTCCCCTTGCGTGCAATCCCTTCTAATTACGTGCAGGCTGAAAAATTGTGCGCACCGAAGTCAATGCATGAAATCCCTTTCAATTGCACGCACCCTAGTCATTGTGCGCAGTCTCTCCCAATTGTGCGCAATTCGCTCTCCTTGCGTGCAATACTTTCTATTTGCATGCAATGCCTTTGCTCCATTTTCATGCGATCCTCACTAATTTCACGCCAGCATGGTGATTTTCACGCAAGGCTACTTATTTCGCGCACAGGCCTCAAAGGTTGTGTGCAACCCTCCGGGACCCCTCACTATGTTTCTCCCTATCTACCACTTCACTTAGTTTCCTTGTGCTCCTGGGGCGTACCTTTGTGTGAGTTTCCTATGGTATTCTTATGTATTCCGTTCGCGGGTGTCTTTCACGCCCCGAACATCCACATCATACACCTTTTTCTCATATGACCATCTAGGATCGTACGAAGTAACTTCAATGTCCATTGGATGATCCTTCCCACTGTGTTGCTTCACCTTATGATTCTTCTAATAGGAACGCTAACAACTATTTCTTCTTCTCATATCCACGCTAACGTGTACCCCTCAATGGTTCTCTCCATGAAACCCCTTTTCCATGCCATTTCCGATGCCTTCCCTTCCAAAAAGCTGAAGAGGTCACCAGTTATGTATGTCTTAGGGGTGCGGAGTGAACCCACCTCGTCAGAGCTACAAGACGTTAAACTGCCAAGCACCATCATCCTCAGCACATGAAATTAAACTCTGACCTGGCCTCATGATTCGCACGTAGGGTCCCTCCCATTGGACATTCTCCATGCCCAGTCATCTCCATGGGGATTTGATCACCCCTCATAGGGGATGATATCCTCTTTATTTGAGTGATGATTGTCCACGAGAAAGGGCAGCCACCTTGGTGTAAGCCCCTAGCTTTCCTTGTTGAAGGCAACATCTCTGCTACTCCATTCATCTTTAGTCCCCATGGTCAGTGATGGGCATTGTGGGAAACAGTGATTCTCTATTATTCTATACTGATTCCCTCTCTCGCTGTGCTTTGTCCCCATCAGGCCTCTATCCTGGAGTAAGTACCAACTTCTCGGGCTACTAGCCACACATAAGCCCCTGTTCCTCTTTGGGCCGTTAATCATGCGTAAGCCCCACTCCATTTCCCACAGATGCACCTGTTGTGACGTGATCTTCATGTCCTTGTTATCTCTTGTTTCTCACACCGATCATGACTCACGTGAGCTTAGAGCAAGCATAGACCATGACAAACCACCTGTGCCACCTCAGAGTGTAAGCCCCATACCATCCCGAACTACATGGACTTTGATCCATGTCAAGGAATGGTACGTAGGATGCCTCCATGAGGTTCACGCTCAACAACCCACCACCTGGTCCACCTCAGAGTGTAAGCCACAACCCATTCACAAACTACTAGGATTTTGATCCATGCCAAGGAATGGTATGTAGGAAGCCTCCATGAGGTTCAAGCCCACCACCCGGTCATTCCAACCATTCTCACGTCAATTCACCAACAACTTGGGAAGCCTCGAAGTGTAAGCCTCATACCATCTCGAACTAGGAGGACTTTGATCCATGTCAAGGAATAGTACGTAGGAAGCCTATACGAGGTTCAAGACCACCATCCATCGGGACCCCTCCTCAGAGTGTAAGCCCCAAATGCCACCTGAACTATGTGGACTTTGATCCCCTTCCACGGGGATACGTACGAAGCCTCCTTGAGGTTCGAGCCCCTCACTCCCGTCTCATCCCGATCTCTCCCTCGAGCCTATGTGTCTTGGGAAGCTCATTCCCCAACCAAGAGGTTCCATTTCTTCCATGTCCCATCCACCCGTCCATTCTCACGGGTCACCTTCCCATGTGTCCCATTATCTCACCAAACTACATGGACTTTGATTCTCTACCACGAGGATATATAGGAAGCCTATTAGAGACTCAAGCCCAACTTCACCATCTCCCTTGAGATGGCCATATTCCATTCACCCTCACTTCATCACCCATCCTAAATCTCACCTGGGCCGCCACATCCTGGTGGGATCATGCCACCCCATTCCCCATTCAATTTGAAAATATTCAGGAAGCCACCCACATGATAGCCCCTATATCGGTGTTCCCTCCAAGGGGTTCCTTTATCTGATCCACTCTAATCAGTGTTCCAATTAGTCCAATCCATATCCTTAGGAAGTTAAACTTGTGGCATGACCTGTGATAATCATGGGAAGCTGAGAAAAACCTCATATACATGCCCATGGCATATGATTCCCAACGTTCGATGTAGAATGTATCAGGATTCTGCGCCCTATAGAAGCCCTATAATAAGGGACAGAAGACAGAAATGCCAATCCCCCAGCATCCAAACATGCCAGTGATGCCCAACGTGACTAATCCTCTAACAAAAGGTTACTTCCCTGACTGGAACCCTTGGAATGTCCTGACAGAAGCAGTGTAATTAACTAGTGTCCATGAAGATATAGCACTAGGAATAGTTTCACGAACAATGTCTTAAGTCTATGAGGGAGACCCTGAAAATGTGACGAGCTCCGAGGAGGAATACATAGAAGGAAGAACTGACATCCCATCATCTCGTTTCAATCAAGGAGCAGACGTCCCTGAATAAGGATTGGATGCCGCCCGCCTTTGGAAAGCAGGAATGTGGGGTAACAGCTGCGCGTCCTCTACATGTCGAATGTGCGCACCCTGGTGAAAGTGCCAGAAACACTCCACTTGGATTAGATTATGAAATTTATTATTATTTTATCTAAAGAAGAGTTGAATGTGTTGAATTAAAAGTTTAATAACTAAACCATTTTTAATATAAGGTTATACACAATATACATTTGACTATAAATATTCATTAGAAAGATAACAAATTTCCAACATAATGGTATTCTATTCATAATTTTTTGACATTAAATAATTTTATTTATTTATGGCATAATGATGATCCAGTAATTACCTTATTAATGAAATGTTAAATTAATTGATGTTATAAATATCCAGATAAATGTAAATTGAGACTTTTGATGAATTCCTCTAATTTTAATGGTTAATATGACATGTTTGTATTTATTAGATAAATTTTATTTCGTAGTGATAAGGTTTTTATGACTTTCACAAAAACAAAATACCAAATTGTGTCAAAATTGACATAAATAAGTTATTAAAACAAATACTATATTATTGGTTGATATAATATTCCTAAGAATATAAGGTTATGAAAAAAGCCTGAAATAATATTATCTATGTCATTAATGAACCACTTGAGTTTCTATTATAAGTTTAGAGTAAGCTTATTAACAATATAGTGTAAGAAGACATGAAGGCATAATAAAAGTTAAACTATTTAACTAAGAGTTAAATCTAAAATATAAGGTTAAAATGGTAACATAAACTTATCTAAATCTATTGTTTGAGAGGGTTTCGACCGATAACCACCTTATCCAAGAAATAAATCTGTTGGGAGCCATTAAAAACCAAAAATAATTTTATTATAAAATAATATTTTATGTTTTTCCTAAAGCGACCTTCACCTCTCTTATAAAATGGCACTTCCTCTTCTCTCAAAGTAACTCCTCCAAACCCATTTGGATCATCCAAAACTTAACAAAATATCCTAAATAATTCCATCACATCAACCTAGAGTCTTTAATTTGACCATAAATCCAACTTAAGGAGCCCTTTTGATCAACTGAAAAGAAAACACCCGAATAAGAGGTAATAATTTCACTACCCTCTTTCAAGTTCTTTTCTTCATCAACTTATTCTTTCTTTGTGGCTTCCATACCAAAATAATAACAGCCGTACATCCTACATACTTGTATTTTTTTTATAAATATGGTACAACTATATTCGTCATTCTATCCATCCAATAAATGACAAAGTCACTATACGTGCATACACACGGCCTACCTACTCCACGTCATGGTGAAGTTTGTTATTCAAACACTTCATTTTTTGGATGGGTATAATAATGAGTATAAATAAAGTAAATAATAAATATAACATGTTTTTGATTCGATAAATATGATATACCATCCAATTACATAAGATTTCACATATAATTATATTGTCACTTGTGCGTACGTACGGATTACCTTATCCACGACGTGATGTGATTCATTCCCACATTCACCATTCAACGTTGATTATAAAAATATATATTATCAATAAGTATGTAATATATGACATAATAATACTACTGGAAATATATATGTATATATATGTACTTAAATATATTTTATTCACTTACATCTGTTCAATAAGATATGAAAACAGATACAGCGTTTATGCGTATGTACGACATACTGTCTCCACAAACGATGCCTTCCATTTCATATATCAATCTGTTATAAATATTTATATTCTAAATATATATAATATATAAATCAAGGTTTATATTCTGGAAGTATTTAAATCATTATCTAAATGATACGATCAAGAATAAAAATTTAAAACATGTATGATTAAGAAAGCGATTATTACCCAAAATGATAATTTCACATGGAAATCATTATTAAATGGGTAATATAATGTCATAAATGAATTATGTAAGATATAATAAATATGAATATGGTTATGGTATAATTTAATAACATATTATGGTCATTATACAAGATGTTAAATTTACCCTCAACGGTTAATTCCTCAATCAAATTATTATTCGACATTGTTTATGGGTAAGTTTTTACTAGGAAATATTTATTATCCATTTCTATGTTTAATAAAAGAGTTTTAAAAGGTAATATTTTGAAGGTACTTTTTTATTAAAACATCATTCTAAATGTTTTAAATGTTTACTCTTCTAAATCATTCTCATTAATGTCTGTGTTTTCAAAATGTTTTTATTGGTATATTTATATGGACATAAATGTTTTTAAAATGTAAATTACATTCAATAGTTTAAAAGTTGTATGGGACACTTCGATTAAAAAATTTCGTTAAATTTCTTCATATATAAATTTTGTGACTTCTAAATGTTTTCATGAAAATGGAATATTTCTCTCAAAGAGTTTTACAAATCATTTACATCTATGTCAACATCCTATGATGGATTTTAAACTTGTTTTATATTGATTTATTATGATACAAATATGCCATATTGTATTGAAGGTTTTGTGATATTTTTGACTGGGGATGTGTTATTTTTTTACCATTCATGGTTTATGGATAAATTATGGACATTTCTAATGATAGTTTTAGTATGAATATTTATGTTATGTTTAAACCCTTTAATATGAGGAATGTGTTAGACATAGTAAGTGATGAGTGGAGCCCTCTATAGATCCTCAATGCGTCAGTGGGTCTCATGAGACAATTATATGTGGAATTGGGAAAGCCCTTTCTCAATTTGATATATGATTTTGGCTGAGGCCTTAATCATTTTTAGACATCTTGGCCGAGGCCTTAACAAAATGTTACAGAATGTCTAGCATTATACATTACCTCTTTATGAAGATAATATTCATTGTTCATGTGATAATTAGACTAGTAGAATACCCATGACTATGTTTTATTATTGAATTATTTACTCAGCTAATATTTCTACTATAAAGTGTTCATGTTTATTATTTTTAAAGGAATGTGTTTTCAATTATTTCCCATGCCTATTGTTTATGTTATCTTCGGCTGAATTGTTTACCCTTAATGAGTATCTGAGCTCACCCCTTTCTTATGTTTTATTTTTTTAGGATTTCCAAGTAGTGTATTATGATTAATATGTAGAATTAATGTAATGGCCCAGACCTCTATGGTCCATTCCTTTTGGGAAAATATGGTGTTTGAGGTGTTCTGGGAGGTTAATGTGATTTATCCCCAATATTTTTCCAATTTGTTTCTCATTTTGGGAACAGTGGAATCAGGGACCCTCAATGAGCAATTTCAATGATAGAGAGTAGTGAATAGTGCATCGGTAAGCTTCTGTGAACAGTTCCAATGGTGAGGTCCAAAAGTAACCTCTCTTTCCTTTGATAAATATCCAATTATATTAACAGATCCATCAATGAACAGTTCTATCAGTAACCTCTAACAATAACCTCTCTTTCCTTTTCCAAATTTTGGGTTCTGTGAACTGTTCCATTAGTGAAAAATTCTATCAGTAACCTTTAATGGTAACATCTCTTTCCTTTGACAATGTTTGAGTTCTGTGAAAAGTCCCATTGGTGAATAACTCTATTGGTAACTTCTATCAGTAACCTATCCTTCCTTTTCCAGATTTCCAATTCTATGAACAGTTCCATCGGTGAACAGTTCTATCGATAACCTCTAATGGTAACCTCTCTTTCCTTTTCCAAATTTTGAGTTCTGTGAATAGTTCCATCGGTGGACAGTTCTATCAGTAACCTCTAATGGTAACGTCTCCTTCCTTTTCCAAATTTCCAATTCTATGGATATTTCTATTTGGTGAACTATTCTATCGGTAACCTATATAGGTAACCTCTTTTTCCATTGTTGAAATTTGTGTTCTGTTAATAGTATTCCCAAAACGGTAGGTGTATAGTGTTGTATCGGCGAGGTTCTAACTGTGAGGTTCATGAATAGTGTTCTATCGGTGAGGTTCATGAACAGTGTTCTAAAAGTGAGCTTCATGAACAATGTTCTATTGGTGAGTTTAATGAACAGTGTTCTATTGGTGAGGTTCTAATAGGGAGGGTAATGAACTGTGTTTTCCCTTTTCCAAATTTTGAGTTCATGAACAGTGTTTCTAGTTTCTTATAGTTTCGCCCCTTTAACGTTTTCCTTTGATGTAAAATGCATTTAAAGCATCGTTTTAAGGACACGAAGGCCTATTCCAAGTCCACAACTCTTATATTAATTATTCCTAAGGCTAGGGATGTTTTTACTTGGTCAAACCGTGTGGTTTAATTTGATCTGCTTTAATGGGAAATCAAGCATATCTTAAACATCCACTCCATTAAATCGTCTAAAAAGATAGGATATCTCCCTCCCTCATTCTTCTTCTTTGTTCTCAGCTATGAGATGCTAGAACCTTTCTTTCTATTCTATTGGAGTTTCATAAAAAAAACTAACTCCTAGGATTGGTTCCAATATGTTTTTGATGCAACCAAACAGTATCGATCAATCTTTGATATAAGGTATGATCAAATGTCATTCTTTTGGTTTCATCTCCTT
The DNA here is from genome assembly GCA_963277665.1 of Viscum album. Lineage (NCBI taxonomy): Eukaryota > Viridiplantae > Streptophyta > Magnoliopsida > Santalales > Viscaceae > Viscum > Viscum album. The sequence goes on along the minus strand of OY728145.1, from coordinate 1,279,804,708 downwards.
CGGTTTATCCTCACACTTTTATGGAATTTTAATCCCATGTTCTTAATGGGATTTTATTGTGTGTTGACCAGTGTGGTGGAGACTCTGCATCCTCAGAAGGATACAATTGTCATGGGGGAGGAGATCATAATCTATTGTGTGGCCCATTCTCCTATAATGAATGCCAAGAACTGTTTGAGGTAGGGTATTAATTTCATGTATTTTCTTTTATGTGAAACTGTATTGTTAGAATGTTTTATCCCACACGATGACAATGTAATTGACATAATAAATATTTGAACAGAATAAATAAATTGATATAGATAATATTTTATTGCCTCTTTTTTGCTAGATAGTGTGTTATCTATGCTTGCTTCGTATAACTGTTCATTCATGATAGAAATTGGTAAAGAACATAAACCGGAATTAATTGATAATTGTTTGGATAAAGAAAAAGAGGCATGTAAATGAATCAAGTTCTTCATGTTATAATTTTTATGTCAATAAAAATGGTGCAGTAAGCATGTTAAATTTATTTGTGATAGTTTACTGTTTAGTTTACCTGAATGTTGAACCTACGTGTAATAAATCGGTTATTTCAAAATTGATTATTGGTTTGATAATTCCATGAAGGGTTTTTATTTACCCTCTTCCTTGTTTATGGGCCAAGATCCAATTTATAAGAAATTTGTTTCCTGCTTCTTGTGTTGTGATGTGAGCCTGGATGGATCTTGTTATATATAGGGGAATTAAGGCCTTTTAGTTGTGGAAGAAAATGATGCCTAGGGTGGTGAGATTCATCAGTTTATGCATGTGTGTGTCAGGGCGGACAATAGGTTTGATGGAATGGGATGGATGTGATTTTTGGATGCTTGTTGTTTCTTATTGGTTGTTTATGTGCATTACATCTCCCCACTGATCAAGGAATTTTGTCTTACATACCCTTTATTCCAAAGATGGCGAAGTCCTTGGGCGTATGCTACAAGATTCCCATGTTTAGCTTCTCAAAGGATAATGGCTCTATGATCTTGCTATAGGCGGCTAAGACCTGACGGGTAGTTCATCTACTCACTGTGTTGAGCCCCCTTATGTTTAGTTGCATAAAATGTTTTTCAAGAATTCCTGGTATTATGGGAAAGTAAAGTTGTAAATAAATAATTTGAATAAAAATTGTTAACCCATGGGGTTTGGAGCTTGCTGGGGTGCAATACTAAGGTTTTGATTTGAAGGAACAATGTAATTTGAGTGCGATGCTAATGAAATTTAATGTGGATTTGTTATTTGTTAACTAATGTTTAAAAACATAATTAACTTAAGGAGAAAATTGTAAATGAAATGCAATAATTTATTAAAGTTCTATTAGTGGTTGTGTGCTTATAGGATACCTAGTCTTAGTAGTAGCAACCCAGAGTCTGAGAGATGTTAGCTGCAGTTGAGTCTAATACTAGGTTATTCCCATAGTGTGGTTGTGAGATATAGTATATCCTATACTTTTCGTGTTTATATATGCAACTCCACCCTGTCAATAAGAGCAACTGACACCCTGAGGATTATGATCCCTAGGGGGTGTCTTCCCCAACATTTCGGTGGGAGGATGTATGGATGACTACCCCCTTTGGCCCTGCTCTCTTCTCTTGGTAGTTACTTGTCCTGGTAGGCGCAACGGTTAGTTTTCCCCATATATGTGTGTAGAGGACTATAATGGATTATGGTTATTCACACAAATATATTCTGGATATAGTTTTTTATGGACTACTATAGGTGTAACATGTATAGGCTGTGATGGATTAAGGATCATTACTCGGTGTGTGGGATGTAATGGATTGAGATATAATACACAACATATGATACACGTTATGCGGGATGTGGTGGATCATAGAAATTACCTAGTTACTTTGCTTATGTGGACATGGTGGTTTTTTTACATGAGGTGTAGGCTGTGGTTCTTCGCCCAGGCGTATGCGGGAAAGCCTTTTTAGACAGAGATACTAAGGACATGCAACGTTGGGGAAAAGTGGAAAACCAGTGGGAAAGTAGTAACGAGGTACCCTTGATATTATATATTATATTATATATAATTTTATGCATTACATGGTGATAATATCCATGGTGAGGCTTAGATCTTAGTATACCTGTTTAGGTGAGGAGTCAGTTTCACTTGGTGTTCACTGTGATATGGCATGCATTCTTTACTTTTGCATGAGAGGTTCCAGGGAGGCACCTACTAAGTATACTGTTATACTCACCCTATGTATATATAAACTGTTTTTAGGTCACATGGTGTAGGATGGAGATTAGGCAGGTGTTTACTAGCTTGGGGTTGCAGGAGCTATTCGGGCTTGTGGTTGCTGTCGTTTTAATTTATTTTGGGTACTTTCAGTTTTTCCTTATTCATTTTTAGTACTTTTTAATGACATTACATATGTGCAGTTGGGTTTTCTTTTATACTTCAGTTCTGAGTAGGAGTTGGTTGGTGTCTATCTTATCTCTCTCTTCCACATGAGTTCTCTTAGAGGGTAATGCCTCCCATTTGCATGTTTACTATACCCTCGATTCCAGTCGCAAATCTGGGGCCTATTGGAGGCAGGACTCGAGGGTCATTATCTCCCTTCTCACATTGCTGGACCATAAGGGGTACATTTTGTGGGGAGGGGGTCAGGACATAGTGGTATTCGAGGCCGGTTGAGAGATAGGATGGAGTTTGGAGTTAGGTGCGAGTGATGTTGCATGGGTTGGTAGGGAAACAGTGTAATTCATATTTAGCATGTGATGTAAACACTGGAGACCGGTTGAGACATAGGCATTTAGGTCCCCCTATGATCTGATATAAATAATTTTATGTTTACAATGGAAACTAATCAATGTGATACTAGTTGCAGGGTAGAGACCTAAGAAAGGATCATGAATCATTCTTTTTTGTTCTTGTGTTTGAATGGGTATACCTTGGGATAGGTTAATCTAAAATCAATGAAAGAAAACAATTAATTAATTAATGAAGAGTCTTCTCTATTATAGGTTTAGGAGCTCTAACTATTTGTTATTTTTCTGGTATGGCTCTTGGTCGACGTCCTCATCAGGATCACATAGAAGATGTCCAGCAAACTTTGCCAGCAGATCACCGACGGGTAGAGATTGACGACGATGACACTTGGAGGAAGAAAATATGAGAGTTTCAGCACCATAGTCTACATAAGTATGAGGGATATATTTCATATACAATCACGGAATACTAGTTAGAGGAGGTTGAGATCGGCTTCAATTCAATCCATGATCATAAGGAGCACATGGTGTCCTTGGTTGTGACGTTCCTGTGTGAATCAGTGAGGATGATGTGGTTCTTATTCATTGGGGATCGCAATGAGTGAGTGATATCATCGGAGGAGTTCTGAGAGAAGTTTAAAGTATAGTTTCTTTCTTCGACTGCAAAGGCGTCCAGTCTCCAGGAGCTTCTTACTCTTCGACAGGGGAGCTCCAGTGTGCGAGAGTTTGGAATCCATTTCAGGAACCTTTTATGATATGCTTCAGACTTGTTCCCAGATGATGAGGCAAGGGCGAGACATTTCGAGGAGGCTTTTCGTCCAGAGATCCAGCACCAGGTCACCCCATTTCTGTTGAAGACATATCTTAAGGTGCTGTCTAGGGAAAATGTTGTCGAAAGAACTTCTACTAGAACTAGATCACCATGATAGGGGAGTCACTGTGATTCCTCATTAAGATGAGATCTATTCCAGAGTTTCTGGTTTTCAGGGAAAAATAGTTTTCATTCATCCGGGGGTAGGTCCCAACACTTTACATTTAGTTTCTTTGGAGGTAGCAACTCTCAAGCCTATCACAAGGGATTGAGTGCTTGTTTTTCTTGTGGTGGTCGAGGTCATTAGCAGTGTGAGTGCTGGACCTTTTAGAGAAGTCATCATACACTAGGTGCTCTGCTCCAGGTTCCTCCGTTGAGGTAGTTCCAGCCGAGGCAGCAGCTCTAGTTTGCACTAGCTTTAGATTCGCAGAGGCGAGATATGACAGGAAGAGGATAGCCCCGTGATGCTCCCCGTACTCGAAGATCAGAGTGTGTACATGGTGGTGTTCTTAATCAGGGTCTAAGAGGCCATGGATGAGGTCATGGTCAGCTTCAATCTCTAGCATTTTCAGTTCTAGGCGATCCAGACGTCGTTCGAGGTCCCCTTTTCTTGTTTTCTATCTTGGTGTATGCCTTTTTTGATTCAGGAGAGACACAATCATTCATATCACCTACCCTTTTCCATGCTTTGTGACGTGAGGTAGGGAGGCTTCCAATTCCCATTAGTGTTGACTATTCCAATTGGAAGTCGTTCTGACTTGTTTGAAGTATGTAGAAATAGTGAGCTAGTGTTTGGGCAACACTGCTCATGGGGAGATTTTCGATGTTTACGAATACAACCATATGATGTCATAATCGACATGGATTGGTTGTATTCGGTGCTAGATATTTTATATTTCATCAGGAAGCAGGTCATTTTCAATTTCATTTCAAAATTTTTTCTGAGAATATTCTATAACAATGACGAGTTACCCCTTAGAACCCTTATTTTTTTACCAAACCTGCAAGTAAAATTTTAAATTGGAATTTTCTAATTATATAATAAAATTTTTAAATATAGAATTTATATTTTCATTAATTTTTATATATATTATATAATATTTTAAAATTACTTTTTAACCATTATGAATTGTTAAATAATAAAAAATTTAGTAACTAGGGTTAAGGTAAAACTGATTTATCATTGGTTAAACAAAATATATAATGGTTTAATTGAAATAGATCCTTCTCTAAAACACATATTATAGACATATTTCCAGAATATTAACTCTATGTTCCCATAAATACACATTTTAGATGATTATAGAGTGATAAAAATGTTGTTATGATCAAACCATTTCAAAAATTACATGATTGTCCTTTCTCCAACATATAAGAGGCCACCCGATCTCCTCCACTTTTTAGACTTCAAAAGACATTTTTCTTGGAAAATAACTTCCCAACTCACTTTTTTAATCCCCTTAAATCATCATAGATCCATTTATTTATCATAAATCCAAACTAAAAATTACTTTGATACAAATATAAAGATGTTTTCAGAAAAAGAGTTAATATTCATAAACAAGCGTTTTTACTTTTTTTCTTCTTCTACCTCTTCCAAATATTATTTAACCACGGTAATATATTAATTTTATTTTTATGATCTTACACTAATTTTTTATTATTATATTTTAATTAATTATATCCATATACACTTCCATCAAATTTGAAATGAAGTTGTTGATCATGTTGTTGGCGAACTACTAACTTGTGAACTGATATAATTTGTTTCCATAACCATAATTCAAGGGTCGATATAATGATGTATTTGACACATTAATATAATATCAATGATATTATTATACTTGTTTTTTAATATCACATATAATTTCTCACATTTCCTTCCATTTAAAATACGATAAGGCCACTCTTGTGTATGGATGACTACCGCCTTATGAAGAAAATGATTATATTTTCACTTACAATTTATATTGAAGGTAACAATGATAAATTGAGTTAATACTTTTAAAATAAATTAAATTTTATTTATTATTTAACCCTACTATAGGAAACACTTACATTCCTTTTCACCCATTAAGTAAAAGATAATGTTTCATATGCATATGTATGAACTACAATCTCCACGGATCAACGTGATCCATTATCCATGTTCAATATTCAATAAGGATAATAAAATTTATATAATAAAAAAACTCTATTTATAAAAATAATATAATTTTTTAGAAAATGGAATTATATAATATGTAGAGGAATCAAAACTTTCATGATAAAAAGGCATTAGAAAACAAGACAATTAACACCTGAAATAATTAAAATAATTAAATATTATAAACAAAATAAGTGGTAAAATGTTATAATGGGATAATATATTATATTAAAAATATTTATATAGTTCTTGTATAAATTTGTAACATGATTAAAAAAATTATACAGGAGGTTAATTTTTTAACCATAATGAATCATGGGGTAAGGGACTTCATCACAATTTCCCTTTATTATGGAATATTGTAATGTTATGTCCCAAATTTATTTTATATGATATATATATTTCCCCAATGAAATGTAATATCATGATTATTTCATAATTAACATTATATTAAGTTTCAATTTTAACTATTCCTTCCAAGGAGAATTGACATGAGAGTTATAAAGTGGTAAAGAGTTTCATAATTGAATTTCTCTTGATTGGGTTATATATTTCTTCATTATCATTAGAACTCTATGATTATGTGTGTAACTAATTTTTAATATATAATTTTATATTTACACTTGTTTTTTGTGGATTTATATTTAATACACATAATTTATTCAATTATTAATTCCTAGTTCAATGTGGTGATCATTGTAATGGTTTATTTTGCTGTCTCATTCAAATCATGATTTTTTGTACTTGAATTTAATTTGAAGGATAATATTTGATTATTTTCTTATAATCCCATTAACTATTATTATCCTATGTTTAATAATTATTTTTTAAAATTAATATTACCATTTACCCTCACATTGGTACTTAAAAATAATGGGAAAATGTTTTTAATAAAACCTGACTTCATTTCTCTCTTTGGTCGAAAATAATTTTTCATCAAAATCCATGATTTATAAAAGAAATTTTTTTAGCCTTTTAAAAATGTTTTAATAAATTCATGTTTTCACATTTTTACTTTATAATATTTTTTTAAAGGATATATATTTTGGTTACACAACCAATGCTCATTAGGATTTTATTGAAAAAGTTTAAAGTAAATTTATTTTAACATATAAAACATAAAATGAATTTGCTACTATTATGGCCACTCAATGTTTCAAAAATTATTTAATAACTTTCGAATTTTATTTTAAAATAAAATTCGTTTCAAAATATCTTGGGAAACATTAGTTCAAAATGTAATTTTCAAGGTGAAAATGTTATTTTACTGAAGTTGTTTTAAAATAATTTTATGGTATTTCTATTAATCAACGACAATAACACATTACTTTACTTAAAATACAATATACATATATTGTGTTGATATGATTCTTTGTATTTATAATGGTTTTTTATTATATTTTTTACCAAATAAAGTATTTAAATTTTCTTTCTTGATTTATCTTTTTAGTCATTAACTTTTCATTGAAATATTTATATTCTAGTGATATTGGACATTAAAAATACACTAAATATCCATATTATTTTGGTAGATATTTCTATTTTTTAATCCTTATTAAATTTATACATAGGGTGTTCAACATTGATATTTATTTCATTATCAGGGGAAATATTGATAAATCTATATTCACTATACAATAAGGATATTTGATGACAAGGAAGATTACTCATAAATTAATTTGATTATTTTATATATGGGGAATACATTAGTCATGTACTGATGGGTGGGTTATGGAAATTTATATCCCCGTGATGAATTAGTAGTCTCATGAGTTAAATGAAAAATATATCATTAATTGTAGTTTTACTCTTAGTTTTAAACTTCCTTGGGAAATGTACTGATAGATGAGGTATCATGAAACCTTAGATCATAACCTCCAATAAATAATAATTTAATTAATTTAGAACTCAATTATTATTATCCTTGATATTTTTACAGTGATATTATATATGGATTCATTTTTATTATCAGTTTATTGATTACATCACATATCTGTTCAAATATTTACCCTTCTATCTAGATTAATCGTCATCCAATCATGATAGTCAAGTTATTGATTAAATAGAAGTTGTGTTCAGATATATACCTTCACATATTTATTATTTTATATATTATCATGATATTCATTTTATTGATTAAATGGATTGTGTGTTCAGATATTTACCATTCCATATTGATTATTTCTTATCAATTCATAATAGTGTTGTTATTGATTAAATGGAATGTCTGTTATTTTATTTACTTTTACATGTTGATTATTTCATATATAATAATAGTTGAAAAAAAACTTAATTTTCATGTGTGTTCAGTTATATACCTTTCCATATTGATTAATCTTATTGAATCATGATATCTTATACTGTACTAAACTACTACTAAGTATTTGAGCTCACCATTATTTTTTTGCCTTTCCTAGGAGTCCATGAAGTTCACTACAGATGAGAAGAAAGGATGTTCTTGAGAGAATAATGATATTATATAAAAAATATGTTTTTATTTATATATTCAATTTGTAATGTAATATTAAATTATGCATCTAGTTTAACAAGGATACTAAACAATTCGTCCCTTTGGGATGTGGTACCTTGAACATATTCTATTGTACTAAAATAGATAATGGCCCCAAGCTACAGGGGTAAAGATATCTATAGTGATTAAATTATAATATAATTATAATAGTAGAATAATGGTGTCAATTATATTTTTTTAGTGCGATATATCATAATTACATAAAATTAATATATGATGTATTGGATATTAAACTATTTCATAATATTAATATATAGTTTCCCTCTTCATTCTATTATTTATGATGGTTAATTTTATAACTTATTTTACCATTGATATCATTAAGTGGATATTAATAAAATTATAGATCCTTATTCCAATTATAAAAAAATATTTATTATTTAAAACCATTCACATGACTAGCCTTGTAAGTCAGTGATGAAATGAAAAATTTAAATCTGGTGTTCCTTGGATGTAGTACTCCACACATACGTATGGATAAAGATTGTTTTCTAAATAAGGGGAAAATGAGTAATATGGTTTATCATTATAGAATTTTACATATGTAATAAATATCATAATTATATTTTAATATTCAAATTATGTCAACCCTTTTAAGGTGGTGAATAAAATGAATCATGTTGTGTCATGGAGGTGGTAGTCCACACATCATGTGATGACCCCCTGTAACACCCCGAGCTTCCACGATACGCCTCTCTTTCAATAATGCAATAGCTTGCATTGTACGCAAGTTCGAGTTCTAAAACACCACGACTAATCAAAGTAGCTGTTATGAATAGTAATAACCACCTTTTAAAATTATAGAAATTTTATATTTCAAAATGGACTTCATTTTTGTATTCGTAATATCGAAATTAGCCTATGTTGAATTTTTGGTATTTTTCTGAGAACTTCTAATTTTTTATGAATAGTGAAAATTACTTAAAACCAACTTTTTTTAATAAAAATAATTTATAGTGATAAATTATACTATTTAGTGGTTTTAAATTATAATTAGAATATATTTTTACCATTTTATCCAATGGTGGTCATTAGAATTAATTTAACATTGAAATTGGACATAAACAATTGCCAATCTTTTGATATAAATTGTTTCTTAAAAACACACTATTTGTTGTGACAGCGGGAATTAATTATAAAATTAATTAATGCAACTTATATGTTTGGAATTTTGTAAAATAGACATCATTTTTGATTCGGAATATCAATTATAGCTTAGGGTGAAATTTTGGCATTGTTCTGAAAAACTTCAATTTTTGATGAATAGTGAAACCACTAAGTGGTACTTAAATAACTGATTTTTCGTTTAAATGAAATATTACCACTTCTGTGATTTGATTTTCAAAAATCCGACATACATGGTTGTCATTAAGAAGTAAAATGTGGTTCAATGAGATTAAAATAATTTTTTGGTGAATAGTAACTTTTAAGTTCTTAATCGCGATTAGAGGTAATTAGTGTAGTTTAAGGTACAAATAATGTTATAATAATATGAGATGAGCATGAAACTTGTCCTACTCCTATTGGATGAGTCATGGCCGACCAAGACAACTCATGGGTCAACTTGGGGACCCCATGGAGCCACTTTAGTTGGAAAATGACATTAATATATATTTATTTAATGTTAAAATTAAATTGACACAAACATGAGTTGTTTTACTAAAACAGTTTTTAAGTGGGGTTACACAAGTCCAAATTTTGATTATAAATATTCATTAGAAATATAAAAATATTTCCTACATCATAGTTTTTTTTTTATAATTTTTAGACATTAAATAAATTAAATTATTTATGACATCATGATGATGCAGTGATGACCTCATTATTTAACGATTTAAATAAAATGGGAAGATAATGAAAAATACAAGGCTTACACTTGTCCAAATCCAATTGGATGAGGATATTTAGAACCCTTATCACCTTAGCCTAGAATTATATAAGTGTGGGACCTTTAGAATCCGAAAAGCATTGTGTAATAATGTAACATTTCAATCTTTCCAAAAGAGCCCCTCCTCTCCACTTATAAAAGGCCCCCACCTCTTCCACCTCATTTACACTTTCAAGCCATTTGGCTCGGCCAAACTCTGCCCAAATACTCACCCAAATTCCCCCTATTACTCCTAGAAGCCTCACTTTGGGCAGAACTTTTCCCAAGGAAGCCTTTGGCTCAAATCAAAAAGAGTTACCCGATTTTGAGGTAATGTCTTCTCTAATGTTGTTTTGTTTTATTTATCTTCTCCAACCCCCTAAAATCTTTTTATTCATTTCTTTTGTAACAACAACAGTATCCTCAATATACTAGGATGTTGTTATAAGAAGTATTCGAGCTACACTTACACACACCTACATCTAATGGTTAAAGAACATACGGTTTCTGTGGATGACGAATTTCTGCCTCACGAAACGATGATTGTTCAACACTCATATAACACCTCCAAAGGTGGACATTAAGATGTAACTATTTTTATATATGATATATAATATGTTAATGTTTTACTTATGCTTCTGTATTTCTCATTTATAGAATACTTTATGATTTCCATTATGGGTAAAACGCGATAATTTCATTTTAGGAAGTGCGGACTACCGCACCCTCAAAGTGATTTGAATCGTTAATGCCATATGTGGGATGTATAAAGGATGGAGTAAATGGTATTATACACTATATTATACTGGAAATACATTATACATTTATATCATTATGATTTCGTTCCATTAAATATGAAATTGAAATGAAAGTAGCGTTCATGCGTACGTACGGCTTACCGTCTCCATGAACGGTGCATTTCATTTCTTACCTCTAAATGTTACGTAATATTATAAATGAATGTATATACTGGATATATGAGATATATATGACATCTAAATCATGAATATAATTCTGGAGATAATGGATATTCTACCACATAAACAACTTGTAATTATAAGAATTTTATTGTTGACTCAAGTACCAAAGATCGACAAAACGACCGTTATTAACTTAAATAATGTTCATATCATTGTAATAAGTGATATAAAAAGGATAATGAAATTGAAAATGGTTCTTAATAAGGTATATATTAACTCTAGTTTATTATTCAGGAGGTTAAAGAACGGTTGAGTCAAGTCAGACACGAGGTAAGGGAATTTCTTAACCCAATTTTCTATTCTTTGGGTTAATCTCCTACTTTCAAATTATGTCATGATATGATTATGTCCTATCTTGTATTTTTACATTATTTATGTGTACTTATAGTGAATACACATTATAGATGTACTTTATTTAAAAAAATGATCTTTTTAAGGGACTTCGTCTCAATCTCCATTCATTGAGGCATATTTTGTTTAATACCCAAATTTCTTTTGTACAGTGTATAAACCCCTTTGACTTTTACGTTTATTCAAAAGGAATCTTTTTATACGAAACATTTTTCTAAACGAAAAAAGGGAATGTTTTTCTTTCCGTACTTATGAGGCGACAACAACTTCTCCGCCGCCGTGACCATTATTTGAGTTTCGGCTTCCTCTACAAGCCATCTTTTTTTTAATGAAAAATAAATACAAAGTTTTAACTTTCATTTATTTTGGTATTGAAAATGGTTTTGAAAGCGTTCTTATTATATCAATGTGTTGTATTGATATCTTGTGATTGAAATGTGGAAATTTTATGTTTCCTTTATGCATGTTTTATGTGATACACTTATGTTATGGTTTATGATATGTTTAAACCTATTCATATGAGGAATGTATTGGACTTAATAAGTGACGGGTGGAGCCCGCTATAGCTCCTCGATGCATCGGTAGGTCTCATGAGACAACTAGACATGGAATTGGCCGAGGCCCTTTCCCAATTTGATTTATGGTTTTGGCCGAGGCCTTAATCATTTTAGACGTCTTGGCCGAGGCCTTGAAAAAATGTTTCAGAATGTCTGGCATTATACATTCCCTCATTATGAAAGTGGTTATTGATTTTGCATGTGATTATTCGACCAGTAGAATATCCATGTGAAGAAGTGAATGGCATTATCTCATTTTAATTTTGCCATATTATGTTGAAGTTCAAGTTTAAAAGGATTTTGTTTTAGTTATACACTGCCTTAAATGTTAATGTTTATTTATGAAAGCTTCCGCTATATTGTTAACCTTACTGAGCATCTGAGCTCACCCCTTTCAATGTTTTAATATTTTTCCAGGATGTGAAGAAGTATTTTATGAATGACCTGCAGGGATAGTCAAAAGAGGATATGAGTGTGGACTATGTAGACTTTGTTATTGTAGTTTTTCACTTTATGATGTAATGTAACGTTTACGAATGTATCTAGTGTTTCCAAGGCTACTAAACTAATCGGCCTTTCGAGACTTGATCTTTTGTGATCATGCCAATGTTACGAAGTAATGCACCGACTCTGGGTAGCTGGGGTCGGGGCGTTACAGTTAGTATCAGAGGCAGTTTAGTACTAACCTTGGAAGGTAGATTTAGATAAACTCTGATTAGAGCACATATCCCGAAGATAGACTTTGAGGATTAGTATAGAAGAATTTCCTAGAATTTTGGTATTTTAGAGATGTTGTGAGTTTTCCGAGAAATACATCCCTGTCTGGATACGAGCAGGTAGAGGCGGATCTGGCACAGATTTACCTAGGGGTAAAACCCAAAAACACCGCTTTGAGCTAGACTCGAACGGGAACTGGTGCACGACAACGGGCCTTGCTGCACTCTTGGTTACGACACTCCCAGGCGATATGCTTTGGATAATTCTCATTTTCTTTACAAACCACTATGAAGGGTTATGAGTATATCCTTCCTCAAAGGAAACATTTCTTTTTATGATTATGGATTATATCCATAAATAGTTCAATTTATGTAAAGTATTTTACAAATATGGAATTATGTATTTTATTTCATAAACTAATCTAGTTTATGACATTGTTTAGAAATGGCACCTAGTGGAAGGAATGGAAACCGTATCAATGCACGCACTCCGTGTAGGGATTGCCCTCCTGCTCAAGATAATTATGGTGGAGCTAGTGATACAACTGGTGCTGATCAGCTTCTCACCGTACTGGGACAACTCACGCAGGTTATGAATAATAACCTTACTCGTATGGAGCACCCTGATCCGCAACGTGGAGGATCAATGCTAGACCGTTTCATGAGGCAACAACCACCAACCTTCAATGGGAGTACAAATCCTATAGTAGCTGAGCAATGGATAAGTTCCTTAGAGAAAATATTCCATGCCTTGGGGAGTAGTGAAAGGGAGAAAGTTGTCATGGCAGTTTATCGCCTCACTAGAGATGCCGATCAGTGGTGGTCGCTGATTCAAAACACAAAGGAAGATGATGACGTATCGAATATGGAATGGAGGGAGTTCAAAGAGCTTTTCTTAGAAAAATACTTTCCTCGTGACCATCGAGCAGATATGGAAAGGCAATTTCTGAGTCTGAGGCAGAAGGAGGATGAGAATGTCGCAAAGTATGAGGCTAACTTTACAAGGTTAGCGAGGCATGCTTCTGATTATATACGTAACCCAAGAAGTAAGATTGATTGTTTCTTTGATGGGTTAAAACCATTTCTCCGTCGAGCTTTAGTATCACAAACCTTCTCATCATACGAAGATATTGTCTCGTGTGCTATCAAGACAAAAAAGGAATTCTCTAAGTCTTATGACAACAAAGTAAAGCAAGAGAAGAAGAGAACGGTGGAACAAGAGACAGATAAAGGGAAAAGGGGAAAGAAGGATTTTCCATTATGTGATAATTGTGGGAAGAATCACCCTGGTACTTGCCTAAAAGGAATGGGAGTTTGTTATAAATGTGGAGAAAAGGGTCACCAGGCTCGTGATTGCAAGGGAAAGAAAGAGGCTATCAAAGTTGAATGCTATAATTGTAGAGAAATGGGTCATTATGCAAATAAATGTCCTAAGCATCAGGGAAACTTACCTCAGAAAAGGCCAAGGGATCAAGGACAATCTTATGCTGTTACTACAGTTAAAGCAGAATAACTAATGTATTGGTGTTTTTGGACGGATGGATTATATTTCGGTTATTAGAATAATGTGATATATATATATAAGGATTGTACTGCAGTACTTGTTGATTTCAGTAAGGTTTTAATATGATGAAGGTAATCATATTTTTAGTATGTGACAATAAGAGAAACTTTACTTTGTTTGGGGAATCTGATAAATTGATTTTGGAATTAAGAGACCTTTTAGAGAATGTCTGGACAGAGGTATTTTGGATAACTATAAAGGTTGGAGTGGATTAAGTTGATCTTTGGATAGTGTTGTTTAAGGTTAAAACATTTATGAAGATTATTTTTGGAATAGTATTGTACTATATTTTTAGGAAAAGGACAACCTGCAGGGTGGGGCATAACCCGTCGCGTCGGACAAAGCTGCAGGAATCGAACCCACAACCATAGTGCGACAGGCCTTTATATCCTACCACTAGCCTACAGGAAGTCCCTGGTTATTAGAAAATAATTTTACTAATCTAAATTGTATGTGTTAACATTTGGAACCTTATACAATTAGGAAAAGTATAATATTTTTGGGTTCTATTATCTTTTTGAGTGAAAGGTGAGTTGAAGGTTGAAACTCTAATTGTCAGGCATAAATATATATATACCTATCTATTATTCAATGAATAAACTAATTCTTAAACTTTAGTAAAGGGATATTAAAACAAAAAAATGCGTTATCCTAATACCTTATGTCTTGTTGAACTGATGATATTTTAAATCAACATAGATTGAAGGCTTTGAGGCCCTCAATTTGACAGTTGATTGTGATTGATGACCTCAATCACTCCCTACGAATATTTACGTTTTTCCTCCAATTATATGTCTCTAATTGCCACCAATGTTCTCCTAATCAAGATCATAATTGGGTGGTGACATTTTCATTTCCCTTTCCCTCTTATTAAGGCTAAATTTTATTAACCTTATTTCCGATGTGGGTTTTCCACAAAGGTATTTTCTATTTTCAACCTTTTATTTTCAAAGAAAAATATCAAATTGCGAGGACGCAATTTATTGAAGGAGGGGAGAATGTAACACCCCGAGCTTCCACGATACGCCTCTCTTTCAATAATGTAATAGCTTGCATTGTACGCAAGTTCGAGTTCTAAAACACTGCGACTAATCAAAGTAGCCGTTATGAATAGTAATAACCACCTTTTAAAATTATATAAATTTTATATTTCAAAATGGACTTCATTTTTGTATTCATAATATCGAAATTAGCCTATGTTGAATTTTTGGTATTTTTCTGAAAACTTCTAATTTTTTATGAATAGTGAAAATTACTTAAAAACAAAATTTTTTAATCAAAATAATTTATAGTGATAAATTATACTATTTAGTGGTTTTAAAGTATAATTAGAATATATTTTTACCATTTTATCCAATGGTGGTCATTATAATTAATTTAACCTTGAAATTGGACATAAACAATTGCCAATCTTTTGATATAAATTGTTTCTTAAAAACATGCTATTTGTTGTGACAGCGGGAAATAATTATAAAATTAATTAATGCAACTTATATGTTTGTAATTTTGTAAAATAGACATCATTTTTGAATTCGGAATATCAATTATAGCTTAGGGTGAAATTTTGGCATTGTTCTGAAAAACATCAATTTTTGATGAATAGTGAAACCACTAAGTGGTACTTAAATAACTGATTTTTCGTTTAAATGAAATATTACCACTTCTGTGATTTGATTTTCAAAAATCCGACATATATGGTTGTCATTAAGAAGTAAAATGTGGTTCAATGAGATTAAAATAATTTTTTGGTGAATAGTAACTTTTAAGTTCTTAATCGCGATTAGAGGTAATTAGTGTAGTTTAAGGTACAAATAATGTTATAATAATATGAGATGAGCATGACACTTGTCCTACTCCTATTTGATGAGTCATGGCCGACCAAGAAAACCCATTGGTCAACTTGGGGACCCCATGGAGCCACTTTAGTTGGAAAATGACATTAATATATATTTATTTAATGTTAAAATTAAATTGACACAAACATGAGTTGTTTTACTAAAACAGTTTTTAAGTGGGGTTACACAAGTCCAAATTTTGATTATAAATATTCATTAAAAATATAAAAAGCTTTCCTACATCATAGTATTTTTGTTATAATTTTTAGACATTAAATAAATTAAATTATTTATGACATCATGATGATGCAGTGATGACCTCATTATTTAACGATTTAAATAAAATGGGAAGATAATGAAAAATCCAAGGCTTACACTTGTCCAAATCCAATTGGATGAGGAGATTTCGAACCCTTATCACCTTAGCCTCGAATTATATAAGTGTGGGACCTTTAGAATCCTAAAATCATTGTGTAATAATGTAACATTTCAATATTTCCAAAAGAGCCCCTCCTCTCCACTTATAAAAGGCCCCCACCTCTTCCACCTCATTTACACTTTCAAGCCATTTGGCTCGGCCAACCTCTGCCCAAATACTCACCCAACTTCCCCCTCTTACTCCTAGAAGCCTCAATTTGGGCAGAACTCTTCCCAAGTAAGCCTTTGGCTCAAATCAAAAAGAGTTACCCGATTTTGAGGTAATGTCTTCTCTAATGTTGTTTTGTTTTATTTATCTTCTCCAACACCATAAAATCTTTTTATTCATTTATTTTGTAACAACAACAGTATCCTCAATATACTAGGATGTTGTTATAAGAAGGATTCGAGCTACACTTACACACACCTACATGTAATGGTTAAAGAACATACGGTTTCTGTGGATGGCGAATTTCTGCCTCACGAAACGATGATTGTCCAACACTCATATAACACCTCCAAAGGTGGCCATTAAGATGTCAATATTTTTATATATGATATATAATATGTTTATGTTTTACTTATTCTTCTTTATTTCTCATTTATGTCATACTTTATGATTTCCATTATGGGTAAAACGCGATAATTTCATTTTAGGAAGTGCGGACTACCGCCCCCTCAAAGTGATTTGAATCGTTAATGCCATATGTGGGATGTATAAAGGATGGAGTAAATGGTATTATACACTATATTATACTGGAATTATATTATAAATTTATATAATTATGATTTCGTTCCATTAAATATGAAATTTAAATGAAAGTAGCGTTCATGCATACGTACGGCTTACCGTCTCCATGAACGGTGCATTTCATTTCTTACCTCTAATTGTTACGTAATATTATAAATGAATGTATATACTAGATATATGAGATATATATGACATCTAAATCATGAATATAATTCTGGATATAATGGATATTCTACCACATAAACAACTTGTAATTATAAGAATTTTATTGTTGAATCAAGTACCAAAGATCGACAAAACGACCGTTATTAACTTAAATAATGTTCATATCATTGTAATAAGTGATATAAAAAGGATAATGAAATTGAAAATGGTTCTTAATAAGGTATATATTAACTCTAGTTTATTATTCAGGAGGTTAAAGAACGGTTGAGTCAAGTCAGACACAAGGTAAGGGAATTTCTTAACCCAATTTTCTATTCTTTGGGTTAATCTCCTACTTTCAAATTATGTCATGATATGATTATGTCCTATCTTGTATTTTTACATTATTTATGTGTACTTATAGTGAATACACATTATAGATGTACTTTATTTAAAAAAATGATCTTTTTAAGGGACTTCGTCTCAATCTCCATTCATTGAGGCATATTTTGTTTTATACACAAATTTCTTTTGTACAGTGTATAAACCCCTTTGACTTTTACGTTTATTCAAAAGGAATCTTTTTATACGAAACGTTTTTATAAACGACAAAAGGGAATGTTTTTCTTTCCGTACTTATGCGGCGACAACAACTTCTCCGCCGCCGTGACCATTATTTGAGTTTCGGCTTCCTCTACAAGCCATCTTTTTTTTAATGAAAAATAAATACAAAGTTTTAACTTTCTTTTATTTTGGTATTTAAAATGGTTTTGAAAGCGTTTTTATTATATCAATGTGTTGTATTGATATATTGTGATTGAAATGTGGAAATTTTATGTTTCCTTTATGCATGTTTTATGTGATACGATTATGTTATGGTTTATGATATGTTTAAACCTATTCATATGAGGAATGTATTGGACTTAATAAGTGACGGGTGGAGCCCGCTATAGCTCCTCGAGGCATCGGTAGGTCTCATGAGACAACTAGATGTGGAATTGGCTGAGGCCCTTTCCCAATTTGATTTATGGTTTTGGTTGAGGCCTTAATCATTTTAGACGTCTTGGCCGAGGCCTTGACAAAATGTTTCAGAATGTATGGCATTATACATTCCCTCATTATGAAAGTGGTTATTGATTTTGCATGTGATTATTCGACCAGTAGAATATCCATGTGAAGAAGTGAATGGCATTATCTCATTTTACTTTTGCCATATTATGTTGAAGTTCAAGTTTAAAAGGATTTTGTTTTAGTTATACATTGCCTTAAATGTTAATGTTTATTTATGAAAGCTTCTGCTATATTTTTAAACTTACTGAGCATCTGACCTCACCCCTTTCAATGTTTTAATATTTTTCCAGGATGTGAAGAAGTATTTTATGAATGACCTGCAGGGATAGTCAGAAGAGGATATGAGTGTGGACTATGGAGACTTTGTTATTGTAGTTTTTCACTTTATGATGTAATGTAACGTTTACGAATGTATCTAGTGTTTCCAAGGCTACTAAACTTATCGGCCTTTCGAGACTTGATCTTTTGTGATCATGCCAATGTTACGAAGTAATGCACCGACTCTGGGTAGCTGGGGTCGGGGCGTTACACCCCCTCTCCAAAAATATATTTCAATATGGGGAGAGAGAAATTCACGTCCTGATTCTAACTTCACATAGGACCTAGGTTGGTGGCTGGAAGTGATGGTATGATAAACATGAATATGGGAGGAATTAAACTCTATGTGGAACATTCAGATGAGAGATATTAGAAGGGTACACTAATTACCAGATTATCTTTAATATATATGATGAAATCACAAATTTGAACATGAAATTAGATATTCTACTATAAAAACTCAAAGTTTAAATAAATGCATCCAAAAGATAAAGACGACACCGACCATGATGCCTAAACAGATATTTTCAAACCACGACCAATTAATATCTTTCCCAATATCCATAATTATATATATTACTTAAAAATATTTCATATATAAATAAGTTGAGCATACAATTATACTCAATAGGACCCTCTCTGATCCTCTTGTTTAAATGTAAAATATAGTATTACAAAGCACGGTGAACAACACTAAAACTAACTCGTCGTCTAAATTGGTTTAGTATTTTACCTGCCTCAACATTGATGTTACTCCCTATGTATTTCATAGAAGAGATAATATAATGTAATAATAAAATATTAATGATACCCTTATCCTAATCCCCCATTTATTTTCCACTATACACCAATGTCACACGTCTTAATCCATCTCTCTCCAAAATAGGTCAACCCGAAGACACTTGGGAAAATAATCACAACACCCTACTCATGCATCACATCATCATATCATCACATCATCCCATACATATATCCATGTATAATAAACAATTATTTTAATGTATCCTCCATATCTCATATGATGTGTATCATACATTGGGTATTATACCTCAATCCATTCTAGCTCGTACCCCATGTATGGAACCACATGAAATTACAACCAATATATGTCATACATATTTTAATTCTTATAATATTAGATTTGAAAATACATGTCTATGAAATAGCTAGAATTTATGATATCCCTTTATACACATATACGACAAAACTAACCATCATGAAAATGATCACAAGTAACTATAAAGATAATATATTGGGATAGAGGGGGTAGTCATCCATAAATCCCCCACTAGGATGTGGGTAGAAACACCCTCATAGAGTCCACTAGGAGTTATTATCCCTAACCAAAAAGGGTGGGAAATCATATCAAATTATATAATAAACATGATATAATATAGATCACAACCAAAATATGGGAATAACCTAGTATTATACTCAACTGTACCTAACATAGAATGTACGACCATATTCCATTGCTAATACTAAATATCCAATAAGAACACAAACCATTTAGGATAACTATATTAATTACACTTTAAAATTTCCTTCTATTATTTCATTCAAATGACATTAATTGACCATTAACATTATTCCACATAACATTATATAAATAATCAACTAAAATTATAATCCCTTGAGTAATAATAAAACTAAGCCCATAATTTATCAAGACTAAAATATTTTCATAATTTTCATTACATAAAAAACAACCTTGTGGGATAAAAATATTTCAATAACTATTATCGATGTTCCATTAACTAGGAACTCCATGAAAACCATCTTATTATACCATCATGGAGAATAATGAAAACAAGAATACCTAGATACCTATTGTATTTGAGAAAAAATTCAGATTAAATAAGAACCTCGTTCATTATCTATTAAACATTTTCATAAGTGAGCATATCATCTCTTAGAATCACATAAACATGTAAGCTCAGATTAAAACTATTATATCATCTTATGTTCAATCCCTAACACTGAAATTAATATCCTAATGTATCCATCCATCAATGGTGTTAAATTACACCATATCATTGGGGATTTCCTACCTCATATCACATCACATAGTGAATCTCACAATCAGAGAAAATCAAAAAATCATCATGGACTATCAAGAATGGCCAACAGGTAAATATTGGCTAAAAAACAGGGCATCCATCCTTCACACTTAAACAACCACTCAAAGCATGCACTTTATCCTTCACAAGAAAAAATGACACTCATTACCCATAAATTAACTTTTTCAAAATACGTGTTATTATTCCATCCTGAATTAACTAATTCATTAGTCATTGGTTCCAACTATGGAATATAAGGAATCAAGCTATACCACCCTGCTAAATTTATTAAAAAATCAATTTAATCCTGATTACAAGTTACATTACTATTTCAAAAAACAAGGAATTAAAATTTATTAGAATTACATTGATTCTTTTCCTCAACAAGAATTAACATGATTCAAATTTTTTTACATTTACATTAATTATAAGACAGATCGTTTTCATGTAATCAAGTGTATTAAATCTATTTTATTATAATCTAATTACATCAACCATGGGACAACAACCATTCATATTTTTTATTTACTATTAATCCAAATCAATATCAATTAATTGTAGATTTTTGGTCTTTAATAATTTTAATTAATTTGATCATGCAACAATATTATACCATAGACATCACACTATCAATATAATATAGAGGAAACCATCAATAATTAAATAAATCACATCATCTTATGGTCACAAAACAATTCATTATTAATATATTTTAACATATTATTAGGTTAATTCCATTTCCATCCAATGACTTAAACCATGATCAATTTATAATTACATGTAAATAAGGAGAGAACAATTGAATCCCCAACCTCAAAGGCATCGACAATATTCACACAAGAACATGAAAATGTTACGGACCTCCAATCCTCTATCCTAGGAGGAAATTGTGATAACCTAATTAATTTTTACCAAAAATGGACTAAAACAACAATGAAACCTCAATTATAAATTTTAATGACCAATTTCCACTCTATGGCCATAACAAATGTGTATAAATGAGACTAATCAGAGAGAACCCACTAGAAAGATAAGGAAGAATGTGCCTTGGATCATGATGGATTAAAGACGTTAGACAAGGATTAATCATCGTTCAAGGGGTCCCAAATCACCCAAATATAGGGATTATGGTCTCCTTAAAATTTATAATAGGCATAGTGTTTAAGGAAAACTCGAAATGCTGTAGTAATTAATTATACTCTACATAGGGGATTTACATGGAATGTAACCCATAAACGTGATGTAAATGTAGGGAATAAGATCTCATTGAAAAACGTGTTCCCTTGAAGGATTTAATCTTGAAAATGTACATTTCCTGTAACACCATTTGAACCATCTTTAACAAGCCTTGAACAAATAATACATAGCATGAAATATTTACATGTCAGGAATTGTCCCTATATCCATCGTTTTAGTAGTTGAACCCCTCTAGACTCACTCCAAGCCTACTATAAAAATCACATGAATCAGAAAAACACAATGGTTTAGACAACATGGATATAGTCCATTACTTTAGAGACCTCTAAAAAAATTCTTTTCATTGAGAATCCAAAACCAAACTAGAGAGAAAACCAAAAGGGGTCCTCCGATCAGCCTCCCCACAAGATACCAGTAAAGGATATTTCCATTTTAGGGTCTCAACAACCTCACTCAGAGGAAAGAAGAATGAAACCATACACCAATAAAAACCGTCTACCAAAATATCTCCCATGATACATTTAACTCATATAATATTAAAGGAGAAACAAGAAATTTGAGAAAATCATCTCATAAACAATAATGGTCATCATCCCTAAGAGAATAGTGTTATAAGAGAAGATATAAACACCATACAGAATAGGGTATTGCGAGTGAATCTAACAACAAAATTCCTATGTACTCTCATTCAAACCAATGTGAAATCCCAATACACAGACCATTTTATTTTCATACTCATGAAACTCCTTCTCATGGGGGTCCTTAATCTCCACAATCCACTCCTTCGTGTTTTTCTCATCATCAACATCACTATCAACCCCATTGATTACATGAGATTCCTCAGGATGATAATAATAGGGTTTCAGCATGTGAAAAACATCTTGTATCCACCTAATCTATAAATGAAGGGTAATTTTATTTTACAAGTATCCAACACTATCCAACACCTAAAAAGTCCCAGAAATTGGGGGGAAGCTTATTGCCATGACCAAACCATCACTGCCCCCAATGAGGAGTCACATTCTAGAGTAAAGTATGTACAAAACCAAACTACATTAGTCCCATACTATGTCATACATAAGATTTTGGGTGATATTATGCTAACATTATCATCTCAAAAATTACCTAAACTATCTCTATCATATTCATTACTTATTTCATCCTATGAATTGCTACCTCTTGGACCCTAGCCCAGAATAATGGAAAGAGAAAAAAGTCATCCATAAAAACCATCAAATAGAGACATAACAATGATGTAGTGGATACTATTATTTTATGAAATCATGAAAAAGGTTATGTGCATCATCCGTGAACCTAAAAAATTCAAGAAACAAGAGTGCAACATGACTTTAGGATTTTAAATGGTTTAATGTGTCTGATCATCCTTCTGTAGATGTGAAGAAGTGTTGAGGCATAAATAAGAACCAAAATATTTCAGGACACCACCCCACACCCTATAGGATAAATGATATTTCGTTCACATATGATAATCATTGATACACCATGGATTTCAACCACATCCTCTAGATACTATTTCAAAACAATGTCTATTTATCTTGACTCCCAAATCGTTATAAAATAGTCTAATTTCATCCAACAATATTCTATCACCTATATAGAACCATTGACTCCCTTTCATTGAGGATGATGTTAAATAATTACCTCAGTATTTCCTCCAACTTATATTAGACATTATATAATGAAAGAGTCAAACCACTAGGAACAAGATGTTTGGCCTTCACCTTCTAAAAGAATAAACATTAAGAAATAAAATCTTCAACTACATGCTTTATTCTAGACCACAAATACTGACCACTCAATAGCGAGTGTAACTAGGTTAAACATGGATGTACTACATAGGGAAAACTATGGAAATCTATGAGAATGAACTCACTCATTGATAAAGTAATGAAAATAAATCCTTGGAAAAATATATTTTGTTATGGATCCTCAAGAAAACCATCAAAGCAATCACCGAAAAACCACACAGTACATCCAAATGTCCACCTCAGAATCCACAAGATGGGAATCCTCCACCTACTTCACCAATGATTACTACACAATAATCTATTAAATAAAAACTCTACAGAGAAACTATTCTATATATAGACCCACCACTGATAGTTCATCAATCACTATCCATTAATCTCTATATTCATGCATGGAATCACTATATTATTTTTGAGTCAATGCATCTGTTATAACATTACCATTTCATCAAATTTACAAAACATTGATGTCATAATCCTAAATGAATTACATCCACCAACATAGACACAACTTCATGTCACACTGGTAGAATACATACCTCAAGATTTTGTGGTAGGTAAAAACTAAAATAATCTTGGAAATGAGGTACTATTTCCTGAAATTCAAATAAAAAAACTTATGATAACTCAATATCATTGGTGGTATAGTTATTATCATAGGTTAAAAATGCTGAGACTGATCATAAAAAACTGATTTTTTGCCTCAGATTATATCCTCATCGAAGAAGTGATGTGTCATAGAAAACCTCAAATTGAACTCCCAACACTGACAAACAAAAGATAGGAGCACGAACCAACTTCTTCTTCAGGTACTCCAATGTTTTATATCAGTGGTTTTTCTACTAGAACCCTTGATCTTTTCCAATCAAGGTAGTCATAAGAGTTTAAACCTAATAGAAATAAGTTAAGAACCTCAATTAATAGGCTTAATGGCCAAGTAAATGTCACACCTTTACCAGTGTCTTTGAGGATTCACAAGAAAAAAATACCTTTATCATTAAAGGATCCAGTGCTTCTCAGTGGGATACAACGTGCCCCATGAAACAAACATCATGAGTTGAAAACTCACTATTTCAAAACATAATAAATAGATATTTATGAAAAATAACTCTTAAAATGACATGTTGATTCTTTTCGTACTCCTCTTTAGAGGTGGAGTACACAAGGTTTTTCTTAATGAAATCAACCATGGAATTATCAGAGAACTCTATGAACAATTTGTTTATCAACCCCATTAACACTGATGGGGAATTACTCACATGAAAAAACATCACAAAAACACATAATACCCATGATGATAAGAGAAATAATACTTCTAGATATCATCATCCATCACCCACAGTTAATGATATATTGACTGTATATTGAACTTCCTTAACAAACGATATCCATTAAAATGATTGAATAAATTAGTAATCCATATAATATGATAGTATTTATTCACTGTCCCTTGGCTCAAGCACAGATAATTAATAAAAATATGTGTACTTCCATTATCTATCCTTATTAATAAAACTAGTGCATATCAATGTGACACACATTTCCAAACAAACCCTTGTTGCAATAGATCATTGAGTTGTACTCATATCTCTCACAATAGATGAGGAACTATCCTATACATGGGAAATGACATAGGACACAATCATTGTTATATCTATATGCCAAATTTGTTCTACCATTGAGGGGTTAATGCTACAACATCCTCTTGAAATACATATGGGTACTCTTCTATAACACTAAGAAAAGACTGACTACTGAACCTCTGATGAGCTTTGTATTAACATGATCATAAAATTTGACAAGGATTGAACATTCCTCTAACTCATCCAAGGGTGTCGGCCTCCAACAAACACTGTTGGATCTCCATCACATCATATAGAAGAACCTTCCTCCAGAATCCATACATGATAGCCTACATAAAAAATAACTAATTGATGTCATAGATGATGTTATATGGTTATATTTTTCAATATATGAATTTTCCTAAAGATTGGTGCTAATGTAGTACTAAATCATAGTCTCTATATAATTTATATAAGCCTGCATGACCTCCAATCAGTGTAGTCAACACCAAGGGAACTGGAAGCCTTTCTAAATCATGTCCCAAAATAGGGAAGAGGGTAGGACTTATCAAGTATTGAATCAATCCTAAATAAAAAAAAAATTAATGAATGTATAAAAAAATAAAACAGTTATTCAAAGGGTTTGTGGATCACCTAGAGATAAAAATGATATATCATGAATTTGAACAGGTCATGAACCATGACCTCATTGACCCTATTGACAACCACCTACATGGTTTCACTCTTCTCTTTGTGTATGTTGAGTGTCTCAGATTTATACTATCCCTACAACATCTCTGATTTGCTAATTCCAAACTAGATAAACCTTATCAAACTACCTCAGATGAAACTGAATCAATAGGGTAACATAAAGATGAAAATCTGGGATATACTGACTATTCAAAATATGTAGGCACTCTCTCCACTGATAATGTTGTCCCTTATAAGAAAAAATGTGCACCACTAATCGACATTGGTTTTACAACCCCCCTTCACCCCGAAGAAAGGATATTATGGGGGCAGGGACCTACCCTCAGCAGACCAAAATCCCTTCTTCCCTAACAACTGGGAACCCCATACCAGAGATATACTTCACAAGGAATCCTGCTAAATCCCATCATGTAATGATATAGTATTAGACAATGTTTACACAATAACCCATTTAATCACCATATCCTCTAGACATACATTTATTATAAATGGGGTGAACATGAACTTGATCACCGGACACAAATACTCTTCTAAATACATCACCTTGTCCTCCACATCTAGATACTGGTATGAGTAATATCACAAAAAATGGTTCTGAAATAGATCATAAACACTCACATGATGAAACTCCACTATCCAAGAAGAAGAATCTGCTAGACTAGATGCCTCCATAGTAGATTAAAGGAACTCTTCCCATAAGTAGTCTTAGAAGTTATCTCACAAAACTGATGAATCCACATGTTCCCCAAGGAATAAGAACCATAACTACCTCTATGAACCATGTAGAATCATCCCACTCAATGGAACCCATTGATCTGTCCAAGCACCAATTGAACTGATTGTTATCTCATTCTCCTCAAACCTGTATACTATGAATGAAAGTAAAATAGATCCCTCTTACTTATTTGGACTCTGACAATGAATCTATCAAAGTTACCTCCTCTAAGGGTCATCATTATTTACCTCAAACCTATGGTGATCTAATGGCACATCCTGAAAAACATATTCAGTTAAAATCTGATGAGGATGTCAACTTTGAACTATGCCTCTAAAAAAAATATGTTACAGTTCCTAAACCTAGAATATGAATTACTTATCATTACTTAAATATTTAACTATCTTTTTAATTATTTTACATACCCCAATATCTATCTATTTCAAACACACGAACCTAGATAATGAAGAATGATATTTTTATAGTCCTCTACCCGACCACTAGTATCAATTAACTTATTAGTCTTAGTAAACATAAATTTTCATTCATTTGGCCACGTGGGGGCTAAATAAATGGGCCTCTACTAGTCTCCTGTGTTTACATCACTTGTTAATAAATCTTGATAATGATTCCCTTTCAACCCATGTTACCTCACATGGTCCTAAATCAAAACATCATATTATACCTCAATATGAACCATTAATAAAACTCTATCACATACCCATCTATATAAAATATATCATAATGTGGGGAGAGTGTGTGAGTGACTACCTGAGTCTCACCTCTAGTAGGCCATTGGTTGGTGACTAGCATTAAGGGTATAATAAACATGCATATGAAAGGCATTTCCCTTTAAGGAAATCATATGGTAGATAGAAATAAGAAAGATAAACCAATAAACACCTCCTTAGACATATATATAATGAAATCCCATATGAAAACATATAATTCCATATAGTACTACAACAACTAAAATGAAACCTACAAGTACCAAAAATGTAAATGTGTTAGGGACCACAAATCAAAAATATCTCTTGAAAAACCATTAGATTGTAATATCCAACTCAATGTCTATATTTCTCTTACTAACCCACAAAATAGTTTATATATAAATACGGTGATAATAATAGTATACATAGTAGGATCCTCCTTGAACCCTCTCATTAAAAATATTAAGAAATAATTCTAAATAATATTGAACATAAAAGAAACTAACTCATCACATTAATAGGTATATTATGTTCCTAGCCATTAAATAGTTAACTCTCTCAATGATTTATATACAAGAGATCATATTTTATAATAATGATCCCTCAAGGGTACCTCTCTATTGGTTTTTAAATGGTTTTTCATTATTCCCCAATGTCGTACATCTTGTGCTATATTTCTTCTATGTATTCTACCATTAAGGATCCTTGGAAAGGGATCACAACATACACAATGTGTATCACATCATCACCTCATCCTATAAACCTATCCATATATTTAAACTATGTATTTTATAGGATCCACCATATCCCAAATAAAGTGTATTATTAAATGGTAATTATACCTAAATCTATTATAGGCCACACACCGAGTAAGGTACCACAAGACATCATATCCTATACACATCATAACTATAAAAATAAATTGGATAATATATATAATAATACATATATGTGAAATATCCATATGCCATCAGATCACTCTACACACATATATGTGAAAACTAACCATAATTTATATTAGTACAAGTAACTAACATGATAGGAGTGTGGGGCCAAAGGGGGGAGTCATTCATCCATCCACCCACTGGGATGTTGGGGAAAACACCATTCCATAGTCCATTGGGTGTTAGTCACCCTAACTGACATGGGATGTGTCTTGTATGAAATAAAATAATTTACATGATATAATATAGATCACAACCACTCTATAGTAATAACCTAATCATAGACTACACTACCTCTAATGTCACATGGACTCCTGACATCCACTACTAAAAAATATATCCTATACGTACAAAATCCTTTCATGTGAGATGCATTAATTAATTATTTTATTTTTATAATTTCCATAAATAAATTAATTTATTAGAAATAATTTCACCATTAACATTATTCCATTTTTTATTAAATTAATCATCAGTGTGAATTCTATTCCATCCCAGTATATTCAAAACTAAGTCCACAGCTTATCATGACTAATATCTTTTCATCAGTTTCATTCCTTTATCACCCACCCCATATGTTAAGATTATTTATTTTTATCACTATTATATAATCCATGTACTCTAGGAACAACATCCTAAGATACCAAAAAGTGGAAACATGGAATCAGTCACACCTAGTATCCCCATGTAGTACAAAAATAAATGTAGATAAAACATGAAATCCGAAAATTAAACATTAAAAAATTCATAATAGGGCATACCAACATTCAATATCACATAAACATGAATGCATATAATCAACCCATTAAATTATCTCTAGTTAAACCCCCAATACCCACATGCACATACTGATGCATCTCATTATCATAGGCATAAATTACTGCCACATTATTCGGGCCTCCCCATCCACATCACATTTTCCATCGTAGGATCACCCATCCTAGGATTACAACAAATATGAGTCTACCTGCCTCATATTACAACACATACTTTATATCACAACAAGATAATATCATAAAAGTAGTAGGAAAAACCAAGCACAACCAATTGGGAAATATTAGCCAAAAAATGCATCCAGACATCAGGCATAAACAATCTCTCATAGCTCCAAACTCAAGGCACTTCATACTTCACAAGAAAACAAGAAACTATACCCCCATTAATCAGCACTATAAAACAATTTTTTCTTAATCCATCATTAATTAATTGAATCATTATTACTAGATTCTAGGTATGTGAAACCTATTTCATCAATCATTATCATGCTTCTAAATTAATCAAAAAATTAATTGAATAATTCTTTCATTATAAAGTCATGTTTTAAAAAACATGGAATTCCAATTTATTAATATAACATTAATTATTTTAATAAAAAAATCAATAATATTTAAATAATTCATCAACTCCATTAATCATATTAAAAATCATTTTTAATTAAACATTTGTACAACATCATTTTTATTATCATTAAATTACATCATCCTCTATATTTCAAATATGACACTTCTTTAATTATACATTATCCAACAAATTATAAATTAATCCCATCATTACATTATTTACCAATTTCCATAAAAAACAACATGAAATCAAATTGTAGCATTGATATATAAAAGTCTAGAAAATCAAGAGTTAAACCATTATCATAGTATAAAAAATATCATATTAAAATCATGAACTAATTATTTATTAATCTAGTTTGCTTTATTAATAGGTTAATTCAATTTCCATCTTAAGGGATAATCTTTGCTTAATTTACAATCTCATATAATTAAATATAGAATAAATGAATCCCCTACATAAATGGAATCAATTTTCATTGCACAAGAATGGACCAATGATACAAATATTTTATCACCTCTTCCTTGAGGAAACAATGATCTACTAAATATTTCTGGCTACAAATGCACCGAAAAAAAGAATCCCCTATAAGAAATAGTGGAGATAACGCTCCCAATCTTAGAGAGAAGATATAAGAGGAAATGAGATTGACTAGGGAGAATCTATTAGAAATCAATGGAACAATGCACTATGGATCACCATAGATCGAATATGGAAGCCAAAGATCAATCCCCATCAAAGTGATCCCAATGGACCTGAATGTACAACTTCTAGTCACATGATAATCAAGATGATATGTAGGGTTTGAGGAAAAACCAAAAAACTAAAATTTTTAATGATGTTCTTATAATGGGATTTACATATAATGTAACTCTTGTAAGTGGTGTAAATTTCATGATTTAGATATATTCAAAAAACATGTGACTTAGATTTAATTAATCATGAATATTTACATATTGTGTAACACCCTGGGAACCATCCAAAAAAATCCATGAACTAAGAATACCTAACGTGAAATATTTACACACCATCAATTCCATATGCATCAACCATTTTAACAACTGAACACCTACACACTCACTCTAGGCCTACTACAAGCATCATGATCTTCAGAAACATGCAGAGAGAAAGTCCCTTTCCATTATAATTTTTCAGATGATGGAAAAAGGTTGGAGTGTAAAAATAAATAATATTGAATTAATTTCATAAAATTCATTTTAATCTAAATACTAATTTAAATATTCAAACCCCCACACCAAAACTAGATCCAAGATTATACTTTTACTATGTACGAACCCCCTTTTCAGACTCACCTATGATGTAAAAATCTCTATAGGAGACTTCATTCAAAATATTTCTTCATTTTCATCTATTGGATAATTAATATTTATCATTTAAAATATTAAAATATTTTAAAGGAAAAACTAATAATAGAATCTCACCAAATTCCATCTCAAGGATTAACACCCCATTATATGATTTTCATAAATCATATAAAATATTTCTATTCTTATTAATAAGATAAAATAACCATTTCTCCCACATATATACTTAGATTTTAAAAAACAACATCATTTCCAAAACATGTAATAGTGTGATTCATTATACATACTTCCATATTTTTAGATTGACAATGATATATTAGATGGTTGTAATATCTCAACATTATTATTCAAGTCAAGGATAAAAAATATGCATATATGGATCTTATAGTGCTTCCAATATATTAATATGAAGAATAAAATTATAGAATAACTATAAAAGTTCAAGGTATTCCTACAAGTTAAGATGGAATGAAAATAATAATAAAGTGATGATTCAACTATTACCAATAATATAATTCAAATTGAAGAGAATATCTATGGATTGTTTTCATTATTATTATAAACACATCTAGAAACAATAATTATTTATTGTATTTTTTGAATCATCTTACAAATTCATCCCATTACATCTTTTTCTAAGTATAATTCTCACATGATATACATGAAATGTTTTTCATTAGAATGGTATTCAAGCTATATAGAACACAATTATCAATTGAATATTATAATGATTAAAGGTTTTCATAAAAGTTGTAGAATTGTATTCAATATTCCTTGAATATATAGATAAGAATTCATACAATATACCACCTTAACACATCTGATTAATTTGGAATAACTATTTTTTCTTTTTGTGTGTCGAAAGTTTTATGGTTGGAGAAATTATAACATCTAGACATCAAGATTACCTTTTATTCAAATTATTTATTGGTTATTATCTTGTTCATTGAGTTTTGATTTAAATTTCCCTAGGTCATCCATATTTTTAAATTATAATGTTAAGCACAAAATTTATATGCAGTTAGTTATAACTAGGAAGTCGATCATGATATTCTTGGAGTTAGTTATTACTAGTGATTTACATGGTTGTTCCAACATTTTTTCAACAGTGTAGCCAAAACATTAAACACCGTAATTTTATTTGGTAAGGGTTGGATGGTTAAAACATTGTTTCTTAATCTATATAGTCAAATATTGTTACCTACTTTAATTAAAAAATTCATGAAAATTTTATTTTGGACTTCCCTTAATTTAACCCTATTTTGAGTATTTTTCCTCTTCATTATCACAATATAAGGAATATATATTTCTAGATAAATATACCTCCCTTATTGTTTGGTTTTATTGAGTTATCCTATGATTATGGGTGGTTTTCTCAAGGTGATATTACCTTTTTTTCTATTCATCTTATCCTTTTTCAAATATTCATTCTTCCTTGTCTAGGGTCCATATTTGTTGAACATTAGTTGAGGGTCTATATAAATCTTATGAGTCTCTAAATTTTAGTGTGTCTCTATGTGTATTATTATTTGGGTCATCTTGTTCAGTTATTTTTATGACTCATGTCATTTGAATTATATTTGAGGTCAATTTTCCCTATTCTTTACCCTTTACATTTAAAACCCTGATTTATTGTAATACATGTCATTTTTTTATTGTTTTATAACCATTATTTAGAATTATTAATAAATTTTTATAAAATTTTTAGTTTATTTTAGATTTTTTGGATTAAAAAATGTTTTCCTTTTGACACGAGGTTCAAATCAATTCTGAACTTTTTACACTTGTGTGTGGATTGTTTAAATTCTCAATTAGATCATAAGTATACAAATTATAACATGATTGATCCAAATTATATTTATTTTAAAAGTATTATTTCAAAATATTAAACTATTTTTTTTTTAAATTAATTTTTTAATTTGATTATTTCAATATGTATCAAGGACTATGGGGAACATTATAAAAGGTATTTCCGAGAGAGGAGGTGGATGGGTGTTTTTTATTTTTTAGCATTTATTTTGATTAGATATGTGATTCATGTAATCACCTCTTCCCAATTAGTTATAGGAACCTAATAAAACTGGTATGAACACCTAGAATGAGAGAGGACATTTCTATAATTTTATTGTGTCTCCATGACTAGTGATGTAATATATATAATACAACCACTTGACTAGTGAATTTGTTTTATCTGTCACATTATTTAAGGGTATTACCCTTACTTTTGGATTCATTACTATTGGTTAACACATTAATTACTTCCCTAGGTCTACTCCCAAAAAAATTGTCTTTCAACACTTTTTATTTACATTTTCCTTGTTTTTATGGTTTTTTACTCCTCACTTGGAATGCTTTTTTGCTACATATTTGAGTAACATTACTTTATCTATTAAATAATTCTATAATTTATTATCTATGGTTAGTCGGAGTTTCTCAATTTTCTGTCATTTTTAAATTATTTTTCAATATTTTTCCAAATTAAATTAGAAAAAATGTTTTTTAAATCATATTCTCTATCTTCCCATGTTTCCAAATGATTTTTATTATTTTCACTAAATTGGGACCAAAGTCACATTTTCAATAATATTTTTGGGTTTCACGTAAATAAATTGGTTTATTTTTTTTATTTTAATTATTCTATTTGGTTTACTCAAATTCTTAAAAGGGCTCTATATGTATAAATTGTATTTAAATATTAATGACATGGTTTTACTTTGAATTATTTTTCATGTGTTGTTGGAGGTTACCTACTAGACATTTTTACTCTCACACACACATAGACACACACACACACACACGCACATATATATATTAGGTTTTACCCTGGTTGTAATGCACTGTAACATTATGAACTTCTTTTTACTAGATACTTTTCTACTCGGTTCGATATTAAGGTGGGATAGTGATTTTGGGTCACATAAAGGTTAGTTATCTAGTATTGGGTTTTATTTTTCAATTCAATACCATTTGGGTATTATCCCTCCCAACCTTATTTAATCTCATGGTATTCTCCTTTTTTATTTTACCTTATTTGTGTTATTTATTTTGAATGGATTTTTGTCTATATCAGTTACTTTATATGGATGTTTTATTATTTTGGTACATTTTATCTCTTTATTCATGGATCTTTGATGTATTGGGATATCATGTCGGGTTTCTAAAAGCATGTTCCATGATTATCATTATTTATTTGGATAAATAATCCCTTATTGATTATTTTTTGATGTAATTGAACTATTTTTCATCCTTTTGGGATTTGGAACACATTTAGATCCATGTTAAGTGTCATCCTAAGTGACCAATTGAGAGGTTCCCATGGTGGGTTTATGAATAAATGGAATCATATATTCCCGTTATTATTTTGTGAGTTGTGGTACATTGTATATATGGTATTAAAAATATTACAACTCAGAAAATAGAATATAAGGATCAAGATATATAATTTATAATAAATTAATGAAGAGATATGGAATTATCACAACATGTAATTCTATATTCATTAATGATGTGTTTAACAAGAATTTTTTATATTTTCAATATGCTATAGTGTCATGACCCGCCCGAGTGGGGCCCATGATGTGACTCCCAAAGGTAACCTCAAATATACCAGGGGCTAGAGACTTGCACTAAGTAGGCATATTACTAACATGTGAGGGATTTCATATGTACCTCTACACACACACACACATCTCCATGCCCAAAAAATTCTAAAATGTAAAAACAACTGAGATACCAATGCATGCATATATCTTTATCCCAAAACGAAAGTATGAAAGGATGTAAAGTAAGAAAAAAATGGAGAAATAAAATCTCACCACAATTTGTGTGTGACCACAAGTACAAACTATATGTATAGGTACCAGGACTGTTGTTTAAATTCAAGAAGACCATACCTTGGTCTGTATGGTCTCACAAAGCACCATCTAATCCTCATCATCCTAGGACTCCATCAAATGTTTGATCATAATCACATGACATTGAACATGTGTAAAAATCCCATGTATGGGTGAGTATAACAATACTCAGTAGGACACCCCGAAACCAAAAACAAATTCAACAATGTAATGTACGATTAGGTCTGTATAGTTATAGGTCTACGACACATATAAAAATAATATCCAGATATACACAATCAAATACAAAAAGTCTCAAGGTAATCCATAACCATAGTATACCATCCTTAGGATTTCTGTTCAAATATTCCACAAACAACTAATCTAGGAGAACACACCCCTGAGTCTGATAGTACTGATGTCATTTGCCCGAGAGATACCGCTCATCAAGTACTATCATGTGTGAGAGAGAATGATTGATCTAGATAGAATATGATACAATATATGAGGATCATATCCTAGTCCATGGGGTGATACCAAAAACTCAATCTATATTAACCTTATAAGAAGATGATTTTTTCTTGAGTTGTGATGGTCACATTGATACCAAGAACATCACCTAGGGCACTAAGATTAATAGTGTATCCCACTCCAGTCCTCTCAAGGGGAGTCCAAAAACACTATCCAATAAGTCCTGCTGAATTTATCATAGTCCAATGAGTAGGAAATGGTTCATACATACCTTATAGGAAAAAGGCAATGAAACATAATGAAACTGGTCCAAAATATGGAGGTCAAGGAAATAAAGCCATGTAGAAAGGTGTATATACAGTATAGTAGGGTAACATTTCGTGTCCCTTGACCCCAGGTACTTCCCATATACAATGGACAATGTCATTCAAACTATGTTATGTAAAAGAGGAATGCACAATTTGTAGAAGGATTACATGTCATTTACCTTCATCAGTGGTTCGCCTGTGTACTCCAACCATTTGTTAGTACAAGACGTCAACTCATGTATCCCTACCTGTGTACTTGTACATGGGGTATCCCATGTAGCAGATCTAGGCCAATCCATGGGGTTGAGTACATGTCGTGTAGGTAACCTATGTACTCTACCCTATGTTTGTGTACTTATAGAAGTACATGTTGAGTACATCCAAAGGGAATACATGCCTTGTAGTCAAGGACTACACTCTGTGTGTATCGTGTTTTTTCAAAAACCCATATTCCTCCTCCCACTCAAACCTTTGATCTCCCAGATCGGGTTTAAGTCTTTATTTATCATCATACATCCAAATCTAGGGTTGCTTTTCCACCCCTAACTTTGAATCGGCAACATTCGGTCCATCAATAGGCTAATAAAACATGATCATAGTCGTTTTTCATTACTGAAAATGAATAGATATTTGGAACCCACAATCATTCGATCCACTTTTTTCACCCACCGTTTCACCTCCATCGAGTTATCCTAATTCCAGATCTATGGTTTTGGATCTTTTCACCAAGAATCAAAGACACAATGTTCAACTATTCAGAATGGGTTTCAAGCACAAGGAAAAATGAAGAACACATGATGAATAATGCATGAACCATGGGAGAAAAGAACAAACCAATCGAGAGGGAAAACCATTATTGATGTTCATGTTGATCATAGATTATCAAAATTATAATGATAAATGAATCAAAAAATATCCCAACATTAAACTCCCAATAAATCTGGTAAAATAATCTAATCCCACAAATACGATTTCTCCTTAGATAAATCTATTTATGGAAATGTCTGTATTTTTTGTAGTAATCAAGAAAATGGAAAAAATAAATTAAATCAAACACCATACCTTGAAAAAAATCATTCACTAATGAATAACGGCCTATGCATCATCGTCTTTGGTGAGATCTATCAGGATTGGTGTGCACTGATCTCTGATATGAGGCGTTGTCATCATTTGTCAGAAGGATCCTTGAGAGGATCTCTCTCTATTTTCT
This sequence comes from Viscum album, assembly GCA_963277665.1. NCBI lineage: Eukaryota > Viridiplantae > Streptophyta > Magnoliopsida > Santalales > Viscaceae > Viscum > Viscum album. The sequence continues at coordinate 1,279,767,755 of OY728145.1, read as the reverse complement.
CCATAGAAATATAGTGTTATAAGGCTAATCCTGCTTTTATTATAGGAGGTATTATTTAATTAAAAACCTCATCTCAATGTCAACAATTGAAATAAAAAAAATTCTTAATTTATTTTATTCATTTAAACGTTTGGGAAACCATTTCCAAGACTGAACCATGCAGACCAATGTTAGGTCGCACCTAGGATGAAACCATTATTCTAAACTCAATGGTGCCCTCATATTTCAAATCCAATAATTCCTTTATATACTATTCCACTTTCTCAAGAAAATTGTCCATTGGTTCTATTTATATATTTTAATATATTTCAAAAATTTATTCCTTATAAACTAGGTCTCATAATCACACTATGTCTCAGCACCTAGTCTTAAAATCAATCTATATGATTTTTAAAAATAATTATACGAGGTAAAGTCTATGACAATACATTATCCCCACCATGGGGATTTACATCCTTGAATATCCAAAACAAGGGATACTCAAAAGGACGAGGGTCCTAAGCATGAATATGTGCCTACCACTCCCATGTGTTATCCTGGAGATACTCATATTTCCTCATGACACACACCAATATAATTAATCTCCCATAAAGGACCCTCTCATATCAATATTTGATCACTACTGGGTACTCAGTGAATGTCACTATATCCTCTATTTCCAGCTCACCAAAGTCGATAACGTGTGATGGGTTGTGCACGTACCTCCTCAACAATGACATGTGGAAGATGTGTTGTACTGAGTTGAACTACATAGATATAGTTAAATGGTACACCACATCACCAACTATAATCAACATCTATAAATGGGCAATGAACCTTGGAGATAACTTTGCACCCAGTCTAAGTCTCCATATTCCCTATCGAGGTGAAACCCGTAGGAACACATGTTATCCTTACATGAACTCCAAAGGCCTTCACTAGCTGTCATAACAAGGATTCTAATAGATCTATGCAGTCATAATATTCCCCTAGATTATATACACCTTATCATTTGTTGCTCGTACCAACCATGTCCCCATTATTGCTAACTATATTTGGTCAGTCCAACAAAGTGGTGACTTGAGGGGTCTCCCATACAAAGTATCGAATGGTTCCATACCTATGGTGGAATAGTAGTATTTTTTGTATGAAGTCTCTACCAATGGTAGATGATCCTCCAAAATATGTCCCAAATCTTGTATACAATCTTGTAGCATGTCCTCTAAAGTCTAAATGGTCCACTATATCTAGCTATCAGTTTATGAGTGAAACACTATGCTCAAGTTTAAATGGGTACCAAACGCCTCCTGTAATCCCTTCCCCTACCAGTATGTAAAGTGAGAATGATGATAAGAAATAATTTTTGATGGAATTACATGGACTCAAACTATATTTTTTATGTTGAGTCATCCAAATAACTCTACCAAAATCTATCCTCAGATAGTTAGGAAGGGGAATGACTTGGCAATCCAGTTAACAATCACCCAGATAGAATTCTATTCCCTAGAAATATATGGTAATATCATTATGAAATCTATACATATCCCATCCCACATAATTTCTGGAACCTCAAGGGGTTAAACAAAACCCACGGAAACTTGGTTCTTATCATTCACTTGTTGGAATGTAAGGAATCAAGAAGAAAACACTACAGCTCTTTTCATCATCCTTGAAAAAAAACCGACATCGGATGTCCTGGTATATCTTCTCCACAGATGGATGTACTTCCTAAGGGTACATTTGAAGGTCCCCCAAAACCTCATCTCTCAATGTCCATAGAACAATTGTATATCCTCTAAAAAAATTAAGTGGCCCCCACCTTTTGAATATCTATTTAGAGCATGTCCTACTGACATTTGATTACGTTGTGTCTTAATGTCAGTATCACCAAGATGTGATTTCCTAAATCATTATAATTGTAGAGTGGTGACTAACATTTAGTGTGGGTAAGCTGATCTATATCCATCAAAAATGGATAGTTGTAATGGGGCCAACAACTCTGATGCATCATTCAGTAATAGTGAATTAGATCTCTTACTTATTGTATCATCCAACACATCCCCCTTCATTGGAGTATAGAATTTAATGAAGCCATAATCCTAGATTAACTCTAGATATCGCCTCTGTCTCTAGTTAATATCCTTCTGAGGAAACATATACTTGATACTCTTATGATTGTAGTTGATGATAAGTCACTCACTGATCAGGTAGTGTCACCACCTCTTCCAAGTGAAGACTACTACTACTAAGTCAATATTAGGGGTGGCATAGTTCTTTTCATGTGTTCTCAACTAGCATGATTCATAGAAAATAATTTTTTTCATATCTATAAAAGCACAACCAATCCAGGTTCCTGATGCATCACAAAACACCACTCACTCGACAACTTCTTCTAAAAATCTCTATATGGGAGTGCTCATCAAACTCTACCAAAACTGTTAAAAGGCCTGATGGCATATTTTTTCCAGAAAATATGCCACCCCTTCTAATTCAAATCTTTCATATGTTTTGTTTTCCTAGATAAATTAGTTATGAATATCTGGTAATATCCTGTTAGGACAAGGAAGCTCTGCACCTTTATCCTGCTCTTATGTGTCACCCATGATAAAACAACTTCGACCATTCCTAGGTCCACCACCACTCCATCTTCTAAGATAACGTGTCCCATAATGTGAAATTTCTGAATCTAGATTAGGAACTTCGACATCATTTTGTAAATAGGTTGCTCCCGCATAATGTAATGAAACATCTATATGTTTCCTGAGTGCTCCGACTCCAGATCTGAGTACATAAGGATATCATCGATGATGACTGCCTAGAACTAGTCTATGTATGGATGAATGATATGGTTCATTGGTCCCATGAACACTAATGGGGGGTTTTCAATCCAAAGGGTATCACTAATGAAATGACTCAGACCCAATCAACTAAAAAAATTGTGTGATACAAGTCGGGTGTTACTACCTTAGGCGCACCTCCCTGAATGCCAAAGGCTTCTGACAAGCAGCGAGGGAATGATAGGTATAGTGGGGAGGCTATACCCTCTCGGATAAAATAAATGGTACTAGTTTATGTATAATAATAAATATACTGCAGAATAAATGACTCAAAAGACTTGAACTGGACCCGAAAAGAGGAAGCACATTCAATATCGATAAAGAGTGGAAGCAATACATAACTTACCAAGAAGAAAGGAAATAGAATAGCATGACTATTAACACTTGTAACTACTAATAAACAACAGAACATGAATCGAAAGAAGGTCAAACATATCCAAATATAAAGGGAGCCATTGTCTAACCATTGTAGCTTCAAAACAAGTAAGCATGTTGATATATGAAGAAAGAAACACAAGGTAAACTCCATATAGGCAATAATTCAAGGTCTATACCATCTCCATGAAACAACTAATGTTGTCCAACTCCAGAAGATGACCTCTTTCCTATAGGTAAATCCATAAATTATACATGCATCCTGAAGGGCCCATGCAGGGTGTGAGACGAATCTCAGTAGGATACCACCCAATGGTGCGTACCTAATATAAGTGTTTATGAATGAATGAATTTATAAGGAAAACTGTAAACAACACGATGCACAAATAAACATAAAATCCACTGGTAATTAGAAGCCACCCTAAAGTGTCACCTACTTTGGCCAACACTGGAATCTATATCACATAACCTTGCACCATATTCCCCCAAACACCATGTGTCTCAAGTACCGATGTCCCGAGGGCACACCCAAGAAGTAGTAACTCAGAGGAACATCGATATCTGTCCTAAAATATCTAACCGAAGGGACATTGATGTTTGTCCTCAAATAATGTACCAATAGAGATAGTAATGTATGCCCTCAAATAACAGTGTGCCTCTTCCCCCAACCTGATAGTCTCAATGCTATCCACTGAAGGATCATCACCTACCATGTTTCATTATATGGTAAGAACCCCCAAACCAATAGTACCTAAACCACATCGAATGGGGGCCTCTACCCACACTAGTGATCAAAAACACCTCATCATGGGGTCTCCCTTTGTGTACACTACTCAATGTTCTGGGAGAATAGTAATCACTAAAACCGTACCCAAGCCACATCATCTTTGACACCTCGTGCCCCTGCAACCATGTCGCTCAAGTCCGATAGCATTGTCATCCAATAAAATCGATCCCTGCCCAGCTTGATAATCACACTTCCTCAAGCTGACATCCATGATGCAAAATCATGTGGTCAGAACAACCCAATGTATCCTGAGCCAAGACCAACTTGTGATCAACTTCACTCAAGAATATTCAGGCCACGTACAACACAACTCGAAGGGTCCAACTTATGAAATATCATATATCATATATATTTAATCAAATGAAATTCTTTAAATAGGATAAATAAACTAAATAGTTGAATTTCACTAGCATTGTGACGTCTAATACCAACACCAAGGTCTGGGAAACCTCTAAAAATTAATATCATAACTTAATGAATTAAACATAGAAGTTTAATAAAACAAAAAACAATTTATACCATTATGGAAACCCCAAAAAATACCCCAATTGAGAAACGAACCCTTGCACGACCTCTCTCAAGAAAAATAGGTAAGAGGGAATACCCAAAGGCATCCCATGGGTCTCCTAATCAATTAAACATATTAAAGAAGGTATGAAATGGTCTTTCTCAAAATACCCAAATATGTGCCATTATTCATGCCACTGAAAAGTCTGTGAAAACACGAAATAATATATGCAAAGCATACCTGAGACTCGTAGACATAGAAAGGTCTGATATCATGCTCCATTTCGAAGCCTATTATTGTAGATCTACACTTCCGTCAATACTCGACAATTCCACTCAGATGGAAACTGTGATGTGTGAGTCAAAGGATCAAGAAGAGATTAGGGCGTGTGGGTTTAACCTCACTGTTGTGATCCCACAACCACTGAAAGATTGAATAATAGTTGATGGATGAAGAATCTAGGGAAAGGGATTTTCATCATGTTTTTAGAGTGGGACTGTACTGAAGATTGGAATGAAGAAGTGGTTTTCTGAAATAAGACACGTTTCTATTCCATTTAAGCAAATAAAAATAAAACTACATGACTTGTATAAAGGAATAAATGCCATGTAGTAGCCTTGTTCATACTCCAACATAAGTGGAGGTAGCCACATGTCTTGGATGCTCCACCCAGTTCAACAAATGACTAGAACTCAACCACTATTGAGAAAGATGGATACACCGCGTGTTGACCAACACTACACTCCATGCAGTAGGAAACTCTTACATGGCATGTACTCGGTGAGCACATGGATGGTACATTCCTAACCCATACACGGATAGTACTTTAGAGTACACGGCATGTAGTTTGGATATTTCTAGAACATCCCAGATTTTCCCAGATTTTTCATAAACAAGTCAAAAATTGAAACAGGGTTGGGATTTTGACCCATTTCAAAAACCCGAGTTCTTACAATCTCCCCACCATAACATAGCTCGTCCCCGATCTATCAAACAAAACCTGGATATGGCCTACACATTCCACCCTGATAAAAGTAACCCGAACTCCCTCAGTCTCAAAGGTTTTGGCTAAATTTATTAAGGGGATCCCCACATTAGGAATTGCCTAACTCAGTCTCAACCCAACAAAACTCAAAAAATCAAGGTTTCAACAACCTGTTTCCAGACTCATGGTCCTATCATGACGAATCGTCACCCCTGCGCCTCATTGGTGATCCCGTGTCGTTTCTGACACCTGAACTTATCCCGCACTGCATCGGTGTCCGCCACCACAAGGTCCTCCATCCCATAGATGATCATAATAAAAATTAATTCCATGAACCTCATTTAACCCATATCCTTGATGCTCCGATGCCCACGACACCTCAAGTAACCCGCATGCTCGATGCCCTGATGCCCATGGAACCTAAATTAACCTGTATAGTCAAGGCCCCAATGCCCAAAGGACCTCTCACACACACACACACACACACACACACACACACACACACACACACATATATATATATATATATATATATATATATTATGCAACTGATATGGCATCAATCACACTGAACAATATCTAGTCAGTCCACATATATCATGTGCACCTCGTGTACTCAAAATAGAAATTCCTCAATAGGGAATTCCAAAATGAAAACATGGAAGTCACTGCCACACTCGCAATGTACCTCTAACCATTGTTGTCTCACCAGCCTAATCAGCCACTGGCAGCTCCATGGATTTCACCTTTCTTGAAGTAAGGCTGCCTGATGCATGACCTCCCTGCAATGCCGCTCCAATCACCAGCAACTGACCCCTTAGTTGGGTCCCACTATCTCTATCGTGTCCTCTATGAGCAACTGATCCTTGGATACCCTCTCCTAGTACCATACCGGAACCAAATCCATATCCCACCGTCTGTCTTAGTCCCAACCTACCGGCTGTCTGAGAAGACTGTCTGCAAAACCTCTCAAGATTCTCTACCTTTCCAAAATCCCAACATTCCTTTGGTGTCCTAACTCAATGAGTCTAAACATGTCCTGGTTGTCCAAACTAAAATAAAACCACTAAAGAACTACTACGAGGTGGTCCAGCTGAGTCCCTGGCCTGACTACCCTGTTAAAATTCATCCCGTCATCACTTCCTGATGTCCAAACCTTTAACTAAAGTCACAGCCTAGAAAAGCAGGAGCATATCCCTCTTATTTCCCTCTGCTATGAGCGCTTGATTCCCCACCTCTGGGAATAAACCCAACCTGAAGATATTTAACGAGATCCAAATGGTGTGTCATAAGTCATCATCGAAGCGCATCACCCTTTCTGAGTCATACCTTACTATACTAGGTGAAAATCAAGACAGCTTAGTGAATGTAGCTGCATAGTCTATGATGGACATGTCTCCCTGCAGAAGGCTCAAGAACTCTTGATCTCTCTCATCCCTCAATGTCTCTGGGTAAAATTGCTCAAAGAACATATCCTTGACGTCCTTCCACGCTATCCCTTCTTGTCTACGATCATAAACCTACACATCCCACCAACTCTTTGCTAGTACTCACAGCATGTACATTGTCAGCTTGACCCTCTGCCCGGGAGGCATATTGAGCTGCTTGAATATCATCTGAATTCTATATATCAAGTTCTCAACTACCTGTGGACCAACCCCACCCTGAAAAAGTGGTGGGTGCAGTGAATGGAACTCCTGCATCAGATATTCTATAGATGGCTCTATACCCTGTGAACCTTTGTCGATCCCCTGCAAGACATGTACCATATTGGACCGCAGCTTCTCGTCAATCCATATCCCGAACACTGCCAAATATGGCTATTGTACTGCCTCAACTAGATCCTAAACCTAATCCTATCCCTGAACCTATACATGCGGCTCCTTCTTTTCCTACACCAGATAATGAACTTGTTCCTGTCCCTGAGGCATTGTAACATCACCTACTTGACGCTCCATAGAGATGTATAAGATAAACCCACTGAATACCATAAATTCTTAGATAACCCATATATATATATATATATATTTATATTTAAAAATCTATTCATGAAAATATGAAAATCAATAAAAGGCATCAGATAACTACTACCCTTACTCTCCCCCACCATAACCCATGTCCATAACATCCTGACCTCATGGACTCCTTACCCACCCTCAATGGAGCCAAATATAAAAATTACCTCAGACCATGTCAATCCTATCAACCAATGTTTCCTCAAACTGATAACCAAGTCGCCAAATCCTGGTGACCAAAATCACCTCAACCATAGTACATACCTACTCATATAGGAGTTATACCCAAATACCCTACCACATGATATTCTAAAAATATATAAAGCATGGAATAACACTTTACAATAAAAAAGTAATTTTATCAGGAATTTCACCTATTCACAATTCAAAAGAATACAAAGCATGGAAATTGATATTATTCACATGGAATTATAACTTCATAGATCATATGTGTAGTTATGAAATTGAAATACCTTATAAATGTGCGTATCAAAATCCCAAAAATCACGCCTTATCATATTGTTCCATAGTACAATTCTCCCTTTTGCACCAAGTTATGGGTTACATATCAAAATCAATAACATCACACACCAAGTAATCCACCAAGGTAGAAATCATATAAACTGTAATCTGAGAAAAAGAAAACAACAATACCCACCCATGGAAACTTGGCCCACCCCTCGTACATGGCGATGCAGACACCCAATCAAATGCTATAAATCCAGTTCCAATTACAACCTATCTCTAGTATACCATATCCCAAATAGTAAAACCAACAGAAATAAAAAGATAAGTCTCAATATCATTAGTATCCAGCAAGGTGATGCTACTAAATCCATGTCAAGAACTCCTCGCATACCACTTTGTAATGATGCAGACCCAAACAGCCACACACATAGTGTGATACGGGTCAGGTGTTACTACCGTAGGCGCACCTCCCAAAATGCCAAAGTATTCTGACTAGCAGCGAGGGTCTAATAGGCATATTGGAGAGGCTATAATCTCTCATAGGAAATAAATAGTACCAATACAAGTATAATAATAATTATATAGTAGAATAAATTACTCAGCATACTCGAACCAGACCCACAGAGCGGAAGCACATTCAATATCAATATACAGCGTAATCAATACATAAAAACCCACAGTGGAAGGTAAAAAGAATAGCATGTTGATTAACACTTGTAACAAGTACTAAACAAAAAAACATGAATCCAATGTAGTTCATACACATCCATATATAAAGGGCACAAATGGATAACCAACTATAGCTACAAAAAGTAAGCATGCTGATACAGGAAGAAAGAAAAAAGTTAATAAACTGCTAGGAAAGACCTCAAGGTCCATACTATCTCTATGAAATAGCTAATGCAGTCCATCTAATAAAGATGACCTATTTCCTACATGTAAATCTTTAAATTATACACGCATCTTGAAGGGAACGTGTTGGGGGTGAGATAAATCTTAATAGGATACCACCGAAAGATGCGTATGTAATATATGTTTTCAAGAAGGAATGTACTTATAAAAAAATAGTGAATTGCATGATGGAAAATAAACATTAACTCCACTTGTGCTCAACAACCACCCAAAAGTGTCACCTGCTTTGGCCAATGCCAGAATCTCTCTCAAGTAACCAAAAACCATGTGCCCCAGGACACTGTGTGTCTCAAGTAAAAATATATTGAGGGAACTTTCGAGAAGTAGTAACTCGATGAAACAACGATAATTTTCCTCAAATAATTAACTGGCGGATTGTGATGTCTACCCTCAAATAATGTAACTAGAGGGATAGCGATGTCTGTCCACAAATAATGGAGGGCCTCTTCCCCCAACCCAATAGCCTAAACTCTTTCTGCTGAAGGCTCCTCACCTTCCACGCAGCTTACTATGAAAATAAACTCCAAACCAATACTACCTAAACTGAATCTAATGGGGCCCTCTACCCATACGAGTGTTCAAAACCACCTCATCATAGAGTATCTTTGTGTGTATATTACTCAATGTTAAGCGGTAATCACCAAAATAGTACCCACAAAACAACATCTCTGACACCTCATACCCCTACAACCATGTCTCTCATTTCTGAAGGCCTAACCATCTATGTAACCTGGGCCATTCCCAACCTGACTGTCACATTGCCTCATGCCGACGTCCATGATGCCCAATCCTGTGGTCAAAACCACCCAATGTTACCTGGGCCAAGACTAACCTATGATCAGCATCACTCAATAATATCCAGGCTGGGCCTAACATAGCCTGAAGGTTTTAGTATATGCAATATCATACATCACATATATTTAATCAAAAGAAATACTTTAAATCAGAAAAACAAACTTAATAGATGAATTGCACTATCTATGTGATGTACCATACCATCACCAAGGTCTTGAGAAACCTCTAACAATGCATATCACAACATAATGAATTAAACTCAACTGTTTAATCAAACAAAAATCAAAATTTTCTATTTTGGAAACCCCAGCCAAAATGCCCCAATTGAGAAATGACCCCTCGCCTGACCCGACTCATGAAAAATGGGCAAAAGGTCATTTCCAAAGGCATCCCATGGGTATCAAAATCAATTAAACATATTAAAGCATGTATGAAATGGTCTTTCTAAAAATACCCAAATACGTTCAATTGTCCACACCACCCAAAAGTCCACAAAAACATGAATGAAGGTATGTACCACCTACATGAGACTTGTAGATGTAGGCATGTCCGATATAGATCTCCAATTTGAAGACGATCTTCATAGATATATGTTTCCATCAAAACCAGTAAATTCCACTCGGATAGAAACTATGACGTGTAAGGAAAATGATCAAGAATGAAACATGGTGCATGGGTTTAGCCACGTTGTTTTAATCCTGCAGCCACCAATGGATTGAAGAATAAACTATGGATGAAGAATCTATGGCATGGGTTGTTTTAGGGTTTTTGGAGTGTGATTGTTCTGATTTTTGGAAAGAAAAATAGGTATTCCGAAATAATATGTGACACTCTTCTATTTAAGAAAATAAAAATAAAACTACATGGTGTGTATAAAGGACTAAACGCCGTGTAGTAGCCTTGTCTGTAATCTAACTTATGTGGAGGTAGCCACATAGGTTGGATTCTCCACATGGGTCTACCCAGGACATGCTCTCAACTAGTACGTAGAAAGGAGGATACACGTAGAGTCGACAAACACTAAACACCATGTAGTAAGAAATTCGTACACGGCCATCACATGGAATGTCCTCAGCAAGCACACAGCCGGTACACTCCTAACCCATACACATTGTTTACTTTATAGTACACGGAATCTAGTCAATAAATTTATCGAAAATCCCAGATATTCCCAGTTTCTTTAGAAACAATTCAAAAATTAAAATAGTGTCAGGATTTTGACCCGTTCTAAAAACGTGGGTTCTTACAAAAAAGTAATGATAACATCTGTAATGAAATCTGAATGTCGACTTTGGTATATCCTCATATTGGGCTCACAGTTACTGATATGTTGATCTGAGGTCAATATTTGAGATCCATCGTTCTCCTCTCATCTGATAAAAGAGTTAGTCGATACTTGGTATTCGATAGTTTTTCTACACAGTCACCTAGTTCAGGCTCTATTATTCCACACAAAACCTCAATCTCCCGTTTTCCTTTTTTGGAAAACAAAAGATACGCTTCCCATGGCACAAAACTGGGTATAATGAACTCCATCCTCTACAAGTCCTCCAACTACACCATCAAATCGTGAAGGTTTGTGGGATCCATCGAGTATTTTGGTGCAGAGAACGATTCCATCTCTGGGTTTAAATCAATGAAATAGTCTATCTCTTGGATGGGGGGGGGGGGGTAAACCTGGAACATCTTCATGAAAGATGTCCTCATACTCTTCCACCACCGTAGAAAACAATGAAGTCACAACATCCACTACAAAAAGGATAAGTATTGACAACTGATATGTAATTGGTTACACCCTCCGATACACGAGTCCATCACACACTGCATGGGTTTACTTCTCTCTCACGAAGGAAAACCTGGTTCCTTAACTACAAAAAAACCATATCCTTAACCTAAAATAGTCAATCTAGGAATGAAATGTTGATAACCAATTCATAGAAAAAATGAAATCAAAAGTCCTAAATGATGCTACTAAGATATTCCAACAGAAAAACTTTCCTCCAAGAGTTAGGTCACACTACTGTCACAAATGTATGATTTATGAGCTTTCATTAGTAGGAGTCTCCAAGTGTAAAGGTCGAGTCAATGGTTCAACGAGAATCTATAGGTATCCTATGAGATTTTTGGTGAGAAAGGAATAAATACATCCTGTTTCTGTCAATACTAAAACTAAAGAAGAAAAGGAACATATTGTACATCAAATTGTCCCTCAAGGACCTAGATTATAAGCCTCAATTGCATGCAGGTATCCCCACCACTATCCTTTGGCTCCCTAAGCCAGCTGTCGACCACCTGGGGGTGGGATGGTAACAAGTAGAAGTGTCAACCACCTCTTATTTATCTATCATATCCTCTTCCACATATGAATCCCAATGAATCTTCCTTCTCTTATCTCTTCCTCTTCCTCAATGGTCAATCCACCATCTCCCTATCAGCAGTACGGGGGGTTGGACAATGATGAGAGAGATGTAACCTAATGTCACATGAATAGAATGGCCTCTCCCTAGGATAACTAGGCCCACCATGTGAGCCCTGAACTATGGATCCTTTGTCTTGGTACCTCCTCTTGAAACATATTCCACGTCCAAGTACCTGATACTATCATTAGCCTCTTGTGACCAAGGTCGCTACTTCTACTTTTACACAGTAGACTATCAATAGTAGTATCTATATAGCTATAAAGTGTTAAACTAGGAAATCCCACCCAAGAACCCAAACAAAACTAGGAATACAAAGAGCATTAAAACTTCCTTGGATGTCTCTATGTAATCCACTCTCAAATGCCTGATCCTTGATGTACTGATCTCGAATCATACCCATTGAGTACATGAAGATGTTGGTAAACCTCTATGAATAATAAGATACTATCCTACTACCCTTCTAGAGCTAGAGAAGCTACCGAATATGCATATCCCTCAGTGAAATGGGTGATAGCTTCCCACTGTTGATGTGATATAAATCTGTCCACAAAGGATTCACCTCATGAAGAGTATGGGTAACCAATCTATACTACCATCCTACTAAACTATCATGAATTCCCATCACCATAAACACCATTTAATCTGTTGGTGTCTTGATTAGAAAAAAAATGGTTCACCACCTCAATCTTGGTTTTAGCCTTCAGTGGGTTATTCTTTCCTCAGAACATGAGGGGTCTCTATCGCTAAAACTCTTGAAGTGTGATCATCTTTCACTCCACATCCTCTTGTACTATGGGTACCACATACTGCTATATTGGTGCGGTATGGGTAGTGCACCACATGGAGGTAACATCTAGGGAACTTGTCCCTATATTGAAGCCTCTCCACTGAGGGGGTCATCCTTTGGATCAAGATATTGTATCCAAGCTAGTCTATGTCCCAAAGTAAACCTGAAACAAACAATATGTACCATGATCAATGAGTATATCTACAGAGTTGACTCAATAAGGACATGGAACCACACCCCATTCCATTATTATTCATGTACCATTTTTTTCATTCAACCAGTGTTCTCATGTACTAAGTCAAAAAAATTGTTTATTAGTGTCCTTGTGTACAGATACATTGACTGCCTCACCAAAACAAGAGTCCCTAGCCTAAAAAAATTACTCATAACACTTAGAACTATTTCCCCAAACCAATCTCATAAACTCATATTCCTAAAGTGGAACCTACATGACCCCATCGGTTGTCACTCTATAAAGAACTCTCCTAGTTGGTCCCTTGCTACAAATCCCCAATACCACCTCAAATATGTTTGGTAATGGTGACTAGAACTGAGTACGAATATTACTAATATGGGAGGAATTTCATATGTACCTTCACACACACAAACACACACACATCTTTAATCCCAAAAAATGATGAAATGTAAAAAACACTAAGAGATCAATGCATGTATACATATATATCCTAAAACAGAGTATGGTATAATGTAAAGTAAACTAAACTGGTCAAAATATAATTAAACCGTAAATACTCTATAACCAAAAGTCCAACATATAAGTTAATGTATTGCAACTATTGTATGAAAGCTGCATGAACACACCTCACACAGTTCTGTATCGTAAAGCACTATCTGGTCCTAGTCTACCTAGGAATCCATAAAATGGTCAATCATCTTCACATGAAATGACACTTTCAAGAAAAGCCCGTGTAGGGGGAGAGTATAAAAACACTCAATTGGATACTTCAAAACCAGAAATCAATACAATAAATGAAAGTACAATCATATCTATTAAGGAATATGTCTATAACATATATAACAATAATATGAAGATATAATCAATCCAAGACACATATTTTAATAGTAAGCCACAACAATAGTATACCAGCCTTAGTATTTAAGTTCAATGATTCCATGAAGCACTCATCTGGGAGAACACCCCCTGAGTTTGACAACATTGATGACTTATATATGAGAGAAAACACTCCTCAAGTACAATCATTAGAGAGATATTTTTATAGATGTTAATATAATATAATACAACATTGATGGATCACATACAGGTCCATGGGCTGATTACAACAACTCAACTTGGATTAACCATCTTTGTAGAGGATCTACACCTATTTAGTGTTGGTCATATCGATACTAAGAACTCAACCTAGGGAACTAAAATGAATTGGGGATCCCACTTTAGGCCTATCAGGTGGATTTCAAAACCGCTATCCATGAATTATGATTCATTGGATCATATTCCTTGGATTAGAAAATAATTCATACTAACTTTTAGGGATACAATAATGAGAATGGACCTTATTGAAGCTTTTTCAGGATAAGGAGGTCAAAAAAATCGACACATATTTAAAAGGGGTACACGATGTTTATTAGGGGAACACACCTTGTCCCATGACCTTGGGAACTTCCCATGTACAAAATACAATATCATTAAAACCATTTCATGTAAAAGAGGAATACACAATAAATAAAAGGGTTACATGATGTGTCCTTTCATCCCATGTCTTCATGTGCACTCTAGACATGTACTAGTACACCATATCAACCTGTATACCCATAAATTGCTTAGCTCGTGTAGCTAGTCCAAGCCTATCCATGTGGGGTAGTAAATTCCTTCTTAGATACCCCTGAACTCCACCTTTTGTCCATTTAATACTCAAAGTACACATCCAGTCCATCCTAGATGACTACTAACTGCGTAGTCAAGGACTACACATTGTGTGTATTGGGTTTTATAGAAACATGTATTTCTCCTCTCGCTCATGTTTTCAATCTCTTGGATCATTTTTAGATGTTTGTTTCACCTAAAAACTCCATATCCAGGGTCTTTTGTCACGCTAACACTTGATTAGTCGGATTCGTGGCTTTAATCATCTTGGAAAAAATGATCATAGCCATTATTCAATACTGACATAGAGTGGGAATTTGGCACCCGACATCATTTGATCCACTGCCTCACCCATCGTCATATCTCCATCAATTCACCCCAATGTCGTATCAATGTTTTTTGATCATTTTGACATAAATTTAAGACACAATTATCATTGTTATCAAAGAGATTCAAGAATGGGTAAGAACAAAGAATGTGTGGTGAAGAACGCATGAATCAGGGAGAAAATAACAAACCAATTGAGAGGGAAAAACCACGATTGATGATCATGTCAATCTTGGTTTATCACTATTATAATGATAAATGTATCCAAACAAATATCTAGATTAATCTCCTATTAAATGCCAAAAACTAGTCCCATCCCTCAAATACGATATAATTGTGGATCAATCTGATCATGGATTGGTCCACATTAACTAGAGAAATCAATAACAGGAAAAAATGAATTAAATAAAATGCTATACATTGATTCAGATCATTCACTAATGAATAATGGTCATCATTTAATCATCATTGGAATGAACTTTCATTATTTTTGTGCGTCGATCACTGATCCAAGCTCTCGTCATAATTTTTTGGAAGGATGCACCAGATGATCCCTATCCAATGCCTCTAGAGAACTCCTGGTTTAAGAGGCTAACCCTATATTTCTAAAAGAAGGTATTATTTAATGATATAACACCTCTCTATGTCATAAACTGAAATAAAATATATTTTATTAATTTATTTTTATTCATTTAAACATTAGTGGTGACTTTCCGTCAACTGACCCATGTTGACAAATTTTATACTTAAAGGTAAAGACACTATTCTGAACACAATTGTGCCCTATGAGTTCTGATTCAGGAACCAATTTAGATGGTATTTAGTTTTTTTCTAGAAAATATTGTTCACATGCAATTTAAATATATTAATATATTTAAAATATTTATTTTGGACACACCGGGTCTTGAAATCTCATGTTGTCTTAGTTCTTAATTTTGATATAAATTCACATAATATTTAAAAAATAATACATTGAAAAATATGAAACATTACATATATCCCCCTATGCATAATCACTAAAATAGTGATCCACACGTACACCCCAATCTCTATATATATTTGTAGAATCATTGGTTTACAACATGATTAATCTTGGTCAGTTATATAGTCCATGGTTAAGCCAACTAGTTTTCTTCATGAAGGAGTAATAAATCTTGATTCTCTCTCGATGTCATGATAGATGATGAAGATATTGTGTTCTATAGATATATATAAATATCTAAACTGATTTAGAGATTATTTATTTTGAAATTTTATATACCAAAAGTGATTTTGTAAAGTTTAATAATTATATATTTATTACAGAAGTTTTAGGCTTGGAATTTTTCTCACACAACCTTCTCCAACATAATAATTCTTAGGTGACCCCATATACATTAATAGTAATTTTTTAATTAATCACATTACATGTGAAACATGATAAGAATATAAATAAAGATAATCTATAAAATTTTCAATCATACCAATCAATTGGATCCTCTTTCCATTAATAACATTTACTAATCTATAAATAATGACAATTTACTAAAAAATAACTTCATTATACTACAATAAATATAATTAAAATTATATACACCGATATTTAAAATTAATATTTATTATTATTATTTAACTCACCTATTATTTCAAATTACTTCTAATTAAATTATGTAAATCAACTAAAATTGAATAAATCTTATTTATTCAAACTTATTAAACTCATTTCTTTAATTAAACTTATATTTCTTATAAGCATGGTGTATGGACATCTTGTCCTGTTTCTATGTGGAAATACGCATAACAACATATGTTCCAAGGTTAGAATCAAGAAACACACCAAGGATTACATAGAGAAATAATTTCATGTCATAATGAAATTCAATCTCCAATGAATTTTTACCATGTAATATTGTTCCTATATCACAATAACATGAATCAAGAAGGTTGTATGATGGTACCACCATATTATATGCTTGATGAATTCTTTTGAGTTTCTAGAAATTAAAATTTATTCCAAACACCATGCCCATGAATTAATATAGGTAGTTTCATTCCCATCATTGGGTGTGAGATATCAAATTATATCAAGGATTACAAAGTATAAATCCTTTATTTCATTATCCATAAATGAACCATCACTCATGAGACAAACAATGTATCCTACCTAGATATAAGAATATGTTTTTACAAATTTAATCAATAAATAAAAGTTCTTGATTCACGATATCCATTAATGATAATCTTAAATTCAAAGGGTCAATGCACACATCCACATATTGGAGAATCCAATTGCATATGGAAGTGCAGATTTCCTATTTATGGATATGTTCCCATAACCTTCTATAATAATTAATATTACAAGAGGTGACAACCATGAGAATTTTTATTAGTGTCTTATGAGCCTCAAAAACTAAATGGTTTGTATTTTTTTTCTAAAATATAGTATCATCCAACCACATAACATATATTCATAAATGATGTTGTTGTACTTCTTGGTTCTGATCATATTGTGGAACATTAATGAACATTTAGTGATCCATTCATTCATAAGACACTATAAAATACATGATTAATGAGATATAGAAATAATAATTTAATAAAAAACTTCATTAATAAGTCACACATTTAACAGAGTTCTAAAATATTCTGTACTAAGGCTCAAACTCAAATAGACTACAACATTCACTAGAGAAAATAGATAATAACATTTAGTCTACTAGCTCTCACATGATACTCATGTCGTTACTAACATAAATGATTAGTAATGGGGGGCACCGTGTCTTCTACTGCATATACTCTTTTAACCATATCTTCACATCATTTATGAAAATCTCTCAAGAGATGAAACATCTAAAGAATGTGATTTTTCCATTAGTGTAACATAAGATAGTTGGATAGAGACACCATTGTTGTGTTATCAGAGTAAACTATAATATTTTCCATACTTATATTGACAACATAAAGATAATAGAATTTTTTTTAAGTCCATATTTCTTACTTGGATAAATCAAAAGCCATAATATACTTATGCATCACTATAGAATCATAAAAAAGGTATACTTTGATGTCTTCGTACTCATAGATCATCTACTGAGAGAAAATACAATATATATATATATATATATATATTATATATTACTTATATTTATGAAACATGAATCAATATAACCCTATATGAAGGACTCTTAATCTCATCCATACAGTAGTGAAAATTCCTTAGATCACCTTAGATGATAAAGGATATCCTAATAGTAGTCTAATTCTATGACAACCCTATTTTTATTACAAAGAAAAAAATGACTTATTACATAAAATTTCACTTGATAAAACAAAGAAGATCGAGAGGTTTGGTGTATTTGGGTATTAGGATCATTACATAAAAACTTAAAACATGAAGTACAACATATTTATTGAAAAATTCCTTTGCATGACCACTATATTCCCTCGTACTTAGCATGGCATGGGATAACCTGAGGACATGAACGAGAAAAGGGTGAGCTATAAAGCCCAGTAAGGGAGTACATATGGAATAACATGAGGAGTAAAATACATGTTAGACAATAGGCATATCAATAGAGCATAAAAGAAACATGAACATAAAGGCAAGATAAAGCATGATAATCATAACATGGAAATGTGTCAACAACACTTACCATGGAATTAACATGAGCCAAGGCTCATTGCACATGGAGCATGAGTAAATCCTCATTGCAAATAAAGCACGAGTAAAACCTCATTTCACTTGAATTATCATGATTAAACACTCATTTAATATGACGTATCATGATACTATACTTTACCCAATGCATTGAAGCGCTATAAGGGCGCACCCTTCTTAAACATTTCATTTCATGCATAAGTGTGCCACATGGATCATAAAAAATGGATTCATAAAACATAATAATTTATTACATGATAATGGAATGTGGAATTCATACATGAAACATTGTAATAAATAAGTAATGGTGCATAAAGGTGAATACCCTTGATGGATAAATGGGCATGGTATTCACTACACAATGACATTGGCTTAGAAAATCGGGTCGATTTCAGCAGTGTAACGACGTGATATAAGAATTAATAAAAAAGGTTGATGAGAGATATAGGGGTTACTCATAATATTTACATGTAATGGAAATTAACGAGGTCATATAGATACATGTCCAAATAATTTTAATGGAATTTAGATTCATGATACAAAAGTATACCTTGAATGTAAAAGAGGAGAGAGAAGTTCCTTTTAGAATTTCGACATAGTAACGGGTGTACATGGGGGGAATTTAATGAGAGAGAAAGGGTCTCCCATCATTATAACATAAAGAGGTATGTATGAGGGAGGTGCGAAACCATACCCCAACATTTATAATTGAAATTAAAAGGGAAAAACAACTTAAAGAATATTGGACAAAAATGAGAAAGGAAGAAAAAACCCATACTAGGAAGTGTGCTTCCAAAGGCTAAAGAGAGGCTTGTGAGAGGCTTCATTGGAGCTTAGGGAACCTTGGGAGGATTCTAGAGAGAGTAGGGTAGAGGTTGGACGAACTAAAAGGGCTTTTAGTGAGGAGGAAGTGGGATCTTGGGTGGGTTTATATAGGAAAGGTGATAGAATTATTTATTATTTAGGTTTGTGAACCCTTATAAACAATTAATCCAAACCACAAACCATACCATGGTTTTTGCCCATGTTTTTTGGAAAAGGGAAGAGAAAAAAAATATTTTATAAGACCAAATTACGAACTTATTAAAATAATAAGGTTGCTTTTGTGGAGGTGAGTCACACTCCGATGGAAATTAATTTAAAAAGGCAAAGTGTTGAATAAGTCTTGAGGGGTCCATTAATTCTTTGAAAAGTAAGTCAAACAAACCAAAAATCACATTATTTTAATTTTAAAACATATATTTGACGAACATAAAGATTATAGTATTTTATTACATCACTATTGGGTCATTATGATGTCATAAAACACATTATATATTTAAACGGTATTTAATTTTTACCCAAAAATTTGACTGTCTCAGAAAATTATGAAAAATTCACCGTTGGATGATTTCGACATCCTGATTCCAAAAATAACATTTATTTTATCTAAATAATTTTCTAAATATGTGAATTTTTACTTTTGAAATAAAAACCGACATTTATTGAAAATTCACGGGTTTTGATAGAAATGGCTTTCAAACCTTAATAAAAATTTTAATTGCATTCATAAAATTATAAGATCATTTATATTTAATAAAAATTTATTTAATAATAATAATATTATTTTATTAAAATATTATTTAATTCAAAAATCCCTTAATTTAATAAAATATATTTCTTAATTAAATAATAACTAAAAACACCATTTGTACTTTAAAAACTATTTACAATGTATCAAAAATGACAATAAATTATATTCATTATTATATACAAAAATAATGTACATGAACAAAGTACTATCGATTTGTTATATATCCCCTTAAAAACGCTGCATAATACCTAAGGGTAAGGTGTGCGATGGTGACAGACTCTTGGGGTGGCTCGGATAAAATCGCTCAAGTGGTAATTTCTATCAACTTCCACTTCTCCCGTAGGCGGTCCCATTAGAGCATGACATAGTGAATCTTAGCTTGGGCTTGGTCAAGAGCGAAGCCCATGGATGCCACCTCTTTTCCGAGCTCTGACAAATGGGATTCGTATAGAGAAATTCTACTAGACGAGGTCATCGCTTCATTTGTCTGAGTAAATTGGATTTTTAAAGTCCTCTATTTATACTAATCACGTGATCACTATTCAACGACTATTTTAGTAACGGTCAAAATTCTTAACATAAAACCAATGAAGTTGACACTTTATATAAACATAAATAGACAATTAATTAGATCAAGTGGGATTTCTATTAATGAATCTTTGGGTCGTTACAATATTCCCCCTTAAGAAATTCCGCCCTCGAAATTTTCCTTTTCCCACAATAAAACAATTGCGGGTAACTCAGCTTCATCATATCCTCTGATTCCCAAGTTGCTTCTTCAAACATGTGGTTTCTCCAAAACACCTTAACGAGAATTGTCTTATTTCGTAGAACTTTTTCTCTACGATCTAAGATCTTCACTGGTTGCTCCTCATAAGAAGAATCGTCTTCCAATTGTACCACCTCAGTAGAGAGTACATGTGAAGGGACCAGTATGTAATTCCTTAAGAGGGATACATGAAAGACATCATGTACTTTGGCCATAGTAGGTGGAAGTGCTAGTCGATAGGCCACAACCCCGACACGATCAAGAATCTTGAAGGGGCCGATGTACCTTGGACTTAACTTCCCTTTCTTTCCAAACCTCATAACCTTCTTCCATGGTGATATGCGTAGAAAAACCATGTCTCCAACTTTAAACTCAAGGTCTCATCAACGATTATCTACATAACTATTCTGTCGAATCTGAGCTGCCTTGATATACTGCTGAATGGTTTTTACCTTCTCCACTATTTCCTCGACCATTTCTGGTCCAAGCAGCTTACGTTCACCAACCTCATCCCAATATGCCGGTGTTCTGCACCTTTTACCATACAGGGCTTCATATGGTTCCATTTGGATGCTCGAGTGGAAACTTTTATTATAAGAGAACATAAATAGGGGAAGATGATGGTCCCATCCTCCTTTAAAGTCCATTGAGCACGCTCTCAACATATCCTCAAGTGTTTGGATAGTCTACTCAGATTGGCCATCAGTTTGAGGATGATAGGCCGTACTGAAATTCAGTTTTGTATTCAGATCATGGTGAAGACTCTTCTAAATCTTAGAGGTGAATCTTGGATCTCAGTCAGACACAATAGATAGTGGTACTCCATGAAACCGTACCACTTCCCTGATATATATCCGTTCCAGTTTATCCAAAGAAAAATCCTCCTGAATAGAAATGAAGTGTGCAGTCTTTGTAAGATGATCCAAAACAACCCAGATTGCATTATTTCCTTTGGATGTCCTTGGATGTCCGGTGACAAAGTCCATGGTGATGTTCTCCCATTTCCATTCTGTTATGGGAAATGGTTTCATCATCCATTTAGACTTCTGCCACCCTTCCTTAACTTGCTGACACACCAAGAATTTTGATGTATATTCAGTGATCTCCTTCTTCATATTATCCCACCAAAAGTTTTCTCGGAGATCTCGATACATCTTTGTGCTCCCTGGGTGAATAGAGAAATTTGAACTATGTTCATTATTCAAAAGTTCCTTCTTCATCTCCGTACTTGATTGAACACATAGTCTTTTCCCAAACTGCACAATTCCTTCTTCATTAACATTAAACTTCGAGGATTTCCCCTTTTTGATATCTTCCACTTTTTCCTGAATTCCCACATCATCATTTTGAGAATCCTTTAACAATTCCAAAAGAGATAGTTGACCAATCAGTTGTGAAAGGATTGATGATGTTCCCTTCTTTATGATTCCCACGTCCATCTTCATCAAGTCTAAGAAGATTGGATCCTTCTCAATTCTCATCATTGATAGAATTGCTAGGTCCTTTCTACTTAGGGCATCTGCCACCTTGTTCGCTTTCCCAGGGTGGTAATGTATTGAACAGTCATAATCCATGATGAGCTCTATCCATCTTCTCCGGTGCATGTTAAGATCTTTCTATGTGAATATATATTTAAGACTCTTACGGTCTGTATATATATCACATTTCTCTCCATAGAGATAATGCCGCCAGATTTTCAAGGCAAAGATCACCGCCTCCAACTCCAGATCATGTGTTATATAGTTTCGATCATGTATTTTCAACTGCCTTGAGGCATAGGATATCACTTTACCATTTTTCATCACCACACATCCTATTACCTTCTTCGAAGCATCACTAAATACCACAAAAGCTCCCCACTTGTGGGTAAAGTGAGCACGGGTGCAGTGATAAGCCTCCTTTTCAACTCCTTGAAGCTTTCTTCACATTCATCACTCTAAGAAAACTTTACTGCCTTTCGAGATAGCTTGGTAAGAGGGTTGAAAATTTGTGAGAAATTTCTCACAAATCATCGATAATATCCATCTAACCCCAAGAAGCTACGGATATCCATTACCGATGTTGGCCTCGGCCATCCCACAATTGCATCTATTTTAGAGGGGTCCATAGATATCCCATTGCTTGGGATGATACGGCCCAAGAATGAGACCTCCTTCAACCAGAACTCACACTTGCTGTACTTTGCATAGAGCTTCTCCTTGCGCAATGTCTCTAGTACAGTTTTTAAATGCTCCTCATGATCCTCCTTGTTTTTGGATTATATTAGAATATCATCTATAAAGACTACCACAAATTTGTCAAGGTAATCTCTAAAGACTCTATTCATCAAGTCCATGAATATTTCTAGAGAATTGGTGAGTCTAAAAGGCATTACTATGAATTCATAGTGCCAGTACCTTGTACTAAAAGTAGTCTTGGGGACATCTTCCTTCTTCACCCTTACTTGATAATATCCCGACCACAAATCCATCAAGGAGAAGTATTATGCTCCATGAAGCTGATCAAACAATTCATAAATTCTTGGGAGAGGATACTTGTTCTTTATTGTGATTTTGTTAAGTTCACGATAATCGATGCAAAGCCGCATTGACCCATCCTTCTTCTTGATGAAGAGGACTGGTGCACCCCATGGTGAAGCACTTGGGCATATAAACCCTTTATCCAGATTCTCCTGTAGTTATTTCTTCAGCTCTTCAAGCACTACAACAACCATTCTATATAGAGTCTTGGATATTGGTAGCGCCCCAGGTATAGGTTCAATTGAGAACTCAACATCTCTTCTAGGAGGAAGACTAGGTAGTTCATCAGTAAACACTTCCGTGAATTCGCTCACAATAGGCATTTCTTCAAGGATGGTTTCTTCTTTGGACTCAGTCATCTAGGCCAGATACGCATGCTCATAGGTCTGTAATATCCATGCTTGAGATGATGGAGCTAAAGGAGATTCATCTTCCTCCTGACACATGTAATGAATCAGGGGTCGATTCTCCATATAGAGTGTGATTTCCCTCTCCCGACAATTTATGTTGGCTCTATATAAGGAAAGCCAATCCATGCCAAGAATTGCATCAAATTCCACCAGAGGGTGTATTATGAGGTTCGCCGGGAAATTCAATCCAAAAAACTATAACAGGGGAGGACTTATATTCATGGGATGAAATGAATGCCCCATTTTCCATACTCACCGACATCTTTACTTCCATGATTTGTGGTGGTGATGTGATTTTTCTACTAAAATTTTGATATATAAAAGAATGTGTAGAACCTGAATCAAAAATCATGTTCGCTATTCTTGAACGAATAACAAGCGTACCTATCACCACTTCGTTGCCGGGGTTCACTTCAGTAGAAGTGATGGAAAAAGCTCTTCCTTGCTATCTTGGAGGTTGTTGGTTGCCTCCAAAAACCCTTTGATTAGGGAACTGATTTTCAAAATGACCTGGTTCGTTGCATTTTTAGCATTGAACAACACGTTGAGGCTCGAATGGAGAGTTCTTCTCCTCTGTCGTAGCTGCGGGTCCTTCTTGCCAATAGTTAACAGCTAGGCTCCCTTCTCTTCCACACCTAAAGCATTTTCTCGTCCCCTTAAGGCAATTTCAAGGGTGTTCTTTCTGTACTTTTGGCAAGTGGGGTGCTGGATCTTCTTAGTACCGTTGGATTTATCCATCAGACCACCAGCATTGAAGTCCACCTTACGCTTCTTGTCCTCATGATACCCCTGTGATTTCCTGATAGCTGTCGAAGTCACGGATCGCTAATTCTTTCTGCAAGTTAGGCTTCATCCCACCAAAGAAGCGGTCAACCTTGCATTCGGGGGTAACGACAAAACCAAAAGCATATCGTGCAAGCCTTGTGAAGTTTTCCTCAAATTCTCCAACATATTCTTCATCTTTTTTCTTGAGGGAATGGAAGTCCATTTCCATATTAAGTTGGAGGGTGCGCGGAAAATATTTATCAAAAAATATCTTCTAGAAATCCATCCATTCCAACGCCTTGATCTCCTCCTCAGGATTCGTATTTTTGATCAATGTCCACCATTGATCAGCTTCACCCTCCATACGATATGCCTCTAGGAGAACCTTCTCTTGTTCAGAACATTGGAGGATGGAGAATATCTTTTCAATGGAGTTGATCCATTGTTCAGCAATCGTGGGATCAGATGATCCACTAAAAGTAGGATGCCTTTTTCTCATGAAGCTCTCGATAGTGACTTGTTCTTTCTTAGGTGGGGTTGAACATTCCTCTTGACCCATGTTTCTATTCGAAACTTGAGTTAGCTAAGAGGGAAGCATGACAAAGTTCGGGATTCCTGCTCCCATTGGATTTGGCATCTCATTAGTACAGTCATCACACTGATCTTCACAACGGTTGTTAGCCTGAGTCCTCCTATTACCGACCATTGGATGGAATAAATGGAAAGATAGGGGTAACACATAAAGGGTAATCCAAAGAAAAAAGTTGATGAATTATAAATAAAATTTCTTTTCCATAACTCATGAGTCTATAGGCTTCAATCTAGGCTTTTCATGATCTACATTCTAACATATATTCTTAGGGTAATTTTGATTAATTCCCTTAATAAGGGTTTATAATAATCTTGTGAATTTATCAAAACATATCCCCCGGGAGTGTCGTAACCAAGAGTGAAGCAAGGCCCGTTGTCGTGCACTAGTTCCCATTCGAGTCTAGCTCAAAGCGGTGTTTTTGGGTTTTACCTCTAGGATACATCTATGCTAGAGCTGCCTCTACCTGCTCATATCCAGACAAGGATGTATTTGTTTAATAAACCACTTAATTAGTACTTACCAAAACATAGGGATGTTTTTATTATACATAGTCTTGTATTTAAGGCTTTACTAGGTTGTCCTAATCCAAAAAATAACTAAACCTATCATCTGATACCAACTATGACAACCCTACTTTTATTACAAACTTAAACATGATTTATTACATAAAACTTCACTTGATACAACAAAGAAGATCGAAAGGTTTAGTGTCTTTGGGGATTAGGATCATTACATAAAAACTTAAAACATGAAGTACAACATCTTTATTGCAAACATCCTTTACATGACTACTACATTCCTCTGTACTTATCATTGCTTGGGATAACCTGAGGACTTGCATAAGAAAAGGGTGAGCTATAAAGCCCAGTAAGGGAGTACATATGGAATAACATGAGGAGTACAATACATGTTAGACAATAGGAATATCAATATAGCATAAAATAAACATGAACATAAATGCATGATAAAGCATGATAATCATAACATGGAAATGTGGCAACAACACTTAACATGGAACTAGCATGAGCCAAGGCTCATTGCACATGGAGCATGAGTAAATCCTCATTACACATAAAGCACGAGTAAAAAATCATTGCACTTGAATTATCATGAGTCAGCACTCATTGCCCATGATGTATCATGACACTATACTTTACCCAATGCATTGGAGCCCTATAAGGGCGCACCCTTCTTAAACATTTCATTTCATGCATAAGTGTGCCACATGGATCATAAAACATGGATTCATAAAACATAATCATTTATTCCACGATAAAGGAATATGGAATTAATACATGAAACTTTGTATTCAGTATGTAATGGTGCATAATGGTGAATACCCTTTATGGAGAAATGGGCATGGTATTCACTACACAATGACATTGGCTTAGAAAATTGGCGCGATTTCAGCAGCGTAACGGCGCGACATAAGAATTCATAAAAAAAGGTTGATGAGAGAGGAAGAGGTTACTCATCATATTTACATGCAATGTACAGTAAATAGGTCATATAGATACATTTACCAACAATTGTAATGGAATTTAGATTCATGATACAAAAGTATTGCTTCATTGTAAAAGAGCAGAGAGAAGTTCCTTTCAGAATTTCGGCATAGTAACAGGTGTACATGGGAAGAATTTAATGAGAGAGAAAGGGTCTAACATCATACAAACATAAATAGGGTAGTATGAGGGAGGTTAGAAACCATACCCCAACATTTATAATTGAAATGAAAAGGGAAAAACAACTTAATGAATATTGGATAAAAATGAGAAAGGAAGAAAAATCCCTTACTTGGAAGTGTGCTTCCAAAGGCAAGAGAGAGGACTGTAAGAGGCTTCTTGGGAGCTTGGGGAACCTTGGTAGTATTATATAGAGAGTAGGGCAGATGTTGGACGAACTAAAAGGGCTTTGAGTGAGGAGGAAGTGGGATATTGGGTGGGTTTATATAGGAAAGGTGAGAGAATTATTTATTATTTAGGTTTGGGACCCCTTATAAAAAATTAGTCGAAACCAGAAAACATCCTATGGTTTTTGCCAATGGTTTTTGGAAAAGGGAAGATGAAAACAATATTTTATAAGGATAAAGTCAGAACTTCTTAAAAGATTAAGGTTTCTTATGTGGAGGTGAGTCACACTCCCATGGAAATTAATTTAAAAAGGCAAAGT
The DNA here is from genome assembly GCA_963277665.1 of Viscum album. Classification (NCBI taxonomy): domain Eukaryota; kingdom Viridiplantae; phylum Streptophyta; class Magnoliopsida; order Santalales; family Viscaceae; genus Viscum; species Viscum album. The sequence goes on along the minus strand of OY728145.1, from coordinate 1,279,740,283 downwards.
GTTGAATAAGTCTTGAGGGGTCCATTAATGCTTTAAAAAGTAAGTCAAACAAACCCAAAATCACATTATGTTAATGTTAAAACATATATTGACCGAACATAAAGATTATAGTATTTTATTACATTACTATTGGGTCATTATGATGTCATAAAACACATTATATATTTAAACGGTATTTAATTTTTACACAAAAATTTGACTGTCACAGAAAATTATGAAAAATTAACCATTGGATAATTTTGACATACTGATTCCAAAAATAACATTTATTTTATCTAAATAATTTTCTTAATATGTGAATTTTCACTTTTAATATAAAAACAGACATTTATCGAAAATACACGGGTTTTGACAGAAATGGCTTTCAAACCTTAATATAAATTTTAATTGCATTCATAAAATTATAAGATCATTTATATTTAATAAAAATTAAACTAATAATAATATTATTATTTTATTAAAATATTATTTAATTCAAAAATCCCTTAATTTACTAAAATATATTTCTTAATTAAATATTATCTAAAAACACCATTTTTACTTTAAAAACTATTTACAATGTATCAACAATGACAATAAATTATATTCATTATTATATACAAAAATAATGTACATGAACACAGTACTATCGATTAGTTACATAACCCCTTAAAACAACTGCATAAGACCTAAGGGTAAGGTGTGTGATGCTGACAGACTCTTGGGGTGGCTCAGATAACATCGCTCGAGTGGTAATATCTATCAACTTCCACTTCTCCCGTAGACAGTCCCGTTCGATCATGACATGGTGAATCTCAGCTTGGGCTTGGTCAAGATAGAATCCCAATTATGCCACCTATTTTCTGAGCTCCAACAAATGGGCTTCATATGGATCAATTCTACTGGACGAGGCCATCACTTCATTTGTCTGAGTAAATTGGATTTTTTAAAGTCTTATATTTATACTAATCCTGTGGTCACTATTCAACGACTATATTAGCAATGATCAAAATTCTTAACATAAAACCAATGAAGTTTACACTTTATATCAACATAATGAGATATTTAATTAGATCAATTTGGATTTCCATTAATGAATCTTTGGGTCGTTACAAATTCTATTCACATAGATCTTGTTGATATCTATTGATTACACTCAAACCATAGTAAAATCTGTCCTCATAAATAACATGACATAAGTGATGGATCCTATAACATATGCATATGTGGTATAACTCATTCTCCCTCTTTCCTCTTGTTTCTAAGGGAAAATTTTCATAGAAACATGTATACCATGTGAAACCGGAATTAGTCCCCTCATGGATTGTTCCATACTAAACCTATTTTCTATCTGGTCAATGTATGTACCTTGACATAGTTCATGTAACATCTATCACATATTATATTGATCCCTAAAATGTAGGATACTTCAATTTAGTCTATCATAGAGAATAATTTTCTCAACCATTCCCTAACCTCTTATAAGGATGTTATATCCATTACAATTTGTAATTTTTCATCATCATATACTACTATAAATATAATATTACTCCCACTGAACCTCTTATAAACACATGGATCACATTTGTTCTCAATGTTACTGAATTCTTGTTTGGATTCATCAAATAAAATGTTCTATGACCTGTATAATTTTTCAAATCCATAAATGGATCACTTTAAATTAATTACCTTTTGGAATTTCATGGAATCAGAAAAACTATTGGTTTTTTCATATAAACATTCTCCTAACAAGTTTTGTTAGTGAATGATATTTTGATATAAATTTTCTAAATCTTATAGTTAGGATATATTGTTATGTTAAGAACTATTGTGATTCATTTAAACATGGAAACTAGAAACAATGATTCACTAAAGTCAATTTCATAACCTATTATAAACACTTTAGAAACTAGTCTGGATTTATAGTTATTTCCATTACCTTCCATGTCCATTTCTCTCCTGAATTCCCATTTAAAACAAATAGTATTTACATTAATTGGAGGTTTGATCAGAACCCAAATATGATTTTCATACATGGAATCCATCGCATAATTCATCACTTCTTGAAATTGTTCTACTTATAACATCTTTTCTACCTCCTTGTAAGAGACAATATCATCATTTTCCATTAATAATGAGTCACCAATGTTGTTTAATATAAAATCATATCTATTGGGTTCTTTTAACACTATAGAAATCCTACAACTCAATTTTTTCATAAAACATTTATTCCTTAGGGACCTATAAAATCTTTTCATATAAAAATAAACTTTTATATCTTGAGAATTGACTTCATTGAAATCAATCATTCTCCTATAATCCTCCTTGAGGATATAATTCCTATTAAGAGAAAAGTTAAGTCATATAAAACTCACTTTATTGTATAAAAGGGTTTTATAGATAGTATTGCCTATGTTCTTTGGGAAAATCTATAAATATAAACTTCATACCACAGGGTTCTATTTTGATTCCTATGTTGTCCAAAAAAATGTCTCACAAACCCATCCATAATCATGTGACAAAATTAGTTTCTTTCCACTATATATCTCAAAGGGTATATCATTTTCCACTTTATTTGGTACTTGGTTTAGTAAGTATGATTTCATCTATAATGTATATTCCTTAAAAGATAATGGGTGGCTAGTGAAATTCATCATCAACCATACCATATCAAATAAGGTAAGGTTCCTATATTCATTAACAAAATTCTACAATAGTATATAGGTGGATTTAGTTGAGATTAAATCTATTAATATTATAGAAATATGATAATTTCTTGGTTAATATATCCACTACCTTAGTATGACTGATGTTTCATTATATTCTTCACAATTTTATTATCAACCTTATTCTTGAAAAATTTAAAAATCATAAAATATTAAAACTTTTACCTCATTAATAATATATGTCCATGCCTATAAAAGTCATGAGAAAAATTAAAAAATTATGAGAATCCACCTCTTGCCTTTGAATTACAAGGTACACACACATTAGAGTCATCCAAATCAATATTCACTGTGTCCCCTAATCCTTGAACACTAATTTTTTTTGTCATCTTACTTTGTAGAAAATCATGACATCATTCATGTGTCATAAGAAAGAAAGATTCTATGTAACCATACTGATTGATCTTTAACAATACCTTCTAGTTTATGTGACCAGGATGGGGATTCCCCAACTATGAGTTATATGGTTTGTCAATATTAGTTTTTATAACAATTATGAATAATATGATTTAATAGTTTAATTCATAAAAATCATTATTCTATTGGTATATACCAAAACATGTATTTTTTTTGTAAAAGTAGCAAAAACTTATATATAATTTTGAAAATTAATCCATCCGAATCTAAAAAATAATGTAATATAATGTTATTGGTAAAAATAAGATCTTAATAAAAGTTATTTAAAACTAGGATGAATCTTGTGGGAAATTTGAGATGGTAGTCTCTTATGGAAAGAGAAATCATCCTCACACCATTACCAAACCATATACCTATGTCATGTTTTTCAATATTCTAAAATCTCATTGGTTCTTATATTTGGATACTTATGTGATCAACACATGTTGTATCTAATACACAACATATAAATAGGGAAATATTACACCCAATAAATAATTCACCCAAAAAATTCCTTTGCTTCTTTGTCTAGGTGAAATGTATATTTCAGTGGACATACATGCCATATGAAAAACATACCACATTATGTTCCTTTTTAGTCCTCAAGATAATCTTCATATTGGAAGGATGGTTCTTGAGATCATTATACAGAGAACGATTCATAAAAACCTTTTCTATGTTCTTAATCTTTCCATTCACCACATAGAAAGATGGTTTTTCACAAATCACGTATTTATATACATGGTGAATAAGAGTTAAATGTTCCAAAACGGTCCTCTACTTATTGATAATATTTTAATTTATAATAGAACTAGAGATGTTTATTTGGTATTGATGGTAGAATGAGATAACTGTTTAACTCATTAGGGATCTTAAAACCAAATATATATAGGAACTCAATGTTGCTAACCACCATGAATATATATTCCCTAGTGGGAAAAAATACTTCAAGAAAGCATATGAATAGTGAATTGGAGATCTCATGTCTCTATGATCTCTCCTACTCTCGAAATAGATACTTGTGGTGATAAATGATTGTATACACATCGATATCCACATATTTATTTATAATTTCAATTCACAAGGAGGATATATTGAATCATTTGGAATCCATTTCATCATCTACATGCATCAAATAGATTTATACTTCTTCCTCATGAGACTCTTTGTAAATTAACTCATGATGTTGGTTTTCCATCTCATATAATATCTGTTTGTGTGTTACTATAATAATAATATGCCTATACTATTCCGGTAAATTTTCACTTATCATAAGGTTTTCCTTCTCAAGTATGGATCCCAGAGATATTATCGAATTCATTTCATTTTCCATTTCTACAAATTAAGTGTTAATAATTAGTAATTTTTTTATTGCCAAACCAAATTAATAATTTTAAAATTAAATAAATTCCATTAATTTCCCACAATTTTCCAAAACCCCGTAGATCACATAATAAATTTTTAATATAACATTTCTTATATATTTTAATTGGAAGGATTAATATTTACATTCTCATATCATAGACTTGTGTTTAAAAAAATATTTAAATACTCCTACATTGGCCATTCATTTCATCTAAACTAAATCATTGTTACTTGGTATCATGAGTTGACTCGCCAATCATAAAATCCTTATTTTATATTTCCCCTAATTTTACCTCTTATTTATACCATGTCCTGATGGGGGTAGTCAGTCCATTATGTGAACTATGTTATGTCCACACAAAAATTCTAGCTAAGAGTTTCTTGATAATTGAAGCCATACCAACTTGGGTTATTCAATAACATTAGACTATGTGGTCATACCTGACCAATGTATAAAAATTCTATGCCAAAATAATATTTTAGATTGAGGTGTGTTTACCGTTATTCATAAAACATTATTTTATAATTTCACATGAAATTATAATATTATATGTATTTTAGGTAATTAATTTTTCATGATTGATAAAATAAGTAAGGATAATACCATTTTATTTTATTTCATATTTTATTTTTATTAATTCATTTATTAGGTGTTCACACAATATTTACATATATACATAATTTAACAATGAAAATGGGGAAAATATCTATGGAACCATTTTGATATTATCTAAATTTTAGTTTATTGAGAATATGATAAACTAACCCTAAACCCATGGGTAAAACAACATAAACCGTAGCTTGGATTATGTTACAGATTTCTAACATTTCTCTTATTTATTACCTTGTTTGTATTTCCACATCTCCTTTAATTTTAATTCCTTCTATTCTCTTGGATCTCCAAAATTACATAAGATTTTACTCACACAGAGGTTATGGGATCCAATAGATGGTATAAGGTTTGTTTACATAAAATAAACCATTTGAACATATTCCATTAGACAATAAAGAAGATGAGATGACATGAAATCCATAATTTTAATATAATGAATATAAATTAATATAAAAAAATCTCAACAAATGGATAATCAAAAATCAAGATCATCCACACAACATGAAATGACCATAAATTTTCAATATTGATAACAATTACTCAGATTCATTATATAATTAAGATAATTTTCCATGAATTAATCCAATTGATTAAATTTATCTTAATTCTATCAAATCATACTAAACTCACCTAATGCGCCCAAATTTCAATAGCATACTACATGGAATGTATAATATTAGATGGCATGAATTGTATTCTACCTATGTTTTCAACACACACCATGGGACTGGGTATGTTTTCTATCATGGATAAGTTTTAGGTACACAATGGGTTCATGAAATATATGACATGTATCCATGTAATTTCACAGATCATCAGTACCAATGGTATGTATCCCTGTAATTTCATGGATCATTAGAACCAATTTCGTGTATCCAATACATGGAATGTTGGTACACCATGTGTCCTCAATAATGAAGAAAAGGGCTATAAGTGTTTTAAATCTGTCAACTGGTTTGTAGTTATTTAAAATATGTACCAATCTATCTGGATATACACATAGATCTTTTTTTAGATATTAGATCTGATTACCTCAAATATATCTTAATTTATTATGACATCCTCATGTTAAAATAAAAAAAATTGTGTATATACAGACAATACACATAATGTAATTTGGTTTTATCCATGTAGAGCCTTTGTCACATCCACATGGTATTCATCAAATATTTTTTGATTTTTAAATCCTAACCATTTAAAATTTATGTTTTCATGAATGAATAAAGGGAAGAAAATATGATTTCAGATATTAAAATAAATAGTTAAAAGTAAAAGAAAACACAAACATATAAAACCAATGAATATATAATAAATAATTTTACATTATACATTTTTATTTTCTAATACCACTTATAGGTTTAAGGTGCAATGAAGGTGTCCATTGATGGTATAAACAACTAATATTTTAGTTTTAATTTACATATAATAGTTTCTAATGAAAATTTTAACATCATTTCTATTGAAAATAGTATATCACATGATTGGATAAAAATGAAGGAACCAAAATTTGAGGAACTATACATGAAATTTATAATTAATTTATGAGTATATATGGAATTAACTAAAATTGAAATTCAATCATAATTGATGATCCCAATAATAATATATTATCATTAAATCATTGATTTTTAGTATCCAAGTGTAAAATCACACTATCAATGATCTACATATGTTCCAAAATGAATTAACATCACCATAAAATCATTGTGTGCTAGAAAAAATGATCTTGATCACCAGTGTCGTTTGTGGTTGTAACACCTCGAACCCTCTAGACCAGAGTCGATGCATTACTTGTTATATTGGAATAGTTAAAAGGAATTAAAATCCCAAATAAATGAATAGTTTAGTATTCTTGGGGAAACTATATACATTGATGTAACTCAAAATACATTGGAAAGTTTACAAATTACAATACATAACAAAAACTAAATACCACATCCACAAGAACTCAATAAATGGTCCCTTCTCTATAACTTGTTAAAAGTATTCAATGAAAGGGGTGTGATCAAACACTATGTAAGGGTTTAAAATAGCAAAATCATGAATCAATAATAATGGAATTGAAAACAATTTGATATAATCAATATAGTAGGGTGAATAAATTAAAAACTCAAGAAATTAATTACTGAGAATGAAACTGCATCCATAGATATTGTCATAGGGAAAACCTAAAGGATAGTAATAACTGATAAAGAATAAAAATAATTCTTATTAATTGGATTTCATGTATCTATCACATGATACCAAAATATCGTAAAAACGGTTTAGTTCTGTGGGTAGAGGCCTGTCTGATTTTTTGGAAACAAACTCGAAGGGTTGGTCACCAACTGATTTTTCTAATGAGATCTTCTGACGCATCAAGGGGATGTAGAGGGACCCACACACCTCTTAATCTAAAGAATTATTTATAGATAGATTTATCATAAGAGAAATATTACTTCACATTATCTGTATAGAATTGAGGCTACAGATTCATCAATATTTCCACAATCAAAACAACATTCAATGTATATACCGTATGTAAAGTGGTATACGAATTAGAAAATAATCATATCCATGTTATGAGAATATGGAAATTTAAATGAAATATAATTTCAATTTAAAATTTATCTCAAATTGGAAGAAGGTACACCAAAAAATAAAGAGTAGGTGCACAATACAATGCAATTCACAACGAAGTGAAAATTGAGACCATGCTCGTCACCACGTTGAAATCAATTGAGTTGTATGAAAAAGTGTTAATAACCACCAAATTAATCATATAATAAAATGAATATAATGATAATCAGGATAAAATTTATCAAATTAATGTACACCTATACTACATATATGAAATAAGAGGCGAACAATGCAAATCCCACATAATTGAAAGTGAGATGAGAAAACCCCGTACAAACATTTCGGCCTGGTAACGTGTGTTCTTGCGAGGGATTAATGAGAGAAAAATGGGTATCCCATTATTTATTTCCATAAGGGAAGTATGGGGGAGGTCTAAAAACATACCCATCATTAGGTATTAAAAATAAATGAGCACAACATAGGGGAGATTTTTTGAACAGAAGTGAGAGAGAGGATCTCTTACCTTACGCTCGAAAGTGTTCTTGTTTGTTCTTAATGACTTGAATAAACAAATTTAGCTTCATTAATTAATATGTACTGAACCTCATAAACATATAATTTTTATTTTATAACTTTACTATCTTCATTAAGGTTTTTTTATGGGTTTAAGAGATTCAATCGTATTGTTTTGGTAGCATTTTCTTCTTTGGTTTTCATGATCCGTTTACTTGTATTAATGAATGGATGTTCATTTGAAACCTAGATAAACATCCATAATTATTAATATAAATTATTAGTGACATTAATAATATATAAAGGATCTTAAAATGATTCTGGTTATATACCATAAGGATGACTCATTGGACGAGTTAATAATAAATTCTTGGATTTGGCTTAGCATTTTTGTACATAATAAAATTGTTTTGTATTATTATTACATATAATGAGTGTGTAAGGATTCCAGAACATTAAACAAGACAAAATAAATATATTATGATCTGGTTAAGCCATTGGAAAATTTTAATGACCAGTATTAAAGATAGTAATGCAAATTTAAATCTCGTCTTCCATGAGTGTGATAAATTAACATATCTCAGACGGTGTTTGCATTTATTGTATAAAAGGAGGGTAAAAGGAGAGATTATAATTAAATATTCCATTATCACAATTAAAATATAGTACATTTATTGTTTTTGAATTATCATGGAATTTAGATGAGGGTAGGTGAGAAGGGAGGACAAAAAAATGGAACTTTGTAAAAGAAATTGACAGAAAAGAGAAGAAAGGTTCACCTCTTAACTCCTCCTCCTTGAGAATCCCCTTAAGGCCTTTTTTTGGTCTTATGGTGAGACCATAAGGTCATGGACGTGGGGAAAGGGATTGGGAAAATTATTTTGCAGAATTTAGGCAAAGAATGAATCTTGAGTGGTTTGGGAGGAAGAGGGGGTGAAGGGTGGTTTATATAGTAGAGGATGAGGGGGTTTCTCTATATTATATTCATTATTTCTCCACAATAAAAGGAATAATGAGTATTACATGACCAAGAAAAGTAATTTTATCATTTGAATCTGAAACAATTGGGCTTACATCAGAATAACATCACACATGGCCATATAATTAGTGTATTTAACTTATTTTGTAATTATGGTATTTCATTATTCATCAAAAATTCAAGAATTTCAGAAAAATAACAAAAATTTAACCAAAACATTTTTCGACATGTAGAATCCAAAAATGAAGTGAATTTTTCAAAAATAATTTCATAAACATGGTTAATTAAATATTTAATTAAAATCATTATTTAATCAAAAAAATATAAACACTTAAATTATTCATCATCATTTTTAATGTGCCAAAATTTATTTACACATTCATGGGTGTGGATACCATTCATAAGAGTCATATTACTATTCATAAGGGTAACTTGCTATTAATAATGGTTGGTTACTATTCATAAGGGTATGTTACTATTCACCAAAAAATATGTTTATTCTATCAGACTCTAAATATCAACTTGAACACAACCGTGTATGTTAGATTTTCATAATTCAAAACACATAAGTGGAAAATTTATGTTCAATGGCTAGGATATGACTATTTCATAAATAACCAAGTGTTTTTTCATAGAAACATAGTACTTTATAAAATATAGTCTATGATTGAAATGTATTTAAGAGAATCATACCATAAAAATTTTGGGGCGCTACATTATTCCATCCCTTGGAAATTTTTTCCTCAAAATTGTTTTATGCCCACAAAACAGATGTGGGTTGTTCTTCTCCATAACATCCTTAGGTTCCCTTGTTTCTCCCTCCATATTATATTTTCTCTAATGATCTTTTCCTAGATGAGTTGTCCTATTTCTTAATACATGCTCCCTTGTGTCAAGAATCTCGATAGGCTTTTCACAGTATGAAAAATCAGGTTCCAGTTCTATTTCATCATGGGTGAGTACATGTGTTGGGTCTAGCATGTATTTCGTTAACAATGACATGTGGAACATATCATGACCCATATAATGACTTGGAGGCATTTATAAATGGTATGATATAGCTCTAATTTTTTCCATAATTTCAAATGGTATGATGTACCTGGGGATCATTTTCCCTTTTCTACCAAACCTTAGGACACCCATTCACGGAGATACCTTCAGAAAGACATTGTATCCCACTAGGAATTCCAAATCCTTTCTCCTAGTTTCATTATTAATTTTTTTGCCTAATTTGGTTTTATTTAATATAGGCTTGAATTGTCTTTACCTTTTCTGTGGTCTCTTCAATATGTTTTGGGCCAATGAGTTTCCTCTCACCAACTTCATCCCAACAAGTTGGATTTTGACATCTCATTACATATAATGCTTCATATGGAGCCATTTATGTACTATAATGGAAACTGTTATTATATTAAATTTAAACCAAAGGAAAATATTGGACCCACGTACCACGAAAGTCAAGAGAGCATGATCTCAGCATGTCTTCTATAGTTAGAATAGTTCTTTCAGACTATCCATCAGTTTGGGGATGATAAGCAGTACTCATATGAATCTCAATATTCAAATATTTTTGGATTATTTTCCATAATTTTGATGGAAACTGGGAATCTTGACCAGAAAGAATCGACAGAGGAGAACCATGAAGTCTTAAAACATCATTAATATAAAGTATTTCCAGGTGCTCAAGTGGTAAATCCTCTCTTATAGGATGGAAATATGCTGATTTTGTGAGACGATCAACAATTACCCATTCTGCATCATTCCTTCCAGGTTTCCCTGCTAGTCCAGTGATAAAATCAATTGTAATATTATCCCACTTCCACATAGTAATAGGTAGAGGTTGAATCAACCCTATAGGATTTTTTCACTCTGCATTCACATGGTGACAAACTAGGCACCCTGACACGTAGTCAAAAATTTCCCACTTCATGTTATCCCACCAAAAATGTTTTTTCAGATATCTATACATCTTTGTTCTACCTGAGTGTATTGATAAATTTGAGACATGAGCATTGTCTAATATTTCTCTTTTTTAGCTCAAGTACTGATGGAATACATAACCTCTTCCTAAATTTCAGAACTCTTTCTCCATACATGATGTCTGCCAATCTCTCATCCTTAATAACATTAATTTTCTTGTGTAGATTATCATCATCATTTTGATATATTTTTATCTTTTCTAATAAAGATGGTTTAGAAATCATTTGAAAGTTGAAATATTTTTCCCCTTCCTTAAAAAATTCCCATATTCATATTCAGAAGATCCATGAATATAGGATCTATTTCAATCCTCATTTGGTTCAGCATTCCCTGATCTTTCCTACTTAATGCATATGCCACTTTATTTTCTTTTCATGGGTGGCAGTGTATGAAACAATCATAATCTTTTAGTAATTCAGCCCTAACATTTTCTTTATGTTGAGTTATTTTTGTGTGAAATTGCATTTCAAACTCTAGTGATCTGTGTATATTTAAAATTTTCACGATAAAGATAATTTCTCCATATTTTTATAGAATATATTTCAACTGCTAACTCAAGATCACGGGTTGGATAATTTTTCTCATGAGTCTTCAACTTCCTTGATGCATAAGCATTAAATTAACCATTTTGCATAAGGACGCAACCTAGCCCATTCATCGATGCATCATAGTATATTAAAAATATATCACTTATAGATAGAAGAGTCAAAATTAGAGCATTGACCAATCTTGTTTTCAATTCATTGAAGAATTCTATATATTCTTTTGTTCATTCAAACATTACTTTTTTAAGTATGATCCTGGTTAGAAGGTTAGCTAGTCAGTCAAAATTATGAATGAAATCCTGATTGTAATATGCTAAGACAATTAAACTATGTATCTCGGTTATGTTTGATGGTCTAGGCCATTCATGGATTGACTTTGTCTTTGTGGGATCAACTAGGATTATATACTTAGTGACAATATGGCCTTGAAAAGAAAATGATTGAAGCCAGAATTCAAACTTTCTATACTTCCCACATAATTTATTTCTTCAAAAAGTTTTTTGAATAATCCACCAGTGGTTATAATGGTATTTGTAGATTTTTGAGTATACCAGGATATCATCGACGAATACCACAACAATGTTATCAAGGTATTTCTTGAAAACTCTATTCATTAAATTAATTAAAATAGAGGGTGCATTTTTTAGTCCAAATGGAATAACTGTAAACTCGTAATGCCTATACCTGGTTTGAAATACTACCTTAGGAATATCTTCCTTCATCACATGTATCTGATGATATTGGGATCGAAGGTCGATCTTAGAGAAGTATTGAGCTTCATTAAGTTGATCAAATAAATCATCAATATGGGGAAGAAGATACTTATTCATTATCATAATAGCATTGATATCCTTGTAATCAATGCCTAGCCTCATGGATCTATCTTTCTTCTTGACAAACAAGACTGGGCCTCCCCTTGGAGAAAAACTAGGTATAATAAATCGTTTATCCCTCAAATCCTCTAGGTGTTTCTTTTTATCCACTAACACCATATTGTCCATTTTATAGGAGGACTTTGATATTGGTCTTGCAACATGAATTAAATCAATAGAGAACTCAACATGCCACTCTAGAGGATGTCCATATAAATCCTATGGAAATACATCAATGTATTATTTCACTATGTAAACATCTTAAATTTGAATATTTCTTTCCTCACCCATAGATATTGGGTTCTATTCTTCTCCAAAAATTTCATTTAACAGGGCTACTGGGGGTGGGTGTAGATAAGAATTTGATTGATGGGTCTCTACTCTAAAGATAAAATATTCTATACCATTTTCAAAAATTGTAAATTCCTTCTTATTGGAATAAATCATTGCATTATAATTTGACAGCCAATTCATACTAAGAATTATATCAAATTCTTTCATTGGTATGATGATAAGGTTAGAAACTAAATAATATTTATGTGTTACGAGGGGGACTAGTTAACATGCCTTTATTTGAATGATGCATCCCTTATGAGTTTTGACTGGTAACTACTTTATTAAATAAAATTGGAAATGTCTAATTTTTTTGGGAAAATGGGAAGATATATATGAAAGTCATGATCTAGAATCAAATAAATTGTGGGCTAATTTTGAGGAAACAATTACAGTACCTGCCACCACATCATTAGAAACATCAACTTTCGCGGTTGTATTCACATATACTCTCCCTTTCCCTCTTTGATTTTTCTGAGGCATGTTTCCTTGGTGCTTAGGACACTAATTCCCATAGTGTCTCCTCTCTCTATGATTATAGCATCGAACATCATCATATTGTATCTTCCCCTTGAATTCATGAGATATATGACACTTTTCTCTACACTTATGGCAGACTTCCCTGCCTTTCAAGCATTTCCTGAGATGATTATATCCATAGTTCTCACATAATGGGAATTTCTTCATTCCTTTGTTCTTCTTTATAACATCACCTTTCCCTTTCTTATCATAGTACCACTTTTTATCTTGGGTTCCCTTGGAAAAATTTAATCTTGCAAATTCCTTCTCTGTTTTGATGGAAATTGATACAATTTCATAAAATGATGAAATTTTTTGATATGCCAGTGCCCTTCAAAGACTTGGCTTAAGACCTTGAATGAAATTATCAATGTTGTCTACTATGTCACATACGTAATCTACAGAGTACCTGGATAACCTTGTGAAGGTATCCTCATACTCTACAACACTATCTAATTCCCTTTGCTTCAAGACAAGGAATTTAATCTTCATTTCTATTCATTTCTCACGAGGGAAATATCTTTTGAAGAATATTTTCTTTAATATCCTCCATTCCATATCGTATATTTCTTCTTCCTCTATGGTATTTTGAATTAAGGACCACCAGTGATCAGTATCACCCTTGAGATAGTTTTCCACTAGTACTGCCATTTCATTTTCATTGTATCTTAATTCCATGAATATCTTTTCTAGAGACATGATCCATTGCTCAACAACCACTGAATTAGTAGTACCACTGAAATATGGGGGCATCTGTACTATGTAATGATCCTACAAAAGTGTGCAAGGGTTATTCGTTACAACCTGAGTAATTTGTCCCAATATGGTCATGATCTGATCTTCTCCTTCATTAAATGTGTTGACTTGCTCAATGGAGGGATCACTACATTGCCCAAGTGTATTGATTCCTCTTCTTCTATTCGACTTTATTTTTAAAGAATGTCACACACTAGATTAGGGTTTGAATCATAATGTATAATTTTATGTTAACAGAAATACATAGCATAAATTGAGATCCTACGCTTGGATAATCCCAAAATCAATAAAAATTGTGTCTTTGAGGAATAATCTTCATTTTAATCTTTCATAATAGCTTGTTAAAAAATTTGAATTATCCTAATCTTATCCACCATTATTTTCATAACCTAGAGTGCAGAAAGGCTCGTTGTCATGTACCAGTACCCGTTCGAGTCTAGCTCAAAGTGGTGTTTTCAGGTTTTACCCCTACATATATATGTGCCAGAGCCGGCTCTACCTGATCATATCCAGACATGGATGTATTTTGTGAAATATCCTTATAAACTATTCCTTACCAAAATACCAAGAAATTATTATATCTTTATCTTCAAACTCTTATCCTAGAGGCTCTTCCCTAATCTATATTTTCAAAATCTAGTTTCCATGTTTTCTACTAAACTTCCTTTAATACCAACTATAACGCCCTGACCCCTCTAGACCGAAACCGGTGCATTACTTGTTATATTGTCATGGCTATAAAGAATGAAAATCCCAATAGAATGATCAGTTTAGTAGTCTTGAAGAAATTAGATACATAGATATAACTCAAAATACATTGGAAAAGGTTATGAATTCCAATACATAAAAAAAACTAAAAACTGCATCCACAAAATGATCTAATCTTCATCACTTGTTGAAAGTAGAAAATGAAAGGTGTGATCTCAAACAATTAGTAAGGGTTAAAAATAGTTGAATCACGAATCAATAATAACTGAATTTTAAACAATTTGACATAATCAATATGGAATGGTGAACAAATGAAAAACTCATGCAACTAATAAATGAGAATGAAACTGCATCTATAGATTTTGTCATACTGAAAAACTCACGGATAGTAAAAAATAATAATGAATAAATAGAATTCTTATTAGTTGGATATCATTTATTTGGAACATGATACCATAATAGTGTAAAAACAGTTCAATTCTGAGTGTAGAAACCCGTCTGATTTTTTTGGAAACAAACTCGAAGGGTTTTTCTCCAACTAATTAATTTCATGATACCTAACAATGCATCAAGGGGATGTAGTCGAACCCACACATATTTGAATCCAAATATTTATTTATATATAGATTCAACATAATATAAATATAAATTTACATTATCCGTATAGAATAGTGGATACATATTCATCAATATTTCCACAGTCAAAACTACATTTGAAGTAAATACCGCATGTAAAGTGGTATACGGCTTAGAAAATAATCATATTAATGTTATGATAATATGGAAATTTGAATGGAATATAATTTCAATTAAAAATTTATCTCAAATGGGTAGTAGGAAAACCACATAAGAAAGAGTATATGCACAATACTAAGAAAGTCACAGTGAAGTGAAAATTGGGACCAAACTCGTTACCACATTGTAATCCATTGAGTCGTATGAACAAGAGTTAATAAACTTAAAAAGAATAAAAAATACCATGAATATTAATAGAATTGTGGTAACATATATCAAATTTATGTACGCCTATACTACATATAAAAAATAAGAGGCGAACAATGAAAATCCCATAGAATTGAAAGTGAGACGAGAAAAATCATTACAAACATTTCAACATGGTAACGAGTGTTCATGAGAGTGATTAATGCATGGAAAATGGGTATCCCATTATTTATATGTTATAAGGGATGTATGGGGGAGGTGAAAAACATACCCAATCATTAGGTATTTAAAATAAAAGAGCACAACATATGGGAGATTCTTGAACAAGAATGAGAGAGAGGAACCCTACATTACGCTCGAAGGTGTTCTTGTTTGTTCGTAACGACCTGAATAATACATTTTAGAGTCATTAATTAATAATTAAAGAACCTAATCTACATTTAATTGATATGTTATAACATTATTAGGTTCACTAATGTTCATTTTAATGGGTTTAAAAGATTCAATTTTATTTTTTGGTAGTATTTTATTTTTTGGTTTTCATGATTTGTTTACTTTTATTCATAAATGAATGTTTGTTTAAAATGTGGTTAAACATCCATAATTATTAATATAAATTATAAGTGACATTAAAGAGATATAAATGATCATATAATAATTCTGTTTATATACCACAGGGATGACTCATTCGATGAGTTAATAATAAATGCTTCGATTTGCCTTGGCGGTTTTGTGCACAATAAAATTGTTTTGTATTATTATTCCATATTATTTGGGTGTAAGGATTACATAACATTAAACAAGATTAAATACTTATATTATGATCTGGTTCAACCATATAAAAGGTTTCCGGACAATAATTGAAGATATTAATTCAAATTGAAAACCTGCCTTCCTTAAGTGTGATAAATTAACACATCTCGGACAGTGTTTGTATTTATTGTATAAAAAGAGGGGAAAAGAGATATTTTGATGAAATATTCCATTATCACAATGAAAAAACAGTACATTTATATTAATGTAATTATCATGTCATTTGGATGAGGGGAGGTGTGAAGGGAAAACAAAAGAATGGATATTTATAAAAGAAATTGGTAGAAAAGAGAAGAAAGGTTCACATGTTGAGTACTCCTCCCTAAGAATCTTTTTAAGGCCTTTGTTTTTGGAATTTGGTGAGACCATAAGGTCTTGGACGTGAGTAGGGGGCTTGGGAAGAGTAGTTGGAAGAATTTAGGAATGTCTTGAAGCTTTAGGGGTTTGAGAAGAAGAAGAGATGAGGGGTGGTTTATATGGTGGAGGGGAGAAGAGATTTCTCAATAATATATCCATGATTTATTATTTCTCTACAAGACAAGGAATGATGAGTATTCCAAGACAAGTAATAGTAATTTTATCATGTGAATCTGAAAGAATTTGGCTTCCATCAGCAGAACATCACACATGATTCTATAATTAGGGTATTCAGCTTGTTTTGTAAATTATAGTATTTCACTATTCATCAAAAATTCAAGTATTTCATAAAAATCCCAAACCATTTACCCAAAAAAATTGACATGTATAATCCCAAAATCATGTCTATTTATAAATAATAATTTCATAAATATTATTAATAAAATATTTATATAAAATTATTATTTAATCAAAACAATATAAACACCTAAATTATTCATCATCATTTTTCAGGAGCCTAAATTTATTTAGACAATAATGGGTGTGGATACCATAAATAAGAGTCATATTACTATTTATAAATGTATTTTACTATTCTTGAGGGTATGTTACTATTCATAAGGGTATGTTACTATTCACCTAAAATTATGTTAACTCTATCAGACTCTAAATATCATCTTGAATACAATCGTGTATGTTAGATTTTCAAAATTCAAAACACACAAGTGGGAAATTTATTTTCAATGGATAGGCTATTACTATCTTCAAAATAACCTTGTTTTGTTTCAAAGAATCTTAGTGATTTAGGAAATATAGGTTTTGACTCTAATTTATTAAAGATAATCATACTATAAAATGTTCAGCGAGCTACAGTGGTTGATTGATGTAATATTCTTCATGAAGAAGGATGAAATAATAATTATACCTAGATTTTTTTTAACAGGAGGATAATAGAGTACACTATAGGTATTTATATATCTCTCTAAGGCTTGAGAGATTCTCTCTATATCTATTTGTTTTTCACATCACAACGTGAGTTATGAATGTGTTATAATAAGATATTTATTATTGCAGTTTGGGGATGTAAAATCTCAAACAAGAAATGATCTAATAAAAGAATTATTATTTGACCCCATGTGGAATAATAATAATTTTATTATTATTCTTTTCAGCAAATGTGAATCCCAATAGGAATATAAATTAATATCATTTATACCATTTTTAATCATGGCATTATGCTCAATCCACTTTCCTTCATTGACATTTATCAGTCTTCAAATAATTAGTATTTAATATATAAATATCACTGCATCATTATATAATAATTATAATAATTATTTTATTCCCCAAACTGTAAATAATTTAATATTATTATTATTTTTATATCATTTAATTAAAATAAATTGTGATTAAAACGTAGAGATCAACCAAAACTGAATAAATTTTATTTATTATAACTTCTCAAATTCACTATATGAATTAATTGAGATTGTTGATATCCATTGTGGGTCACCCAATAGGCCTCATTCTTAATGGAATTTGGTAGAACCACCTAAAATGTAATGTTATAATCTTGAAACACACAAAAGATCCCATATAGAAAGATGATAATGTCATAGTGAAATTCAACCTTCTATATACATTTATCATGTAATATAATCCCGTTACCAATATATTGTGAATCTAGTAGGTTGCATAATGGTTCCACCAAACTATATTCTTGATGAACGTTTATTTGAATTTCTGAAAATGAGAAATCACACATAACACCTTTTTCATATATTTATGTAGTCAGTTATATTCCCATCGAAGGGCCTAAGTTATAAACATTCATTAAGGGAAAGAAAAAGTTAAATCCTTTCTCAAAATATTTTTAATGAAATATCACATTTCATGCACCCAACATGTCTTTCCTCACTAAGAGTATATGTAATCACGGTTTTAGTCAAGACATAAAAGTGCGTGATTCCAGATATCCATTTTTGATAATATTAAATTTTAAAAATCATTGTACATGTGTTAATATAGGGAAATCCAATGACGCAAGGAATTTTTTTATATTAAAGGTATTTTTCAAATAACCTCTTTTATTGGGGATTAATATAGAAAAAAAATGAGAATGATATTCAATTTCTTATAATCCTCCCAACGCTGATTGCATGTGTTTTATATGTACTGTTAGATTGTATCATCCAAACATAGAACATATATTCAAGAACAATGACATGGAACCTATAGGTTTTTATCATAGAGGGTAACCTCTCAAAACATTTAGTGTACCATACATTATTAAGAAATTATCAAATATAATAGTTGTGAAAAATAATTTTCATGATGTGATAAGAAACATCATTGTGAATTAAAACATATAATCATATACTAAAATCTTTAATTATAGCGAACCAACTCCGACATATGGTGGAGAGAATTTTCACACCCAAAAAAATATTTTCTAGGTTATCTTATTTATTTATTATTTTTTATCTAGTTCCTTGACAATTAGGTTAAATACCTTTGGACTTTGTACATTTAAATGTTATTATGTTCAGTGGATTATTTGAAAATGGTTAGTATTGACCATGTGGATAGCCATTCAAAGACAAAAATTACTTATTAGTTAATATTTACATTAATGGAATACATTTTTATGAATTGTGTGGATATAATTTGTGACTCCCTAGGTTTTTCTTGGGAGGGTATCATGGTTTCCATATAGTTTTGAAAACAATGTAGCCAAACCCTAAAACCATAATAGTTTTTAAAATTTATAAGAAAAAAATTATACCTCTACCCTATATTAGCCCTCTCTTGATCTTTTCTCCTCTTTATTCTCACGATCTATATGATGATGAGCCATAATTGAATCACCATTCCCTCTTATATGGTTTTCAATGGTTATACATTGATTCTATGTGCATTTTTTAAAATGGTTGAGGCGTAGTGTCCTCATTATTGAAACATAAAAAAGAAAAAAGTGGAGGTTACAAAAAAAAACCATAAGGAACATTAGAAAACGAAGAAAAAGAGTTCACCTGGTTCTAGAGAGGGTACTCATGCCCTGATAGGGCATTCACCCACCCTTCCCATGAGGATGTTGGACTCTCTTCCCAGTTTGTGCTTATGTCCACGAACAAACTTCATCATCTATAGAACCTCCCATATAAATTGGAGTAGTTGTAGAGGGATAACCATTCTTTGATCCAATTTTTTTACAGTTTGCAGTGAGCATATCGAAAGTGTTAGAAATTCTGACATTACAAATTACCTTGTCACATGGAAATGTGACGTTTTGCATTGGAATTAGTCATTCTATTGGTTGTAAGTCATCAGGGTTATCCGTCTTTTGTATGTCAGTGGAATGAGACACATTTTACTTACTAATAGAGTGTTTCCTAGTTTTATCTTCATGGATGGTGGACTTATTAGGCCGCATAATATCATTATCTTGTAACCCTATCGGGGGTAATCATGTGATCAATCTAAATTGCAGAGTAAATTGTACCACAATTCAAGGTTTCGGGTGCAAAGATAATGTGTACACCTAAATCCTATAATAATGAGGTGTCTCTAGAAATATATTTTCACAACATGGAAAATTTAGGCATGTCCATGTGCTTTAAAAATAGGGTATTTAGATGATTTTCTAGAATTGGAATGGACAGAGAGCATTCCAACATCAATTTCAGTAGTGGGACTTATTTTTATCCTTTGTAGATTGATCTTTAGCTTTTATGATTTTACAGAATCTAGAATAATATTACCCATTCTCCATTTTAGAGCATAGCTCTCTTGCCTTACTCTATAATTATCCATTACCTAAGCCGTAAGCTCCTTATCTATTTGACTGTCTTCCAAGTCTGAATTATTTTCTTCCTCTTCCATACATTTGACCCAAGAATCATTAAATGAGAGACTTACATCATATTTTCTAGTTCATTTTACAATATCATCCAAACAACCTTTCTTTTCTCCATCTATATGAGGGAAAAAAGACCACCTAGTCTAGACATTTTTCAGAGGTAGACATTTGACGAACCATAATTAGAGGTGCACCTCAGTGTTGATTCAAAATAGCAGAACTACCTTGAGAGGACTTGAGTTCCTCCTTATTTTTTCATTGAGATTTATCATGTCCTCTCAGCATGGATTTGGTACACTTAGTACCTAGAAAAAATTAGATTTAGAGTATCCTATCATGAAATAGATTTCATAAAACATTGGTAAATATTCATACACAATTCTTAGACTGATTTCATCTATAGGGGTGGAGAGAACAACTTTTTCCATCAAGGTAGATCTTAAATCAACTTCAACTAAAATGCTGGCAAAATGGCCAAAGGAAGCATTCTCAGTGGCTTGATCTATATAGATCAGGATGCCTATTGCAGAGGAAATATCAAATAGAATATTAGAAGGTCATAAACCTAAATTTAAACCATATATATTGATCAAAAGATTGTCAAAAGTTTCCTTAAATTCATAATGACTAATGTTCTGATTCCATTTGTAGATCCTAAGTTTTCTCGGTTGGAGGTTTAATGATGCAAATCCCAAATCACAACCATTCAATTAAGAAGAAGAAGAAAACATGGAAGTAACCCTTCCCTAGTGAGACACATATAAAATCACTAAATCCCCTGAACATATAAATAAGGGCATCAAGGATGGATTTTTTCCATGGGGCATTCCTTTGGAAGGAAAAATACGGGAGATGAAGAAATTCATACAAAGTTCTAACCTTTGTGTGTTTGAAAAATCTTAAGTAGATAAATGAGTCATGGAGCACTTTTAAAAAATACTTTGTGGGATGTAATTTTCTAAGAATACAATGGAACCTGTATAAATACCATTGGAAGAGAAGATAATGAGTTGTTCTTCAAGAGCCCGAACATTATTCATGTCCTTCAAAATCCAGGGAGAGAAGATATGTCGAGCATCATATGAGTAGAGGATCAATCCTCTTGGGTGGGATTGGTCTTCCCAATCACTGCTTGTTGTGGGTTTTGTCTCGCGCTCCTCCATCATACATCTCTTTTTATTCTAGGTGCCTATCTCAAGGTAAGATGCTCTTTTCTCATCTCATCATTTTCTCTCTCTAATAATGTTTATTCTTATTCTTCATAGATCCATGTTGGTAAAACCATTAGTGTGAGTTTTTATAAATATCATGTTATTTATGATGTTAGGGAGTGTATTTTTTTATTTCTATACTTCAATTTTCTTCTTTAAAGGATTTTTGACATCAATGGTTATTTCTAAATATATTTTCTTTATGCATAACTCTTTACACATAGAACCATGATTTCCTAGAATCTATAAACTATATTTTTAGTGTTTATTACCATTTTTTAATTATTTATAGTACCTTTTTATCAAATAAATTAGTGCAATTTAGATTTCATGGTATTTGAAAAGGTTTCCTTTGAACATATGGTTTAAATCTATTTTTAATTTTTCTGCGGATATGTGATGTTTATTTTAATACATGATTGTATCTTACGTATATTTTTTTCTTATGAAGTAAGAATTAATTTTAATGTAAAAGTATTTTTTCAAATTATTGAACTATTTTTTGTTTTGTAATTTAATTTCATGATTTTTTTCATTCAAGAGGTATTGAGGCCCAGTTGGAACATTATGAAGGGGATTTCATGGAGAGAGGTGGATAGTTTGTTTGTTTCTTAATTTCATGTGATTGGAAATTATTTTTAGGTAATAACCTACTCTTAGTTAGTAATGGGAACCTATAAATATAAAAATTCTTAAATTATTATTAATTTCCTCTTTAAAAAATTAATATGGTTGTAATATCCCCCAATCCATCACTCCTTCATGTGGTAAAATTAGGTTGGTTACTAGACTTCAAGCACACTTTCCCACACATTATAGGGTTATGAATAGAAGATGTAGTGTAAGGACCATAGTGGGGGTACTATTACTCTTGGTATTGAGTCGTAATAATTGATGAATAAATATAATACAAATAGAAATAGAGAAAAAATTATAATAATAGTAGATAATTAAAATAGTGAAGTATACTGATTGACCAAAAAATATGATAAATAATGTAATGAATGGATGGAACATATCTATTTGAAAATATAAAAATAAAATAAAAAATAAAAAAATCAATTAACTCACCTAAGAAATTGGTCTCGGTCCCCACGTCGGTCCCGTCTCTATGCTCCAACCTATCTTGTAAGCAATAATTGACAATGAGGTCATTTTCCATTGTCTAAAACTATATCCATGTATTCATATCATGTAACAAACTATTAGCTGAATAAGGTGGGAGTAGAACTCAATTGGTTAACACAACTATTTCTAGAAACTCCAATCAGACAGTATGTTAAAGAAATAAATGGATAAATAAGAGTAATAATTAATAAATTAATACAATATACAGATTAACCTACATTAGTGCAATGCTAAAAGAACTCTAGGCATTCAAAATCCCTTGGCCAACTGTAATGAAAATTACATGGAACACATACCCTGAAAAATCCCTCTTTGTAATCATTTCAGCATAACCAGGACAATCCCATTATCTAATCATTCCAGCACAACTGGGCTAATACCTCTGTTCAATAATTTTAATATAACCAGGCCAAGTCCATTATATATCCATTTCATTATAACCAGGAAAATCCCCTTATATAATCATTTCAACATAATCCCTCAATATAAGAATTTCAGTATAATTCAGAAAATCTATTTATATAGTAATTTCCTCATAACTAGGATAATCCCTTTATATAATCATTTCAACATAACCAGTCTAGGGTCATTATTTATGAATTTCAGCATAACAAGAGAAATCCCTTTATATAATCATTTCAGCATATTCTGGCCAATCCCTTTATATAAACATTTCATCATTACATGTAGTATAATTCATAACAGAATGAATAAGACACCATATCATCGTAAGCCACAATGTTCAATTCAACAAATTACCTTTTATCATTCAAATACACTTTCATTAATCAAGTTACGTATTAAGATATTATCATGCCAATGTACAGAACCATATCATAAAAAATTATCACTAGTCATTTTGATAAACATTTAATCCTTTTAATAAGGTTATCCATTCATGTGAAATAACCAAAGGTCTCAGGTCATGTTAATTCATGTTTCAAGACAATTTCTTATTCATTATCCTACAAGTGTAGGCTCACATTCTAGATAACCACAAGCTAGGTCTCAATGGATTTATATCCAAAGGCCTCCAATGAGTAGACTAAAAAAATCATTATCCTTAACTTTTATTTAATTGTTTAATTTTCATGACGTGTTAGCATTATAGAATTGTATTTCGTATATTTAAACCAATAGAAACAAACCATATGGATTTTTTCTAGAGCACTTACCATTATATAGGGATCAAAGTAATACACTTAATATGCATTTTTGATGAAAAGTGAAGGCAAAAAATATGAACATGGAAAACATAGATCATTCAAGTATAACGATTAGAAATTAATTTTGTATAAGTAAATAGAAAACACCCCTATAATCAAAAATAGTGTAATAAGGGATAAAACAAATGTTATGTAAATTTCCAAAGATCAAATTCCAGATTGAGCCCTCCGAAAGGGAAAGAATCAGCCAAAAATCTCATAGAGTCACCTTAAAGTTCCATAGAAGAGCCTATAGAATGTATGAAAATAATCTATAGCTGTATTCTAAATGAAAACCTCCAGTCCTGATGAATTTACCTCATGAGACTCTTTCACAATGTGAATTCAATTTATTCAAAAAAAAAACTTGTCATGTTCTGTTAGAAATAAACAAATCGATCATTTCACCACATGTAACATATTCTTGTCTTGTAAAATAGTCACATAATAGAATGGATTCATGGATTCTCATGAGTGATGGATTGACATCATATATTTCATAAATGATGTGAATATCCCATGAACATAGTATCCATTATTGATTCATGCGGAAATATTGAAAATACTTCAACTCCACCCGAGAACAAGGAGAATCCTTTTATGACCATACACACATTTATACCTAGAATCCACTAATTAAAATAAACATAAAACCCTTAATATTAAGTCATTTTCCCAAGAAAAATATCTCCATCAACCAAATAAATGGTTTGTACACCACTGATTAATAAAATAAGATCCCAATTAGAATATGTTCAACCAAAACTCAAAGAGGTATATACCAATAAATGACGGGATCTTATAACCTCCTCACCATATATCATCTCCTTCTTGAGATACTCCATGCATCACTATGGGATATTAGTGAATAGGTTTTCCCACTATGATCACACATTGGTCTTCCTCTCCCAGTTCTCCTATTGAACACACCCATGTTTCTACTATACTCATACTAGAGGTATGATCTTCCCCGAGAGAAACATATCACTATTATACCAAATCCATATTGCATGATCCCTAAAGGACACATCTAAAAAACATTGACTTCATCAAAATATATCCCCATATAAGTTTTCATATAATATATTCTAAGATTCTATACATGAAACAAATCATAAATGGAAATATAGAATTGTGGAAGGGCCAATTGGTACACCACTAGACCAACCGTTTACACTATATCTAATGGTTGAAAAATCTAGGCACTAGATTCCACTATTTAGTTATAAAGAATTGTATTATCCTTTGGGACACCCTAAAAAATAATGATTACCCTCCCCAAACATTAGATTCCATCTCCTATGGTCATAATAAGTTTTAATTCAACTTTTTGTGGTTACTAATTGTTTCCTGATCAACATAAGACACTCATACATCTCTATTTGAGATTAGATCCAATGAACACTCACTAACATAAATCTAACCAATAAAGAGTCAAATGTAATATAGATCCATTAAATTCCTCAATATTTTCCATCTAGTTCGATTCTTGGATGAAATTATTATATGAAAACTCTTTGTTTCAAATGATTCTTCCAAAAACCATGATAAACCAACACACAAGATCATCACATATTCTCAATAATCTAAATCATCCATTAAAATTGTCCCTTATAATAAAGAAGTTAGGCTTTACATAGAATAAATGATTATCCCAAATCCTTCTAAAGACTCTTCCATAACCGATATTTGAAATTAATATCTCTATCCGAAACGATATTCGTTGGAACACTGTGCATTTGAACTATAACCCACACAGTTATACTGCACATATCATAAATATTGAAGGAATTCAAAATAGGAAAGAAGTGGGAAACCATCATCAGTGAATCCATGATCATCCACACTATATCATTCATACAAGTAGTCATGGGTAATCCCATTATAAAGTATATGGAAACATCATCCCATATACATTCTGATATGGGAAGAGGATGATATCGCCTTATAGTCCACTGATTCTAAACCTTCACCACCTGGTAGGTGAAGCATATATCCATGAATCTCACTAGGTATTTCATTAAATCAGGATACTAGTATTATTTATAAAGATCATGATATATCTTTGTCAGACCTAGGTGTACCACCAATATAAAATAATGAAACCTCCCAAAATTTATTATGAAATCCCATAGGATCCTATAATTAGTCATAGAAAAGAGGATAATTGTTTCTTACCAAAGACTATGTTGATAGCGTCTCCCCACAATATTAGGTTTCCCTCAGATAAAATCCCATCAGATATAATAACTTCTTAGTCATGATTTAGTCCAAATACATAGGTAACATAGACGTCATGGTCATACATACTCATCACTAAGTACCCACAACGTCTAGATGCAAATATGAAATGATGTTCATCATCCACCACCCATTACAAGACTCCCCCACCACCTCTGTCTACATGTTCTGGATCATGTTATCGACAATGATATTGTATTTACTTAGATTATTTGTATGATTGAAGTCAAGATACTATTGATACTTGACCCACCTCCACTGTGGATTATTTAGGTCCCATTGTGAAAATATGTATTTAAGGATATTTTTGTCATTGTAAACCACAAACCTACTTCCCAAAAGATTGTGTGTCTTGGATAACATGACATGAATTGATAAATCTATTTCTAAATCATTGGTTGGTTAATTTCACTCATATAGACTCACATGTATGGATCCAGAAGAAACCACTCAATCATATTTAATTAGAAATACTCCTAATCCAACTCTTGATGTGTCAGAGTGATAAATAAATGCTTTCCTGATATTAGAAAATTTAGAATCCATGTTGAGTTTTTTCTACCCTTCAACACCTACAAAATTCTCACAAGAATCAAAAAAAATTATACCCTTTCATTATCATCTTGGACATCGATGCTTCTTTACGGTAAAAGTCCCATATATAGCATTAATAATACCATGATAGACAATGAAAACTTTAAATCTGGAAGACATTATTGGGATGTTCCTAAGGTACTTCATCTACAACCTTATCAAGGTATAATTCCACTACTTCCTATGAGATAACATTATCTTGTAAGATAAAATTATTAATCCGTAATCTACATTTGATTATATTGGAATAAATTATATTCTCTCTTAATTTACATATGACATTTTAAATATATTTCGAATGATAATCTAATAACTTGGGTTATAATAATATATATTCAACTAAAAACTATAAAAAATGATCTAGGAAAGGATGTAAAATATAGTTCATCAATTCCGTGATTACTACCTTTGAGTTCTACATACCAAAAATAATCCCCATGAAATCATAAAATCCATACCTTATCCTAAGAGTGGTCTTAGGTGTTTTTGATGGTCTAACCCGCAAGTGATGATACACTAATCTAAATTCTATCATAGTGAACATCCAGGAACCTCTCAGCTAAATGAAGAGATATTTTATGTGAGGAATGGTATATAAGTTCATGACTTTCATTTGGGTTAATCTCATATAATCTATAGACAATCACAAAGTCTTATCAACAACCTTGGTGAATATCATCCGACAATGGAAAGGTGATGTATTAGGTCATATAAAACCCCTAGCTTCTAGGTCATTCATCTAAAATTTAAATTCATGAAGCTCTATTGGTTGCGTCTTGTGTGGTTGGATAGAAACTATGTCTACTCTCGATACCAACATGATTATCAAGTAGACATCCTAAGTTGGTGTTAATACATAGAAAAATTGATGAATAACAACCTCAAAATGATCTATTATAGGGAAAAAATAACATTATGTGTTCCACCATCATATAGAGTAATAGCTGTTATCTCTACCATGACAGAATCTAATATACACTTATTTAGTTTTTTAATACCATAATAAGGATCCCACACACCCTAGTAACGATAGATACATCCTTTTTGAGATAGAAAGGTGGTTCTGCATCTTTAATAGTAGATCTGAGCCTGGTATAGAACTAAATAATCCATTCCTAGATTAATGTTACAACCTATCATTTATTTAATTAATAGTTCCAAGAAATAATGGTGACCACTAATTTCTAGATAACATGTCTAGTGATGTTTGATATTACCTAACCACACTCAATATTATTTTTTGATGGTCAAGACACCATCGAATCCTTAAACATCCAAGCCTATACTTTTTAAAAAATTGTAGATGTAATGGAATCTGATTATCCTATAACAAATAAAACTCAAGAAATGGTAAATGATAAAATAATCAAACCTTTGTGAATAGAAGGTCCTACACCCAAAATAGTCTTATTAGACTACATAGTGTGAATCTAAATTTCCCATCAATTCAAGGCTCTAGTATAACTCCAATGTGATTCTCTCTCAAGATGGTACTACTATTCCTGCATAGGGGCACCCCATCCCATGACTTGAACTGAAAATCTAGTGGAAATATAGTTAGAAGTATACTGATATTTTATTAACTCAATACAAGACTATGTTTCCTATCTTGATACCCTTCCATTTCTATTATATTTAACGCCCCAAAAGAAACTATGAAGGTGTCCCAACTTACTGTAAAAAATAAAGTATAATGAAGGGTATATATACTAAAGAAATTTGTGACCAAAAGTCCCACACTGATAGATATATAATATAAAACAATCTTGACATATCTTCCCACTACCCTGGTTACTATACCATCTTTTTTCATGGTGATAATTGTCATATAGGAACTTATAGACATTATAAGAAGAGTTCCGAGTGTTCCCTACTGAAATATCCAAGGTACTACTCAGGGACTCCCTCAGATTCTCTTTTATAATGAAATCCTGATAATTCATGTACAAAATGGCACTCATGTGAAAAATTTGAACCTATGAATTGATATCATAGTTATGAAAATCCAATAAACACGTTTCCCTAGAAATATTATTAGCTACAAAATATAGAAAAAATTAAAGAAAATTGGTGAAATGTCCAATGTATCCCATCACTAAAATTACCTCCGACATCCATTATATTATCTCATCCTTCTCATCCATTAATATATATGTGTAGAAGTGGCTTAGTAACTTCATCTTTAATTCCATCTAGGATATCATCTTTTTCAACACATATTTCTCTAAAGTGTCTCACAATGACTCGATGTTCTACGAAGCATGTATTCATCCAGATGAAACCTCTTATATGTAGGAGTATCGAGGTACTTGAAGACTATGTGGACTGCCACTAGGTCCAGAACTCAGCTTCCTAGGGGCCTCCCTCCCTAGTTCATATAGGAAAGTGATCCAGTTGAAATTCTATTTTCATCTTAGAAATATAATTTATAGTGTGAACATTATCCCTTAACATGGATCACATGACCCTTAGGAATGTATTACAAAGATGTCCGTCCTTATGATTCTTATGAGCTAGGAGAAATAACAGTTTATCTATATTAAGATCATTCTAATTAGTGCACTCATAATGCTCAATTTCAGGATGATTAGGATTAATTTTCTCTAAAAGATTAATGCCCTCCTTAGAGAATTTGAAAACATTATGGTCCACCTAAATAATTGAAAACAATAGAGAACCACTGGAACATGGTCCCTTTAAGCTTGAAAAAAAAGTTAATTGGCATGACATAACAGGTCATTTATTCCATTTTTCATCAGATAAAATAGGGTTATCACATCATAGTTTATTTAGAAAATATTTTACATACAATTAATATTTCCCTCCAATTAATAATTCATTTCAACAAGTACCCCTACATTATTATCAATATCCATGAATATCCATATTCCTTTATACCAGTAAATGAGTATAAATATCAATAATCAATAACATCACACATCATGTGAATCCCCAATGGTGAAAAGATACCAACCACAACAAGTGAGCATCATGATCAGTAATCCCATCCATGGGTACTTCAATTTTCCCCCATATATGTATTAGTAACACCCATGGAAATGATCATTACCATGTCCCATCATTTTTCTAATATCCTTTATATGTTTCCTTAATAGTAATGCAATATAAATAATAACCTAGTGCTTCTAATTCTACATTGAAACATCCCAATCTATCACTCTCTTAGAAGAACAATCTAGTATGGTTACTGGGCCTCAAGCATGCATCCATGTATTTTAGATGTTGTTGATTAGTAATGGGTGTGTAAAGATCAAATTGGGGATACCAAACCATGTGTAATTGAGTTTTAATAATAGGGTAATAAATATATAATTAACATAAATAATTGAAACATTATAATAATTGTAGATAATTCAAAGAGTATACACCACTCTTGAATGAAAAAAATCTAAAAATTATGTATCAACATGAAATAATATATCTCTGTTTCAAGAAGAAAGTTAATTAGATAAAAGAAAAACCAACTCAAAGATGAAACCCATGATCCCAATCATGATTGCCACATCTGTCCCATATTAAAGCACTAACTCATCTAGTAAACAATATTAAACAATAGGGTCATTTTTCATTTCCCAATGATACATCCATGAAATCTGCTCAGGTGAAAAATAGTCTCTCGAATAGGGTGTGATTAAAACTCAATTGTTGCACACCAACATATCTTAAAAAAACATGCCTGATAGTAAGTTCATGTAATAAATAGATAAAGAGGACTATTAATTAATCAATTAATAAAATATAAAAATTATCTTACTATGGACAGTGAAGTAATAACTCTAAGCATGTAGAATCAAAATTCAAACCATAAACACAAGTCGATATAATAATAATATAACTAGGAAAATCCCACTATATAAGTGTTTCAACATAATTGGGGAAATACCTCTACATGAGAATTATAGTAAAACCTAGCCAATCCATTTATATAATCATTCAAATATAACCAATCCAAAACATTTATATAACCATTTTATTTAAACCGATCATATCCCTTTATATAATCATTTTTTCATAAACAAACATATCCCTTTTTATAAGAATTTCAGCAAAACCTTGTGAATCCATTTATATAATCTGTTTAGTATAAATTAGACAATCCCTTTATATAATATTTTTAGCAAAATATATCCATGTCATATATATATATATAAGAATTTCAGTATTATAGATATAGTCCCGTTATATAATCAATTTTGTATAACTAAGCCCGGACCATTATAAAATCATTTTCTCATAACAGGAATTCAAATCACAATGGAAAAATAACAAAACATAACATGATAATCCATAAAGGTCAATTCAACCAATTGTGTTTTATATTAATTCATCAAAGTATTTTTTAATCCATTATCATACATTTTTACTCATCCATATCATATCAAAGTACCACTAGTAATATCAATAACCTAATAATTCATTTTACAAACATATCCTATAAAAAGAAAACACCTATGGTATTAGGTCATAATAATTCGTGTATTAATCTAATGTACATTTCATTATTTTCAAGGGTATGATCACCCAATGGTTACCCAAAATAATGGTCTTGATACTATTATATTAAAATGGGATTTAAATTATGTATTAAATAAATGATTATCATCCCCATTATCAATTGGGTAAGACACATGTTTTGTCAGTATGATCACAAAATACATAAAACACTTAAAGAAAAATAATCATATCATGTGGATTTGTTTTGGACCACCTATAATTATCTAGATATAAAAAGAACAATCAATATGAAACACCAATGATGAATGAATGCAAAGAATATTAATAAGGAAACACTAGTTCAAACAAGCATCAAGATCAAATTAAGAATCAACGATGCCCGTGAGATCTCATTGCTTTAATAGTGGATAGAAGAAGTAGGGATAAAACCAAATAGAATGAAATAATTTGATATAAAACCCAAGATTTAGATTTATAAAAGGGAAGGAATATCCAAAAAATGTCCTATATTCAAAATAGGGTTTGAAAGTGGATGTATCAAATTATATTAAAATAAATCACACATGTTACATGAATGAATGGTTCTAATATATTCATAAAAAGTGACCTTTTCATGATGTAAATTAAATATATGTTGAAAAAATACATCACCTCAGGTTAAAAATACATTTATTGACCTTTTCATGGTGTGTATGTAATTCAATACATGTAAAACATTCATGTCCTTAAAATTTTTAATGGCTTCTTCTGAGCAATATATTCATATTATTTATTACATATATGCAATGAATATGTCAGGTACATTGTATCAACGATATATTTTTATAGAAATTTTGAAAAGCCATAAACTATACCTAAGACCTTGGATTATAACTTTGAAAACATAGAAACGTTTATTTCTAGACTCCACTAATCCAAAAAAAACAATCATCCCTGAACATTAGGTCATTTTCCATGGAAAATGCTCTCTAACCCACAAAGAAAAGGTTCATCCACAAAGGTTTAAAAAAAGAATAATCCAACTAAAATTGGATCAACATAAACATAAATATTGAATTACATATAAAATATGGTATTTTATAATGGTGAATATTTTCTTTCACATGAAACTCCAAATTAATCTAAAATATGTTACTTTAAAATAAAGTTATTTAATTTGACTCTTATAATATCACCATTAAATTGGTGGGTATAAATATAGGAAACCAAATTGTAAAATATTTATATAATGAAAATTAAATTACACTTTTAATACTAATGAACTACTGAGATTCAATTAGTATATCTAAAAAACCAATAAAATCATATTATTCTTAAAATGTATTATTTCTAATATTTTATTTTTATTCACTACTCAGTTTTACTTCTTGGAACTATGTATAATATAATAAAATATATTATTGATATGAATAATATAATTGATAGTAAATTAATGTAAATAATATTTAATATTAAATATAAATTTTCTTAATATAATACTTTCTATTTAAAATTTAAATTTCTAAATTTCGTAATTTTAATTTTTAAAATTGGACTTTATTTTTAGGATTTAGTATAATAATATTATCGTAGAATGGGTTTCCATATTTTTCTAAATAAATTAAATTTTATGTGTATAATGAAAATACTATTTTTAAAAATACTATGACTTTTATTACTTCATTAAGATATAATAATGGCATAATAATTAAGAACCCTTTTTATTGATAAAATATTTACTTTATTATTTAAAATTAAAGACTTAAAAATATTAATTGCAGTTTACACACCAATATTTTACATTTAAGAACATATGTTATTTTTATATAGTTTTTTTACATTTATGGTGCATTGATTAATTTAGTATTATTTTATTCCACATTTAGAATTTTATTGTATAATAAATTAGATTTCATTTTTTGAGTTAGAAGAGAAAAATTATTAAAAAATAATCAAGTTATTTTGAGGACTAAAATTAAATTACTTTAGAAAAAAATTCTTTTGTGAGGGAGGAAGTAAAAATTGCAAAATGGTAAAATATGAGGGGTAAAAGACCTAAAAATTGTTAAAAACAAGTAAAAAATGATTAGTTATGTTATTTACCAAACATAAATTATAATTCCACATATATTTCATTACATTGGATCCTCATTACATGTTGAAAACGATTTTTTACATAATGAAATTATATTTAATGAAAATTCATTTCCTTTGCTTATAAAAGGATCCTCCCACCAGCCCATCAAGGATATACTAGAGTTAGTGTCCTGGAAAAAAATTATGTGTACATTTTTATAATTTTTTTA
This sequence comes from Viscum album, assembly GCA_963277665.1. Classification (NCBI taxonomy): domain Eukaryota; kingdom Viridiplantae; phylum Streptophyta; class Magnoliopsida; order Santalales; family Viscaceae; genus Viscum; species Viscum album. The sequence continues at coordinate 1,279,706,329 of OY728145.1, read as the reverse complement.
ATATTAATAAACTATATATCACATCATGATCAATATTATATGTGACGTTGTATGTGATAATGTCCTTAGGGAAGTTGTTGCACTGAATGGTCAAAGCAGTTCCCCACTATGATGAGAACCCAGAAGTGAAATGATAGTATTCTAAAATGTATGTCATGTAGTCGTATGAAATAATTTTAGGGAAAAACTTTATTCAGGGTATCCTTGGTGGAGACTAATAGGACATTAAGTCATCTTTCCATGGGTTAAACCTTTAGAAATATCCAGTATAAGATATAATGAGAATGAGACCCACCAATAAGAATTATACATTAATATGTATCATTAGATATTCCAATTTAGTATGTTTTTATTGATCTATAAACAATAAGATTGTAATTAACAATTATTATAAGTTATGTGCTTCTATTTATTGATGAAAACCATGGGGACATATGTTCATGATGAGGTAGGATACAATGGGTGCATCACTGGTAAAATTTCTTTAATGAATAATTTGAGAAATTTGTTCCCCTATTTTCATTAATATATGTTGATGTATTTGTCCCATTTATGGAAATTTTATAGCCTAAATAAATCCATGGTCTCCATGTTTTATAGGTATGTTCACATTCAGTAAAGTTAATAAAAGAGGAATCGAGCATATAGGTTAACGACACTAGTATGGAACCTACTTGATTGGAGATATCATGATAAAAGCATTGTATTATATAGTAAGCATCCTTATGAGTTAATATTTCATTTTTGGAATACATTTTTTCTCTATAGGTTCCTTAGATATTTTCTTGACTCTACCCTTGTACTTTAGGCTACTTTGGCTAATGCCACAAAGAAAGATGACTTCAGTGTCACACACTATGTGTATTCTGAATCTCAATTAAATAATATATTAATATTTATTATTTAATAAGTTCAATAAATATTATTCATGTGTATGGTATAATTATTTTAATTACTTATTGATCACGTATATTTTGTTACAAATTATTTGAAATAATATTATATGACAAGAATATTTAATAAATATTTTTTTGTTCTTTAATGCGTAGAATATTTATTTATTTATTTATGCATAGTGAAATGATATTTATTTATTAAATAAATATATATTATTCATTTCATGATAAATATTACCAAGTAATTTCATACCATTATTAATGGTCCAGTGAGAAATAACTTATATTGAATATTATTTTAAAAAAGGATATTTAATTTAATCCATGATTATATTTCATGTTAAGAGATAATATTATTATTATTTTTACATACAAGGGTTCCATAGGGATTAAATAAATAATAAATGGAACTTCTGAGATGTTTTATTTCTTAACATACATGTATATAATCCCAATTATAATATTTTTCAAGAGATACAATTCATTTTTTGTATATAACAAAATATTTAGAATCCTCTTGAAATCCTAGAGAGCTCCCTTCTGAAATAATGATCTCAAGAATAGAGAGAGATATTCCACCACCTTCTACTCTTGAGTTTATCAAGATCAAGGAGAATCCTTTGGATGTGATTATTAGTGTAATAAAACATAAATTGTTATAGTGTTTACATATTCCATTATAGCACCTAGATATTCCGACAACAATCATATATGATTTGTGGAAGACATGTGGGTCACCACTGGTGGGAATCTATTATTGAATCCTAAAACAGAATGAAATTATTATTTACAATTTTTTTAGATCCATTAAAAAAAATATTTTCAAAAAATGATATTCATTAATGGATTAATTTAATTATAAATAATATGTGATGATATTGATCTTTGGTTATGGTGTTTATCTATTTTCTAAATTATTTGATTAAATTATATTGATCACATCATTTATCATCATATAAATAAATGATTAATCATCAATCGTGAAACAAATAGTTGGTCCCAACCCATCCAATGAATCTGCTACACCTATAACTAACATGTGGTATCCCAGGTGTTACCTAATTATTTATAATTATTTAATGATATTTGAATGATTTATGAATTTATTATTGGTTTTTAATTCAAATGTAATCAATTATTAATATGAATTGTGAGACCTTTTTTCTTCCACTTTGTTTCTCATAAATATAATAAAATTAATTAACTTTATGAATAAAATAAATTTGATGTTATCATATCAAGGTTCTAGATGTTTGACCGGATAAAAAAATAGTACATTCCATGTAAAATATATGTAGATTTCATGTACTAGTGTATAATACACCGTGAATTAATCTAAAATTAATTCATGTTTTATGAATTAATTAAATGATGAAAATTAGTTTTTCATTTCTTACACTCGGTTATTTTGATTTTACACCCTGTACTGATCAGACCAACTTGGTGAATAGTCATCTAAAGTACAAACCATCTTACATTAGTTCACAATGTGTACTCCCATAGTCTGATATGTTATGTGCATTATCTAACATGGACTAGATTACTAGAGGTTATGTAACATGGACACCACATTTTGTGTAGCCCATGTACCTATCTTGTAATTCCACATTTTCTACAGAAGGGTTACACACCAAGTCCCTAGGCATGTTCCATGGATAGAAGTTTAGAATAATATGTTCCATGTAAAATCAATATAAACATTGTTTACTTTTAAAAATTATGATGAATAAAAAAATTCTTTATTATATTGTGAAAACCATATCATCATGTATAGTGTGTTTATTATGTTGATAGGTCATTCCATGTGACAGTTCATATATATATATATATATATATATATATATAATTTCTAAATAATTTTCTTATCTAGATAACATGTATAAGTCATATTAAAGTTATTTATTTATATGAATTAAAGTACAACACACTATATAAATATAATGGAAACTATTCCATAATTATGTTGATAGTGCACTTAATTAAATTACATGATTAAGTTGTGTACACCACATGTCATAATAGAGACCATATGTGAGTATAATACATGTTAGGTAGTTTTGAAAGGTACACACCTAGTTTCCACTAAGGAATATTTATTTTTATTCTAATTAGGTTGTTTTAAATAAATTAATTTAATTTGATTAATATTTTTATGGATGAGAATATCAAAGAAATTTGGACAAGAATTATTATTAAATGATTTATTTTTAATGAATATAAATAAATTATTTGAGTTTGATTTGTATTAAAAAAATAAAAATTATAATTGAATGTTATTTTCATTAAATTCACAATTTCTTTCCTGAATGTTGACTATCATCATCCTAGACAAGAATAGTGAATGTGATTGGATTCTTATAATTTATTATTAAATTAAATTGGTGGCATGTGTGTCATTTATCATATCATTATGAAATGGCCCTTTTGTCATGGTTACTTTTGTTTAAACCCCCTTAACCAATATTTTGGTTCTCCTCACTAACATGTGAGTAAAAGAATATGTAATTGATAGAGCTCCTAAGATAGTGAAGGTAGTCCGTGTTTAGAGATGAGGTGAAACAAATACAAGAGAGATAAATAGGATAACAACTGGAAATCTACAATAGAAACTATAAATGGTTTGAGTTGTTTTTAACCTAGGTCGATATTTAGTTTTAAATTACCTATATAACCTAACCGATATTAATATCTCTGGATCATAAAACATTATTATTTTATTTATAAGAAGTTTCATAGTTATATCATAATGTAGGTTTTTTAACAAGAATGTAATAAATATAATGATTATAAATTTACACATAAAATATAAAATCCCTCAATTATATATATTTAGTGGGTATAACCTTCGACTAATTTATTTAAAACCATACAATAGATCAATGTTCATGTCAAGCCAAATTTGTGGTGATTCCAATTTTTGGTGAATTGTAACTAGAAGTTTTGGGATCAGATAAAATAGCTCACATCAATGGTTGACTTCAGAAGAATAACTTCGTATATCTAAGAGGCAAAGGTTGAGGAAATCCAACTTAAGGATTTCAATATTGCAGACTCCACTAGACAAATCAAGAAAATGAGAGTAAATGTAGTTGGAATTTGAAATACTAAACTAAAACCCTTTAAAATTCATCACCACCCAAACATGGGGTGATAAGAATGTGAATATCAATCCATTATACTATAATTTATATGAAACTAGATATTCTAAAGCCAATTGTAAGGGTAATTGGGTGTTTATTAATAGTGGTATATTATTAAATATAACATTTATTTATTTTTCATAATTTTATTTGATAAATTTATAAAACTACTTCCATTTTATAAGAAGACCCAAAATTTCATCAATGAAAATTCCCTTCTTATAATTATATAACATATTATAAATCACAAAAAATCACCTAGAGGATACAATATAATTATTAAAAATAAATAACGAATAGAATAATAGGTATTTATAGAAGTTAAAGAACCATTACCAATGGAATGGTAAATTGTCATTTGGAATAGGAATGTAACCATTAGGAATAGTAATTTTGGAAATATAATAATAACCTCTTCTATGGATGCATAAATAAAATTTAAGAATCTTATAAATTATAATTTGATATAATTATCTATGTTTATTATGAATTAACAATTTTATATAATATTAATTAAAATTTCAGTATTTTTTATAAAATAGAAATGATTATTTATAACTTTATAATTAATATAATTTTAAAAAAGAAAATAAATTTTCATAAAATATATTCATAAATTAACATATTTTTATGATTAAAAAATAATTTTATGAGACCTTAATTAATTTTTCAATGTGTCATAAAATAAATAATTATTTTAAAATAATTGTTGTCAAACAAAATGATGAATTTTATATAAAATTAATCACATCATATTTAGAACACTATTTTTATAAAATGGTGTTCCATTTTTAATTCTACACACCAAAAAATGGTTGTGGGAATTTCTAGGATTTCTCTAAAATACATGAAATTTTAAGGAATAGTAAAATATGGTAATTTATTATATATATATGTTATAAGATAAAAACACTAATACAAGATTAATATCTAATGTAAGCACCATAATTTAGAAATATCTTTCTCTCCTTACTATATTTAGCCTCAGAATAATAACTATTGATTGTCATCAGAAGAAAATGTTTTTCAAAAAACACCCCTCTCCTCCCTAATAAAAACAACCCCTCACCACATATTCTCCTCACACCATCAAAGATCTGAGATTCACCAAAATTACTCCCAATACTCTTACAAATACCCACCTCTATGTCCAACTTCCCTTATCCTCATCAAAATAGAAAACCCTTTTCACTACGGGGGTTCTCAAGCAGGAGAAATTTAAGAGGTAAAATCCTCTCTTTTTTTATTTTATTTTCTTTTTAATTCAATTTATTTTATAATACTATTCTCACCTACACCTATAAAAGAGACATGATCACTATATTATAATTTATATACTATAATTGTTTTGTGTAAATGAAATAATTCATCTTCAAGTCTCTTATGTATTCATTTTTTCTAAACATGAAAATATCATCATTGGTTTGTCGATTTGACACCACTTTGGATGATTTGTTTTCCTTTTTTACTACCACATTCAAGGATATTTATAAAACCATAATTAGTTTTAAATAATATTTTATTATACATATTATAGTTTAAGTAATTCTCGGGAAGAAATATATAAACATTATGTGAAATAAAATGACAAAAGATTATAAAGGACATAAATCCGACATAATTAATTAAATCCTTTTCATTAATGTTAAATAAAATAAATAATCCTCATTAAATATATCTAAAAATATATAATAATATTTAAACTTCTTTGTGTTCATTAATAACAATGATTTAGAATCATTCTTATTTTACATGAACGTTCATACTCACATACTATCAAAATTATAATTAAATCCAGGAAAATAAAAACTCTTGAATAGTGAAATTAAACTCTATAACTCATCAAGAAGCCCATAAATGAACTTCATAAAAATATATTGAATTATATTCATGTATAAAAGGTTATTTATTTTCTAATAAATAAATTTAATTTGATTTTCTTGGATATTAATGTGAAGAAATATTCAAATATAAGGTAAGGGGATTCACAAACCCTACTCTCTACCTAGGAGTTTTCCCTATCTCACTCCATTTCTGGTTTCAATTTTAATTTAATTTTACTTAAATTTCATTTATTTTCCTTCCATTTTATTGTTTTAGATATATATATTTCATTTTTAGCTTTATGGGAAATTTAATGATTTTTCTAGAAGAACTCTTCTTTCCAAAAATCACATCATTGCTTCTCTTGAGATTGTTTCTAATTCACACAAGATTGGTGATTCTTATACCATGTATGTTATTCCATTTTTGTTTTTGTAACACCAATATTTATTCATGAATGTATTTTTAATGAAATTCTCATGAAACCCATTTCCCTTATTTGGGTTTTTTATCTTCATGTTTGATATACGTTCTATGTTCTAAGAAATGTAACATAAATGTTATGATGTGAGAGTTGAGAATGGAATTATATATATCTTCCATTCACTGGTTAATGTGGTTTATCTCATTAGAAAAAGTAATGTATTATTGAAACTAATTCTAGATTTATTCACAACTATGTTCAATGGTTAACCACTAAGAAATGATGTTTTTTTTTCACATTCTAGGTCTATTATCTAATGTTTCCCCTCATGATTGTGATAATGATCCTTTTAATAAGTTATGATAATGATTATTATGCTCATCCATGTCTCATGTCTCTTATTCACCTCTTACCAGGATTTTATCTCACCACATATTTAATGTATATCCACCGGTGAATATTTGTTCTAAGGGGGACATGAGGGATAATAAGCTGCTAGAGAAAATGTAATTAAATAAATTATTATGTTTTATAATGTTGAAGTTATGTATGGTCCTAATTTGATAACGATTATAAATCATTGGGTCCTGGCTTTGTGACTTTTAATGTTGTTTATCTTTAAAATGAGTTAATAAGAATGTAATATGTTAAGCTTCTCTATTGTTGGTATAAGAGAACGATTTAGTTAATTTGGGAATTTGGTTTTTATAACCTTATTTAATATCCTCTGTATGTGGCTAAGTATATTAAAACACCCAATACAAATTTTTTATAAAAAATATAAACATTGGGATCCCAGAAGATATTTCTTTGGAGTAAAATTCACCATGGAATAAATTATTTTTCATGACATTTTGACTAAGGTTTTATTCAAAAAATTTATATTTTTGAAAATGGTGGAATAAGAAAAAACTAGGACAATAACCCAGGTGAGGGAAAATTAAGTGAATTCCCAAACAATATCCCCTATTCATTGGGAGGTAGAGTTAAAAACTTCATGATGATTATTACAAAAATTTCTCAGGCTATGAATAATAACTGGAATATTGTAGAACATACATGATCTCCAAAGAATAAGAAACTAGATATTGAGAATTTTATGTTTTATTGACCGTTGAAATTTAGTAGATAATTTGATCCACTAGTCACATTATTGTCGGTCAAATCAATGGATGAGATATTTTTTGTGATCTAATATTATGACAAAGAAAGGGTAAATATTCCCATTTATCATATAGATAGAGAGGTAAATCAATTGAGGGAGTTGATTAAAATACTAATATTAAGGATCAAATTGAAGATATAGAGTGAGTAGACTTTAAGATAATACTTCTTAAAAAGTATTTCCCTTGAACTATTTATACGAATATGGAGATAAAATTCATAGAGCTGAAGCAAAAGAAATTTCAATCTGTCACATCCTATAAAGAACTTTTTATAAGGATGGAAAGGTACACTTAAGGTTTTATTATCAGCAATGATAGAAAAATGAGTAGATTATATAGTTGTTTAAAACCACACCATGAGAAGGATCTTTCAATCCAAGAATTTAGGATTTATGATGATGTCATGTAATGTTCTCTGAAAGTTGAGATGGAGTTGGGAGAATGATCCCATGGCCATTGTGATATGAAAAAAAATTTGTAATCTCATGCTGGGGGATCTAATGAGAAAGGTGGAATGAAATATTTACCACTCACAAGTCAAAAATAATGTAAAAGTATCATGGGAATTGTCTCAAAGGGATGCTGAAATGCAATTAGTTTCAGATATAAGGCCCTCAAGCTCATAAAAATTGAAGAGACAAAAAGAATCTAGCCGAAATGATGGAGGAAAGGGGAGCACCATCCAATGTGTAATGATTCTCCTTTAGGAAGAAAGGGCACTATACAAGCCATTGCACCAAACCTTTAGTCCTCGATTTTATTCAGCGTGATCAACCACCAAATCCAAAAGAGAAAGGGAAGTATTATGACATCACTATAGCTAATTGGGATCTAAAAAATGATGTGGTCAAAGTTATGCAGGTTATTAATTCATAATTTTTGAAAATTCTATTTTATTATGATTTTACTCACTCCTTAATATCTTGAGATTTTAGTTAATAAATTCAAAACACCATCCAAGAATATGTTGGTTTAGTTATCCCTGAGATTAGAAAATGTGAAAATTATTACATCGGTTTTATATAACTCTTCCTTGGTTAATGTTTTCTAACTGAACCTACCATCCAATCATTTCTTACATTCTTTGGTAAAGTTTGATTCTATATTGGGCATGCATTGGGTGTCTATATACTAATAAAACACTATATTTCAAGAAATAGAGAACACTCTTCACATCCTTAGGAATCCTCCAATTCTATTAAAATTTAATGAGGATGATTAATCTTTTTTGGGGCCATTTACTAAAGTATTGATGTTATTTCATTACGAGAAAGCATATCCTGCTTAAATAAATGATACAAAGGAAAAAGTGATGCCCAAATACATGACCATTTTGAGGGACTAAATTGATGTGTTCCCGGAAAAATTATATAATAATCTCTTTGATTGAGAGGATGAGTTCTTAACTAAACACAATCTTGGATCTCTGCCTATATCAAAGACCCCTTATAGAATATCCACAAATGAGATGGTGGAACCGAAGAAGCAGATATAAGAGAAAGTAGACTTGTTTTTTATATTCTTGAGTCCTTCACTATGAGGTACACCATACTAATTCATCTAGAATAATGCTTGTTCAAAGTGCCTATGAGTTGAATATCGTGGGAACATCAAAATCATGAAAAAGAACAACTACCCCCTTTTACTGATAGATGACTTATTCGATCCACTATGTAGGGAAACTTATTTCTCTAAGGATAAACTTTATTCTAGATATCACCAATTAATGGTGAGGATAAAAGATATTCCCATGGAAACTTTTTGAATAATGTATAGACAATATGAGTACATAATAATTCCATTCAGAATCAATAATTATCCAGAAATATGCATTGAATTAATGAATATAGTCTTTAGATATTACCTAAAAAATTTGGTAGTATTTATTGATGATATTATGATGTAATCCAAGATCATCGGGGGATATGAAGTGTATTTGAGTGTTGTGTTAAAGACATTGTGAAGGGAGAACATTTATGTAATTTACAGTAAATGTGAGTTCTGGATTAAGGAAGTATCATTATTGGTGCTTTTAATAGAGAAAACTATTATAATATTTTTAATTTTTTATTTCCAATATTTTTAATTGTAAAATTTAACATTTTGAACTAAATAGAAATGTTTTTGGATTATAGGGATTTTTTTAAATCCAAATTTAGTATTTCACAATTCATGAATTTTAACTATTTTAAATCACTTCATAAATTTTGAAATATATTTTTCCATATTGATCCAAATCAAAAGATTATTTTTTTAGGATTAATTTATTCATGAGATAAATATTTTTCTACAGTTCCATGTCATTATTCAAATATTTAATGTCCCAAATAAATAAGTATTTATGAAATGTTTTTTGGTGAGTGGAATGGACCCCACCTTAGTAATTGAAGAATAAATCTGGATACTTGTGTAGAAATAAGATTATTAAACATAAAAATGAAATAAGAATCCATTTCACATGTTCATGTTTATATTTAAGGGAAATATTGACCATTAATGTAGTATTGGAATGAGTCTAAGATAAAGAAGATGAAGAGTCCCTTCAAGAAAAAAAATGTTTTCATGATTAAATAAATCATAACTCTTTCACCAAATGTAAAAAGTTATGAAATTTTGAGGTTATAAATATTATTTAATTTTTAAAAACTCATTATAATATTCTAGAGACATATTTGGCTGAGAATATAGAGAAAAAGGGAACTAACTTTGGGGACACAGATCCTGGAGATTTTCGAGCCCTCATTCTCTTTAAATTTAAATATATTAATAATTCCAAGAAAGGATGGATAGAGAGAGAAAGGTAAAAATTGAGATATATTTATTGATGAATATTTTATGTATTATTTCTAGAATGGATATGTCTGAGTCTACTCAAGTGATGTGAGGCTAAACACACATTTTTGTGGATGGTTTCAATTGATGGACACTCTCTTTTGAGTTGTGAACTTCTTGTGTAATCTATTTTGAGTTTATCTTGAACTTATATTTTTGAATGAAATAGGTTGTTTTATTCCTTGAAAAAAATCAAATACTTTGTTTTGATCTTTTTTCAATATATGATGTAAAATAATTATTTTCGCTATACATATTTCATCAGTGAAGGCCTTCTGATGAGTATACTAATTTCGATTATCTTTGATTACATGGAGGTCTTCAAGTAATTATATCACATCAATATGAGTGGACTAAATCATATTTAGAAATTGATATGAAATTATTGAAATATATTTCATTTATCAAGAGGTATTTGGGTTTGAATTGATAAATTTAATTGGGAAAAAATTTTAATCAAGGAAGAAGGGAGTGTATGGGAGGTTAAAGATTATCTAAAACTACTATTTTTATTATAATTTAAAACCCATTTTTTCTAGTAAATATTATATCTTTTGAAAGAATTTTATTGAATAGTAGTTTATATTTATAATTGATAATAGGAGAAATAATTATATCCCTAGATATTTCTTCTTTAATAAAAAAAAGAACAAGTGACATATTTTCAACTCATATTTTAACATCCTCGAAAAAAAATGTAGGGAATGATATATTTAATTTATCTTGGGGATAAATTATTGATTGAAGCTTTAAGGGAAAAAACACCATCAAATTAACTAGAAAATATTATAGTGAGGCATCTTGAGATGATTTTGTAATAATTATTTTTGCATGACCTAAAATTCTGAAAAATAATTGTGATAATTTCATTCTTAAATTGATAGAACATTTCACACTAGGATTAGAGAGACTATAAACCCCCTATCCCATGTTATTAATCTTACACTAACACACCTATAAGGAACATGGTTGAAACTGAAATTACAATGGATAAAAATATAACATTGAATGAAATTCCTTTATATTATGATGAAAATCAAGAAATCATATAGAATATCCTGATTCCCCTGTTGGGTTTGAAATTAAATCTGGATTCATAAAAAAAATTCCAAAATTTAATGGGTTTCATGGTGAAGATCAACATAAACAACTTTAGGCATTCAGTTATCTTTGTTTCCAAATGAAACCTCAAGGGGTTGATATAAATCAATGGAAATTTAGGCCATTCAATTTTTAGATAGCATTAACAATGAATGGTTTTTCTTTTGTAACTAATATTTTATTAGATAGTAGAATGAAATGAAGAAACATTGCCTTGAAATTTTTTCCCTACCTCTAGAACTAAATCCTTTTGAAATTCAATTTATGGAATAAAGAAAAATCAATAAGAATAATTTCATGAGTATTGGGAATGATTCAATGGACTTTGTGTTAGTTTCCCCCAAAAAAAATTATTGACAAACTATTGATTCATTATTTTTTGAAGGATTGTTTTTAGTGATATAAAAAATATTGATAACACATGGGATGTAATTTAGTTTCACACGCTAGCTATTTTAGGTAATTAAATACAATCATGGGAAAAAATACTTAAAAATTTAGAACCAAATGCCTTCCTCATGTGAAATCTACCCAAAAATCCCCCACCCCTCTTCAGATAAAAAACATGATTGTGAGTCAAATTTCTTATCTTACCACTATTTTGATATTGATGTTTTTTTCCAATAACCCACAAACACCAACAAAAGATAATGTGGCATTTAAAATTCCATCCTATTAAGGAATTTGTCCTTCCAATGATTATTTTTGTGTTCTATTACCACAAATGAAAGATCATTTTATGAACTTAAATGTGGATTTTCCAAAAAAAATTCAGTCAATAAAAAAAAGTCCACTTCAAACAAACCAAAATTTCAATCAGAGCTGGAACAACAACACTAATTAGAAATTTTTATATCCTGAACAATATAGAAGCTTCTTTCCAAGTACAACTAATTAATTATCAATAAATATATTTCAATGATAAATACATTCTAATTTTGGAAGAAACATTCACACTAAACCTCCCACTCAAAATATATAGACAAAAAGTAAATAAGCAATGAGGAAACAGTATGAAGACATGAAAAAATAAGTCAAAATCACTAATATAACATGTTTCATACCCTAATGACATAAATGAGTAAAATTTAATATGATATTAATTGAATCAAAAATCAAATGAGTGGTGGTTTAGCCTCACATATTAAGGTGAATTGGGGAGATAAATGGAAGGAAAATGTGAGTTCAATTGAACATATATGTGTCACAAGATTGAAAACTCCTTAATCTAAGATACGCAAGCATATTATTGAAACTTTTAATGAGATTCCTACCACTGATGGAAATGTGGGAAATTCTGAAATTCTATTGAATAGAAACATAAATTCAGGATAATAAATTCTGTTTTAATAAAAAATGAATAATTGGAATATGACTTATGGTCCTTTTTATTCATAAAGAAGTGTGAAGAATAACCCAGAAACACTCAAAATACCACTTCCATGTCGTAAGAGTGAACCATAGTTGAAGTCAAGTGATGAAAAAGAGTTGGATAAGGATGTTTTGAAAATATTAAAAAGAGTTCATGTCAGCATACCTTTTCTTAATGTTGTTAAAAAATTATAATGTATTCTGTGTTTTTGAAAGATATGTCTACCCAAAAGAGGAAATTCAAATGTGGTAAAAAAATCAATATAGGGAGGAAATATTCATCATTGATTCAACATGATTTTCTTGTCAAATGTGAAGACCTTAGAAACTTTACCATTACATGAACCACGGGAAAATGTTAATTCAAGGATGTCATGATTGATTTTGTAGCATCCATAAATTTGATTTCACATTTTATTTACACATCAATTTATGTTGGAGAATTTTAACACTCTGGAATTGTCATTAAAATTGGTAACTGAATCACTACCAAGACTGCTATAAGTATATAGGATGTTCTCTTTCAAGTGAGAGATATGATTTTTCATGTTGATTTATATTTCTTGAATATAGATGATAATCAGTTTAGTGCACATGAACCTTTCATTCTGGGGAGACCATATTTTGAAAACTGCAAAAGCAATCATCAATGTTCACAAAAGGAACACTTTCAACGGAGTTTGGAGGATATGTTGTTCATTTAAATATTATTCAGTCCATGAAACACCCAGTTTAGGATCATTCATCAACCCATGTAAACATGATTTATTGGTTTTCCACTGATAGGTATTGTGATTTTTCCTATGATGAAAACAGAACTGCTATTTTAAAATATATAAATTTCTTTCTGCTAAAACTAGTCAATAAGATGGTGGAAATCAAGCTTATAATGAGTCATGGAATGTTGGTACTACGTTAATAGAGTCTTTTTATCTTAAAATCTATGGGAAATAATTTATAGGAAATAATCAACCTTCTAGTGGTCCCTTATAGAAGATGTAAATTTTCCACAAGAAAGAAATCATTAGAATAAGAAAATTGATCTTCATGATAAATTTCCTTTAAATCTAGGGCATCATTGAACAATCACAACACTGAGTAGTGTCCTTTAATTAATGAAAATATCCCAGCTGAGTTTGAGTTGAAACCACTTTTTAAGAACATCAACTATACTTGATTAGGTGAGAATGAATAGATCCCTATCGTGATTTCAAAAAAATTATCAAGGGTCCAGGTGAACCAACTGATAGGAATCCTCAAACCAACAAGAAATACATATCATAGAATCTATCTGATTTAATTGGAATTAGTTACTTAGTGTGCATGCATAAAATATTTTTGGAGGAAAATGATACACCTGTAAGTAAATTTAAAAGGATATAGAACCCAACACTTCTATAGGTTTTTATGAAGGATGTAACCACCTTGTTGGATGTTGGAATTAATTTTCCTATATTTTATAGTTAATGGGTGAATCCAATATCTTTTATTCCCAAAAAAATTGGATTTATAATCTCAAGGAATTAATTTGGTGGGCTTGACCCAATTAGGATTCCAAATAATTGGAGAATGTGTGCTGATTATAGGAAGATCAATTTTGTTACATGTAAATACCATTTCACATTTCTATTCCTTGATCAGGTCCTTAAAGTATTTATTGGGTAAACTCAGCAATTATTTTTGATATATTCTATGGTTATTTCCAAATTCACATTACACCAGCGGATTAGGAGAAAACCCCTTTCATGTTCCCAATTGAAACTTTTACTTATAAAAGAATTCCCTTTAGTTTTAGTAATATTCCTAGAAATATTATAATTTTTATGATGAGAGCATTAAAGGAATTTATAGAAAAATTCATTGATGTTTTTATGGATTAATTCGCTCTTTATAGCTCATCATTTGAATGTTGTTTGAAAATTTTGGTTGATTTTCATGAAACTCTCATTGATAATAATCTTGTGTAATATTTTTAAAAATTACATTTTATGGTGGGTAAGGTGATTTTTTTCTATAATGTTGTGTATATAGATTGAATTAAAGTTGATCAATCCAACATTGTGGTCGTTTATTCATTTCCATAATAAAAAATAGTTAGATATGTGTGATCATTCCTTTGTCTTGTTGGTTCTTATAAGATATTCATAAAGGATTGTAGTAAGGTTGCACTTCCATTTTCTATATTTCTCCAAAAAGACACCCCATTTGTCTTTGATGAGAATTGTAAATGTTCCTTTTAGGAACTGAAATAAAAACTAAAATCCCATCCCATTGTTTAACCTCCAAAATTGGACAATCCCTTTGAAATCATGACTGATGTATCTGAATTGTCAGTAATGCCCCGACCCTCATTACCTAGAATCAGTGCATTATTACAAAATGTTGGAATGATCACAAGATATCATATCTCTAAAGAATCATTAGTTTAGAATACCTTGAAGTAAAAGATACATAAATAAGTATTACATTACATCATGAAATAAAAGAAATAAAAACATTTTTCCCCATTGAACACACTTATATCCCTTAGCCTATCCTTATAAATCAATCATAATATACTTCATCACATCCGGGGAAAACAAAACATAAGAAAGGGGTGATCTTAGATTCTCAATAAGGATACGAATATAGCAGTAACATACATAAACAAGCATAAACATTAATGGTAACATATAAGATTAAAACACAAGCCTTTAAAACATAATGTTCAACATAATATGGAAAATATAAATCAAATAATTCCATTTACTTAATCACATAGATAATATACTAGTCTAATAATCCCATGTAATATTAATAGGTAATTTCATAATGATGGAACGCATACTTTCGGTCATCATAACCATGTAGTAAAGGCCTCATCCCAAAACACCGAATAAGATTTTGTCAAGGACTTATTCCAAGACACTAGTTTTTCTCATGATACCTACCAATGCATCGAGAAACTATAGTGGGCTCCACTCATCACATACTATTTCCAATGCATTCCCCATATGAAAAGGATAAAATTTAATATTAACATTTCTATTAAAACTAGAATACAAAATGTCAATACATTATCCATAAACCATGAATGATTTAAAAATAGAACATCCACATTCAAACATATCAAAAAACCTTCAATACAATATGGATGATTTTATCATAATAAATCAACATCAAACAAATGTAAAATCCTATGAAGAATGTTGACATAGATGAAATCAATCCAAAAACTATTTGAGTGAAATATATATTTCTACATTGTATTCATTTAATGTTCATGTAATTATAAAATAATACATATATTTTTAAAATATTCTTATAAGCTTGTAATGGAATTTTTGAAGGTGTGATAATGGAGTAAAATAGCTTCACCCACCATATAAGTTAAAAAACATTTTTCCTTAATTTTGTTGAAAAGTTCATAAAGTACATTGTTTGGAAAAAAGATGGGAATATTCCTTTCAAAGAATTTTTTAAAAATTAAAATATGGGTATAAATGAATTTATCACATATTTTTGGAAATAGAAAAAACGTTTGGAAATACATTTTTAAGAAAAATAGTTGTGGAAGATAATGAAGTCCTAGTAGATACTCACGTATAAACAACCTCATATAAAGAAGAGATTGTAAAACTAACTCTTAACATGTAGTTTTCCATAGTCCAGGGTATGTTAAAATCCTATATAATAGTTAAATCTTTGTTATTAAATTATACAGGAACCAGATACATAAATATGACATCATATATGATCTTCTAATATATCTTTGTTTATAATATTTCAGTAGTATAATTATTTCGGGTGAAAACTGATTCGTTTTACTTTATATGTTTTATTACGTAAGTCATATTTTTTATGGATAGGGTATATTTTATTTATATCCAGAATGATATTAGGTTCTTAAATATTATATTTAATCATTAAATGAAAATTATTCTTCAATGGTTGTGATGGGTATTGAATCTCATTGCGTTCGTGGAGACGGTAATCAGTACATATGCAGGAGCGATAATATCATTCTATTGAAGGTAAAATCGTATGTAATTGGATGGTATTGAATATATATATATATACATAATCATTAAAATTTTATATTTATTATGTAAATCAATTATACAAATTATTATACCCATCCAAATAATAAATTGTTGAATAATAAACTACACCACAACGTGGAGACAGAAAGCCATACGTACCCACATATGGTGACTTTGTCATTCATTGGATTAGTAGAAGAATTAATATTATTTTAACATATTTATAATAACATATCAGTATGTATAAGGTACGGGAGTTATTATTTTAGTATGGAAATAAAAATGCAATATGATGTGGATGAAGAAAAGAACTTGAAAGAGGTGATGAAATAATTACATCTTTTTTGGGTTCTTCTTTTTGATTTGATCATAAGGGATCCTTAGGTTGGATTTATGATCAAAGTAAGGTCTATATTTTAAAGTGAGGGTATTTGGGAGGATATTTCAGTTGGGTTTGGCTGAGACAAATAGATTTTGAGGTGTGAAATTATGAGAAGGGGAAGTACCCTTTAATAAATAGGTGAGGGTCACTTTAGGACATGCTTGAAATATTATTTTATTATAAAATTATTTTCCTTTTATAATGGCTCCAAATAAATTAATTTCGAGACTAAGGTGGTTATTGGTCGAAATCATCTAAAAAAATAGGTTTTATAAAATTTTAGGGGACCATATTAACTTTATCTTTTATATATGACTATTGGCTAAATAGTTTAACAATTACCATATCTCCTTGAATTTTAGATTATATCATTAATAAAAATACAATAACAATCCAAGAGATCCAAAAGTGGTTCATTAATTACATATATAACATTATATAAGTTTTTTTTGCAGAACCTTAGATTTTAAGGATTATTATATCATTTAATAAAATAATATTTTTTTTAAAACTCATTTATGTCAATTTTGACATTATTTAATATTTAGTTTCTCTGAAAGTCAAAAAAACATGATTACTTCAAAAAAAAAATACATTGAATCAACCCTATAAATTCATATTCACCTATAAAATTCTTGTATTACTTAAATCCTTTGAAATTATATTTATTTAAATATTTTCAATATCATTTATTTTATTCTTTCATTAATAAGGAAAATACTTCATCATTATTGTGTCATAAATAAATATGTTTATTTTATGTCAAAAAATTATAAATAAATTATAATGGTGTAGGAAATATTATTATATTTTAAATGATGTATTATAGTTGAAGATATCAATTATATAAGCTCATATAAAAATTGTTTTACTAAAAGATATATGTTTATGTTACATTTTCTTTAACATTAAATTAATTTTTATAAAGCGTCATTTTCATATACAAGTGGCTCCATGGGTTCCCAAAATTGACCCAAGGATGCCCATGGTCAGAAATGTATCATCCAATAGGATTAGTACACATATTAGGATAAGTTAATATTATTATAATATTATTTTTTACCCTTATTTAACAAATTTACACTTTAAGCATGGGAAATAAAATAATTATTAAAGTTTCTATTCATAACGTCTAAAAATAAAAGTTACCTATTTAAAATTTCGGAACTCCTGATTCTAAAATATGGAATCCATTTTTCCAAATTCAAATTCAAAATTTGTTGAAATTTATTTTAAATTAATTCCTATTTTCAAAACCAAAAAATGGGTTTTTAAGAAGTTAAATCCATCCAAAAATTGACATGTGTTTATGTACAATTTAAATGTAAAATTACATACAATGAAATACATTACATTATATGATAAAAATATAACCTAATGATACATTAAAACCAACCAAATTTATAATTTTACAGTATAAATTATTTCTATTATAAAAGTTCTTTTTAATTAAAATTTAGTATTTTTCACTATTTATAAAAATGTGAAAGTTATTAGAAAAGATCCAAAAATTCACCCTATGTTAATTTTGATATTCTGAATAAAAAATAGAATTCCAACTTTAAAAATAAAATTTATAAAATTTCAAAAATTGGGTATTATTATTCATAACTACTTTTAAAAACACCTAGTTTGATTTTTCATGGTGTATTAGAACTCGAAGTTGCGTACAATGAAAGCTATTGTATTATTCAAAGAGAAGTGTATCCTAGAAGCTTGGGGTGTTACATTCTCCCCTCCATCAAATAATTTCATCCTCAAAATTTCAAGAATACTACTACATAAAAAGATTTGGGAGGTTCTTCATCATAAGTTCCTTAGGTTCCCACGTTGCCTCTTCCATTTTAGAATTTCTCCAAACAACTTTTACCAGAACAGTCATCCGGTTTCTCAACACTTATTATCTAGTATCAAGAATCCTGATAGTGTAACAGCCCGAGATTTTATGAAAAATATTCTTTCATTAATGTCTTGTGCTGTACGCTACACCAAAAGGAGCTTGCACAACACACATCCTTGACTTGCCTTGCATTACACGCAATCGCGACCTTCCTCGATAGCGTGTGTTGTACGCAATACCGAGTTTCACTAAACAACGATATGCTATAAAAATATTATTAAAACTAGCCGTTATGAATAGTAATAACCACTTTTTGAAATCCAGTAAATCTTATTTTTCAAAATGAACTTTATTTTTGGATTCGGAGTATCGAATTTAGCCTAAGGTGAAATTTTGGTACTTTTCGGATAACTTTCATATTCTGATGAATAGTGAAAATTACTAATTTATAATTAAAAACAACTTTTTTAATCGAAATAATTAATAGTGATAAATTATTAATTTGAGTGGTTTTAAAGTATATTTAGAATATATTTTTACAATTTAATACAATGTTGGTCATTGGATGTAATTTCACATTTAAACCAGACGTAATCAAATGTCAATCTTTTGATAGATATTGTTTCTTAAAAACATGCTATTTGTTTTAACCGCGGGATTTAATTATAAATTTAATTAATGAAATTTCTATGTTATGAATTTGGTAAAATAGACTTCATTTTTGAATTCGGAATATGAAATATAGCTTAGGATGAAATTTTGGCATTGTTCTGAAAAACATCAATTTTTGATGAATAGTAAAACTACTAAGTGGTAGGTTAAAAACTGAATTTTGTATAAAACTTAATTTTACCGCTTCTGTGAATGGAATTTCGAAAATCCGAGAGACACGGTTAATATCAAGGACTAAAATGTGGTTCAATGAGATGAAAATAATTTTTTGGTGAATAGTAACTTTTTACTTTTTTTTTACCACGGTTAATAGTAAATAGGGTAACTAAGGGTAAATATGATATTACTATTACCCTAACACGTGTCCTAATCCTATTGGACAAGTGTATTTCGACCAAAAACAAACTTAGGAATAACATATGACCATTTAGGCCCACTTGGGTTAGATTAGGACATTTATTATTAATTTATTTAAAGAAGGGTTAAAAGAGTTAAAAATCAAAGTTTATTTACTAAAACATTTTTAATATGGGGTTATACATAAGATAAATTAGATTGTAAATATTAATTAGAAAGCTAAAAAGATTTCCTACATGATGGTATTTTATTTGTAATTTTTAGACATCAAATAATTTAATTTATTTATGACACAAAGATGATGCAGTAATTATCTTGTTAACGAAATATTGACATAATTGATGTTATAAACACCAAAATAAATGTAATTTGAGACTTTTTATGAATTCCACTAATTTTATAGGTTACTATGATATATTAGTGTCGATTTAATCAACTTGGTTCGAACATATAATTCTGTTATGACTTTCACAAAAATCATATATCAAATAGTGTCTAAATTGACACAAAATAGTTTTTAAATCAAATATTATATTATTAATTGTTATTTTATTCCTAAAAATCTAAGGTTCGGCCAAATGACTTAGATAAGGATATATATGTTAATAATAAACAATTTGGGGTTCGTTTGGCATGTTATAGTAAGTGTATTAACCATATAGTGAAAGAAAACAAAAAGACACGGTAAATGTTAAATTATTTAACTTAGAGTTAAATCTAATTGATAAGGTTAAAATAATACCCTAACCTTGTCTAAATTATATTGGTTGATAGGATTTCTACCCATCCCCACTTTAGCTTCGAAATAAGACCCTTTGGAACCATTATAAACCGATTTTGACTTTAATATAAAATAATATTTTGAGATATTCCTAAGGTGCCCCTCTCCTCCCCTATAAAAGGACACCTCCTCCCCCTCCTCCTCACACCAATTTGAGCACTCAAGCTCGGCCAACCCCTGCCAAAATCTCTTCTACACTTCCCTAGAAACATCCTAGAGGTTCTGGTCTTCCTCAAAGACCAATTCTAGTGCCCTAAGAGGAGGTCTCAAAGAGGCACTTCAAAGAAGAGGTAATTACCGTTACCAATTCTTTCATCTTTATTTCTTCTTCCACTTCTTCTTATTAGGTTGTTTCATTATGAAGTAATAACATCAGTATAACTCATATACGGATATGTTATTATAAGTATGAAACAACCCTATTTCACCATCTATCCATCCTACGGAAAAAGAAATCACCGCGCGTGCGTACGTACGGAATACCGTCTCCACGCCGTGGTGTAATCTATTTTCCACCACCACCTTACATGGATGGGTATAAT
The DNA here is from genome assembly GCA_963277665.1 of Viscum album. Classification (NCBI taxonomy): domain Eukaryota; kingdom Viridiplantae; phylum Streptophyta; class Magnoliopsida; order Santalales; family Viscaceae; genus Viscum; species Viscum album. The sequence continues at coordinate 1,279,684,979 of OY728145.1, read as the reverse complement.
GGTGTAAAGAATAACTATAAATAGTTATTACAACATCATATTGATTCTGATATATTTTATAATCCACTCCAATTCAATTCAATATTTATAGAAATGATATCATCGCTCGTGCGTACGTACGGAATACCGTCTCCACGACGCGATGAGATTCATTCTCCATGTTAACCATTTAAGAATGATTATAATGTATATATAAGAAATAATAATGAAATATATGACATTATAAAGCTACTGGATTTATGTATATATATACATATGTATGTCATCTACTTACTTCCATTTCAAGACAATAAGGAAAGGAAAACAGCGTTCATGCGTACGTATGGACTACCGTCTCCATGAACGGTGTTTTTCATTTTATTTATCTACCTATTATATATATATATACTGAATATATATGATATATAAATCATATTTTATATTCTGGAAGTAAGTAAATCATGATATAAGTAATAATGATGTCAAGAACAACAAGTCAAAACACCTACGATAAATGAAACGATTTTACCCAAAACGCTTCTTTAACATGGAATTTACAAAAGAACGGGTAATATAATGTCATAAGTGAACCATATATGATATCATAACAATGAATATGATTCTGTAATAAGTCAATAACATGATTTAAATCATTATACAGGAGGTTCGGACACTTACAAAGCAAGTCGGACCTAAGGTAAGGGAAATATCACAATCTCATTTTTATCCGAGATTGTTTGTACTTTGAAAGTTACTGGGGTGTATTTTATCATCAAAATCCATGTTTCCTCAATATGTAATGTTATTTCCATCCACCTACAATTGTTTAAATCCAAATTTACCCTTCGGTGAGTTTTTAGTAAAAGATATGAAAGGAATCTTTTGTCGTTTTTTTGTACGAGGTACTTTTTGACTTTTCCGACAAAAGTACGAGAAGAATGTTTTTTTTAACTTATACGGCACGAACGGATTTTTACGGTTTTATAAAGCCTTATTTTCATGAACCTTCCTCCAAAATATTTCATGGCTATTTTTAATAAAATCTCTTTCTTTTAAAATTGTATGATGTTTTGTGAAAAGAAATTGATTTTGAAGAAGAAAGGATATTTTCCTCAAGAATTCATTTCAAGTGTTTTATCAAAATTATTTTCCATCTAAGATAATAAAGGGTTATGTTTCTATCCATATTTTTACATTGATTTGACTATGTTGTGATGGAATTATGTTTAAGAATTCCTTTATCTTATATGAATGGTTTTGTGATGTCATGTTGTTTAAAAATCCCATTTTTATTACATGGGTTATGCAATGATGTATGATTTATGATTTTGTGGCACACATAAGAAAGGATTCATTATAAGATGGATGGGACCTATATCTCCCTCCAATGCATTGGGTAAAGATTTCATATCTCATGAGATAGACATGGCTGGAATGGTAGGTTATACCGGTTCAGTGAAACAGGACTGAAACGAGGATTACTCGATTCAGAAAGGGACTTTGTCCACTAAGATAGTCTTGGCAATGAGTCTTGACTAACAAGAAATGATTCTCTATGATTATGTGTGTATGCCACAATGAGTAATGTTTTAAGTTATGGTTTCATTTTCACTACTATGATTTATCCCATGTTATGAAATAATGCTCTCTTTTGCAGGTTAAGATTTCCAAAAATGTTATGTTCTTATGAAAATTATGTGATTGATATTTCTTTTGTTTACCCTTACTGAGCATTTGAGCTCACCCTTTTATGTTTTCTTTTCCCCAGGATATAAAGAAATGTTTTAGGTAAAAAAAAAGAAGATCTTTATGGGATATATTGAAGATCTTTCACCAGGATTAGAAGATTATGTTCCGAGTTTCCAAAGACACTAAACTATTACGATCCTTGTGTGTGTATTTTTGTTATGTATTAAGTATTCCGCAAAAGTAATGTAATGTTCATGTACGTTAGGCTTCGGGTCTCTAAAGTTGGTATCAGAGGAAAGGTTTAGTCAACCTTTGGAAACTAGGACGCGAAAACGTTAGTGAGATCCCTAGAGATATTTCTAAGGTATGTCTAGGGATGTCCCTAAGGATAAGTATACGAATATGATATATTCCTAGAACTATGGTAACGATATTAGATTAAACCTAAGAAGTTAGGTATTGAGGATACTTTCCCTTTACTATGTTGTTTCTCTAGCATGATTTTTGATTCTCACAAAATTATTTTTGTGTTTTAGTTAATGGAGGGAACCAAAAGGAATTCATTTAACATTGAATCCAATGGACAAATTGGTGACTATGATCAACAAAATTGTGTAATGCCTAGAGAGAAAGATGTTGTGATTATGCCGAATCAATCATCGCGATATATGATTAACAAGGTGAAATTTAGTGGTATGCCTAATTCTTCAAAGAAGAGGAAGATAGACTATTATGCATGTTCGCATTTTGAGGAGCATAAATAAAGGAAGATTGAGATTTCTAAAGAAGGGAAGAAGAACCTTGAGGAATACCTCAAATGGAGGGACCGATGTTATCTGTGTGGAGAAAAGGGTCATAGAGTGGCAGACTGTTATGGAGTTCAATGTCTTATTTGTGGAGAACATGGGAATTACCCAACTCAATGCCCTGACCTAAAAAGTTACTTCTAAATCAAGGAAGGACTTATTCCAGGATAATCATTGATGTGGATGGACTAAAGTGTTTATGTATTGGTATTCAAGAATAATGTTGATGAGGTACTTTTATGGTGTGTTGAAATATTTAAGTACTGGTCTATTGTGGTTTTCAATAATTTTAAAGGTACCAATAACTATGAAAAGTGATTCAAATATTTTGGAAAGTAGATGATAAGTGCATAATGAAAGGATAAGAAGATAATGAGATGTTTGATTGTATTCATGAGCTCATGATTGATATAAGGACTAAGTGATATCATGGTTTGAGTATATAGAATTTTGAGGATTTTGGTATGTGGAAAGTGTTAACTTTAAACTGCATTCATGTTTTCACTAAGGTATTCAAGCGAATACATGATTAAAGAATTTGAATGTTTAGAATGTGACCAACAAGACATATCTTATGGGGATCAACGATGGTATTAAATCTCTGGTAATCATTTTCACTATGTTATGAGAGTGGACTGCAGTATTATGGATAAGCCTAAAGATTAGAATGGATTATGTTGGACATAAGTTAGTATTGTTTAAGGATAGAAGTTTTTTCGATATTATTGATGGGATGTTATAGTAATATAGTTTTATAAAAAGGAAAACCTGCAGGACGGGCGACATCCCATCGCGTCGGACAAGGCTGTGAGAATCGAACCCACAACCGAAGTGCGACTGGCCTTTATCGCCTACCACTGACCTACAGGAAGTCCCTGTTTAGTAGAAACTAGTTTTATTATATTAAGCAGTATGATATATGAAGTATAAGTCCATTTTAGGAACTATATATGATTAATCTCACTATAGAATGACTTATGTATATTTAATAACTTTTGCATACCTTTTGTTTTAGACAGATGGAATGACCCGTCATTCTATCACATGATCTGCTAACACTTCACGAATAACAAATTCAACTTCATTTATTTAAGAGATGAAGTGGAAATTGTTCAAGGCACGAACAACAGTGATATTGTATCAAAATAAAGTACGTATTTATTCTAATTCAAATTTTCAACTTTAGGGAAATGATCTTGAAAACCAAAAATGTTGTCCTAGTGATCTTATACCTGATGAATCAGATGGTACCTTAGATCGTCACAAATTTATGGATTTGTGATTACTGGCTTTTCCATAGCCATGTTCTCTACCACTCTCCATCAGAACATGATGGTTAGATTTCTCTTCCATATCCATATTTTCACCTATGTGGAAACCCAGTGATTAGTTTATTTGGGTAATCGTTACATTTCATACTTTAGTTTTTAAAGCCAAGTTTTGGTATTCCCTTTTACGATGTGTGTTTCTATTAAAGAAACTTTCAAATAGTAAATCATTTATAACCCCAACGAATTTCGAGGGAGAAATTCATTTTAAGGGGGGTAGAATGTAACAGCCCGAGATTTTATGAAAAATATTCTTTCATTAATGTCTTGTGTTGTACGCTACACCAAAAGGAGCTTGCACAACACACATCCTTGACTTGCCTTGCATTACACGCAATCGCGACCTTCCTCGATAGCGTGTGTTGTACGCAATACCGAGTTTCACTAAACAACGATATGCTATAAAAATATTATTAAAACTAGCCGTTATGAATAGTAATAACCACTTTTTGAAATCCAGTAAATCTTATTTTTCAAAATGAACTTTATTTTTGGATTCGGAGTATCGAATTTAGCCTAAGGTGAAATTTTGGTACTTTTCGGATAACTTTCATATTCTGATGAATAGTGAAAATTACTAATTTATAATTAAAAACAACTTTTTTAATCGAAATAATTAATAGTGATAAATTATTAATTTGAGTGGTTTTAAAGTATATTTAGAATATATTTTTACAATTTAATACAATGTTGGTCATTGGATGTAATTTCACATTTAAACCAGACGTAATCAAATGTCAATCTTTTGATAGATATTGTTTCTTAAAAACATGCTATTTGTTTTAACAGCGGGATTTAATTATAAATTTCATTAATGCAATTTCTATGTTATGAATTTGGTAAAATAGACTTCATTTTTGAATTCGGAATATGAAATATAGCTTAGGATGAAATTTTGGCATTGTTCTGAAAAACATCAATTTTTGATGAATAGTAAAACTACTAAGTGGTAGGTTAAAAACTAAATTTTGTATAAAACTTAATTTTACCGCTTCTGTGAATGGAATTTCGAAAATCCGAGAGACACGGTTAATATCAAGGACTAAAATGTGGTTCAATGAGATGAAAATATTTTTTTGGTGAATAGTAACTTTTTACTTTTTTTTACCACGGTTAATAGTAAATAGGGTAACTAAGGGTAAATATGATATTACTATTACCCTAACACGTGTCCTAATCCTATTGGACAAGTGTATTTCGACCAAAAACAAACTTAGGAATAAAATATGACCATTTAGGCCCACTTGGGTTAGATTAGGACATTTATTATTAATTTATTTAAAGAAGGGTTAAAAGAGTTAAAAATCAAAGTTTATTTACTAAAACATTTTTAATATGGGGTTATACATAAGATAAATTCGATTTTAAATATTAATTAGAAAGATAAAAAGATTTCCTACATGATGGTATTTTATTTGTAATTTTTAGACATCAAATAATTTAATTTATTTATGACACAAAGATGATGCAGTAATTATCTTGTTAACGAAATATTGACATAATTGATGTTATAAACACCAAAATAAATGTAATTTGAGACTTTTTATGAATTCCACTAATTTTATAGGTTACTATGATATATTAGTGTTGATTTAATCAACTTGGTTCGAACATATAATTCTGTTATGACTTTCACAAAAATCATATATCAAATAGTGTCTAAATTGACACAAAATAGTTTTTAAATCAAATATTATATTATTAATTGTTATTTTATTCCTAAAAATCTAAGGTTCGGCCAAATGACTTAGATAAGGATATATATGTTAATAATAAACAATTTGGGGTTCGTTTGGCATGTTATAGTAAGTGTATTAACCATATAGTGAAAGAAAACAAAAAGACACGGTAAATGTTAAATTATTTAACTTAGAGTTAAATCTAATTGATAAGGTTAAAATAATATCCTAAACTTGTCTAAATTCTATTGGTTGATAGGATTTCGACCCATCCCCACTTTAGCTTCGAAATAAGACCCTTTGGAACCATTATAAACCGATTTTGACTTTAATATAAAATAATATTTTGAGATATTCCTAAGGTGCCCCTCTCCTCCCCTATAAAAGGACACCTCCTCCCCCTCCTCCTCACACCAATTTGAGCACTCAAGCTCGGACAACCCCTGCCAAAATCTCTTCTCCACTTCCCTAGAAACATCCTAGAGGTTCTGGTCTTCCTCAAAGACCAATTCTAGTGCCCTAAGAGGAGGTCTCAAAGAGGCACTTCAAAGAAGAGGTAATTACCATTACCAATTCTTTCATCTTTATTTCTTCTTCCACTTCTTCTTCTTAGGTTGTTTCATTATGAAGTAATAACATCAGTATCACTCATATACTGATATGTTATTATATGTATGAAACAACCCTATTTCACCATCTATCCATCCTACGGAAAAAGAAATCACCGCGCGTGCGTACGTACGGAATACCGTCTCCACGCCGTGGTGTAATCTATTTTCCACCACCACCTTACATGGATGGGTATAATGGTGTAAAGAATAACTATACATAGTTATTACAACATCATATTGATTCTGATATATTGTATAATCCACTCCAATTCAATTCAATATTTATAGAAATGATATCATCGCTCGTGCGTACGTACGGAATACCGTCTCCACGACGCGATGAGATTCATTCTCCATGTTAACCATTTAAGAATGATTATAATGTATATATAAGAAATAATAATTAAATATATGACATTATAAAGCTACTGGATTTATGTATATATATACATATGTATGTCATCTACTTACTTCCATTTCAAGACAATAAGGAAAGGAAAACAGCGTTCATGCGTACGTACGGACTACCGTCTCCATGAACGGTGTTTTTCATTTTATTTATCTACCTATTATATATATATATACTGAATATATATGATATATAAATCATATTTTATATTCTGGAAGTAAGTAAATCATGATATAAGTAATAATGATGTCAAGAACAACAAGTCAAAACACCTACGATAAATGAAACGATTTTACCCAAAACGCTTCTTTAACATGGAATTTACAAAAGAACGGGTAATATAATGTCATAAGTGAACCATATATGATATCATAACAATGAATATGATTCTGTAATAAGTCAATAACATTATTTAAATCATTATACAGGAGGTTCGGACACTTACAAAGCAAGTCGGACCTAAGGTAAGGGAAATATCACAATCTCATTTTTATCCGAGATTGTTTGTACTTTGAAAGTTACTGGGGTGTATTTTATCCTCAAAATCCATGTTTCCTCAATATGTAATGTTATTTCCATCCACCTACAATTGTTTAAATCCAAATTTACCCTTCGGTGAGTTTTTAGTAAAAGATATGAAAGGAATCTTTTGTCGTTTTTTTGTACGAGGTACTTTTTGACTTTTCCGACAAAAGTACGAGAAGAATGTTTTTTTTAACTTATACGGCACGAACGGATTTTTACGGTTTTATAAAGCCTTATTTTCATGAACCTTCCTCCAAAATATTTCATGGATATTTTTAATAAAATCTCTTTCTTTTAAAATTGTATGATGTTTTGTGAAAAGAAATTGATTTTGAAGAAGAAAGGATATTTTCCTCAAGAATTCATTTCAAGTGTTTTATCAAAATTATTTTCCATCTAAGATAATAAAGGGTTATGTTTCTATCCATATTTTTACATTGATTTGACTATGTTGTGATGGAATTATGTTTATGAATTCCTTTATCTTATATGAATGGTTTTATGATGTCATGTTGTTTAAGAATCCCATTTTTATTACATGGGTTATGCAATGATGTATGATTTATGATTTTGTGGCACACATAAGAAAGGATTCATTATAAGATGGGTGGGACCTATATCTACCTCCAATGCATTGGGTAAAGATTTCATATCTCATGAGATAGACATGGCTGGAATGGTAGGTTATACCGGTTCAGTGAAACAGGACTGAAACGAGGATTACTCGATTCAGAAAGGGACTTTGTCCACTAAGATAGTCTTGGAAATGAGTCTTGACTAACAAGAAATGATTCTCTATGATTATGTGTGTATGCCACAATGAGTAATGTTTTAAGTTATGGTTTCATTTTCACTACTATTATTTATCCCATGTTATGAAATTATGCTCTCTTTTGCAGGTTAAGATTTCCAAAAATGTTATGTTCTTATGAAAATTATGTGATTGATATTTCTTTTGTTTACCCTTACTGAGCATTTGAGCTCACCCTTTTATGTTTTCTTTTCCCCAGGATATAAAGAAAGGTTTTAGGTAAAAAAAAAGAAGATCTTTATGGGAGATTTTGAAGATCTTTCACCAGGATTAGAAGATTACGTTCCGAGTTTCCAAAGACACTAAACTATTACGATCCTTGTGTGTGTATTTTTGTTATGTATTAAGTATTCCGCAAAAGTAATGTAATGTTCATGTACGTTAGGCTTCGGGTCTCTACAGATAGGCTCTTTACAATAATTAATATTGGGTTCCACTTATATTTCTTCATTGTTGAGTACATGAATTAGGTCTAGCATGTATTTTCTCAAAAGTGAAACGTGGAATACATCATATAATTTTGAGAGATTTGGTAGCATTACAAAACTATAAGATAAAAATATAATTTAATCTAGCGTTTCAAAAGGTCTGATGTATATTGGACTCAATTTAAACTTCTAACCGAATCTTACAATACCCTTCCATGGAGATACCTTCAAGAAAATAGAATCTTCAACCTGAAATTCCAAATCATTCCTTTGGTTATCAGAATGGCTCTTTTGCCTACTTTGAGCTTCTTTGGTGCGGGTTTGGATAATCTTCACCTTTTCCATTGTTTCCTAAATAAGTTATAGCCTTATGAGTTTTATTTCACAAACATCCCCCCAACATGTTTTTGCGTGGTATCTCTTTCCATTTAACGCTTCACATGGTCCCATCTGAATACTTTAATGAAAGATATAGCTATAGTAAAATTATAACAGAGGTAAATACTGATCCCGCATACCTTGAAAGTCAAGTGATTAGGATATCAACATTTATTATAAGGTTTGAATAGTCTGTTATGATTTTCCATCAGTTTGATGGTGGTAGCCAGTGCTCAAACGAAGTTAAGTATCCAGGGATTTCTGAAGACTTTTCATGAATCTATATGTAAAACAGGGATCATGATAAAAACAATCAATAGGGGTACACAATGAAGTCTTAAAACTTTATTAATATATATCCTTATTAAACGTTCTAGTGGTAAATCTTCTCTTATAGTATGAAAGTGTGTTGACAGGGTAAGATGATCAATAATGGCCCATATTTCATTATTCATTCTAAGAGTCTTTGGTATCCCTATGAAAAAGTCGATCATAATATCATCCCATTTCCACTCAAGTATGGGAAGAGGTTTCATGAATACTCTAGGATGTTTTCTTCTATCCTTTACCTATTGAAAAACCATACATCTTGATACATAATCAGAAATATCCCTCTTCATGTTGTCGCACCAGAAATGTTCCTTCAAATCTCAATACATCTTAGTGATACCATGGTGTATATAGAAATTTGAGCTATGAGAGTAATCCCACATTTCCCATTTTAGATCAGGTATATCGGGAACACAAATCCTTTTCCCAAATTTCAAAATTCCATCTTCATATATGAAGTTGATCAATATCCCATCATTTAGAGAATTAATTATCTTTTGAAACTCCTAATCATCAATCTGAGAACTTTTTATCATTTCTACTAAAGATGATATGGAAACCATTTGAGAAATTATTTATGTTTCACCTTATATTATTATTCCCATATCAATCATTACTAGATCAATGAACATAGGATCCCTTTCAACTCCCATATTGTTCATAACTCCTTGATCCTTTCTTCTCAAAGCATATCTGACCTTATTTTCATTCCCCTGGTGGTAGTGTATAGTGAAAACATAATCCTTCAATAGCTAAAACCATATACTTTTCCTCATGTTGAGTTATTTCGGGGAGATAATATACTTCAAACTCTTTTGATCAGTATATATCTCACATTTTTCACTATAGAGGTATTGTCTCCATATCATTAGAAAAAATATTCTAGCTACTAACTCAAGATCATGAGTGGGATCGTTTTTTTCATGAATTTTCTATTATTGTGATGGATACACAATAACTCTATAATTCTGTATAAGGACACAACCTAATCCATTCTTTGATTCATCACTATAAATAACAACCACATCCTTCCCCGATAGTAGAGTCAGTATAAGAGTATTGTCTAATATTCTCTTCAATTCCTCAAAAAATTATTCACACTCTTTTTTCTAAACAAATTTAACCCATTTACGTGCGATTTTGGTTAATGGGTTAGCCAATCGGGAAACAATCTAGATGAAATACCAATAATAACTTTCTAAACTAATAAAACTGTATACCTTAGTTATACTTGTTGGTATTGGACATTCTTGGATTTATGTTCTCCTATAAAGATCAATGAAAATTCTATCTTTAGATACAATATGGCCATGAAAATAAATCTCTTGAAGCCAAAATTCAAACTTTCTAAATATCCCATATAATTCATTTCATCTAAGAGTCTTTAGAATAGTGAACAATTGATACTCATGATCTTAATATATTTTGGTGTATACCAAGATATCATCAATAAATACCTTTATAATGTCATTAAGATATTCCTTGAAAACTCTATTCATTAGATCCATCAAAATAGAGGGTGCATTAGTCAATCCAAAAGGCATTACTATAAACTCGTAATGCCCATACATGGTTCAAACTGCTGTCTTTGGAATGTCTTCCTTCTTCTCATACAACTTATGATATCCAAAAAAAAGATCAAACTTTTAAAAATATTGAGCTCTATAATGTTTATCAAATAAATCATCAATGTGTGGTTGGGGATACTTTTTATTTATTATTATAGCATTGTTCTCCATTTAGTCAATGCACAACCTCATAGATCCATCCTTTCTCACAACCAAAAGAATAAGGGCTCCCAAGGGAGAAACACTTGGGTGAATAAATATTTTATTACTAAACTGCTCTAGTTGATTCTTTAGTTCCACTAATTCCACAATGTACATTCTATAAGGGGTCTTCGATATGGGCCTTGAACCATGAATTAAATCAATGGAAAACTCAATTTCTCATTCTCCAATATGTCTAGGTAAATCATCTGGAAACACATCATCATAATCTTGCACAATAAGAACATCCTCTATTTGAACATTATTTTCCTCACCCATAGTTATTTCACTCCCTTTCCCCCTAATAATTGAAATATGTAGAGATATTGGTGGTGGATCTAGATAAGAATAATATGGAGACATTACTGATCTAAAGATAAGGTATTGCTTATCATCCTCATAAATTGTAATATCTTTCTTCTTACAATAAATTTTTTTCATCATGGTTTGAAAGCCAATCCATACTGATGATTATATCAAATTCAATCATGGGTATGACAATAAGATCAGCATATAATGCACGTTTATATCCCATAATGGTAAAGGATTTACAAAACCTTGTTACAATAATACTTCCCTTAATAGTTTTGGTTGACAACTCCCTTGTTATGTCAAATTAAAAATATCTAATTTTCCTGAAAAACTGGGAAGATATGAAAGAATGAGATGATACAGAATCAAATAAATCATTGTCTAATTTTTAGGAAATTATTAAAGTACATGCCACCACATCATTCAGAGCATCAACCTCAGCAGTTGTGATTCTCTAAGATCGGACTTCCTCCCTTGTCCTTTTCTATGGTATGTTTCCTTATCACTTAGAAAATTCATTTTCATAATTCCCCATTTCACTAAAATTGTAGCATTCAACATTAATAGCCTCTTTATTTACCTTTCCATCACGAGATTGGTGCCCTTTTTCACCACACTTGTAACAAATACCCATTCCTTTTAGACAAGTACTAGGGTGTTTCTACCCACATTCAATATAGGATGGAAAATAAACTTTTACCTTCTTCCCCTTATTCCCATTTCAAATGTTTTTAGAATATCTCTTATTCTCTTGCTCTTCTTCAAAGTTGTAAGACTTAGATAATTCTTTAGATTTTCTTGATAGCGCATTAGACTATATCTTTGTATGACAATAAGGATTTTGAGACTAATTCTTGATGGAGAAATGGTTTTAACCCATGAATGAATCGATCAATCTTACTCCTTGGGTTATGTATATAATATGCAAGAATGACTTGCTATCCTTGTAATGTTATCCTCATACTTTGAGACATTCTCATCCTCCTTTAGCCTCCAGCACAAAAATATCATTTTCTGCTCGATGTTCATGAGGAAAGTATTTTTCTAAGAAAATATCATTAAACTACCTCCATTCCATACTTTATAATTCATCATCCACCTTTGGGTCTTTAATCAATTACCAACATTGATCTTCAACTCCTATGAGGCATTAAAATCCCATGATTACTTTTTCCCTTATACTACTCCCCAGAGCATGAAATGTTTTCTCTAAGGAACTTATCCATTTCATAGCTATAAATTGATTTTTAGTTACATAGAATTTTTGTGGTTGTTGCCTCATGAAGCGGTCTAACATTGATCCTCCACATAGTGGATTAGGGTGATCCACAAGGGTAAGGTTATTATTCATAACCTAAGTGAATTGTCCTAGTATGGTTATAAGATGATCTTCACCAGTTGCATCACCATCTCCACGATAATTATTTTTAGCAGGAGGGAAATCCCTACATCGATTATGTGTGTTGATATGGTTTCCATTCTTCTACTAAGTTCCATTTCTTAATAATAGAATACACTAGATTAGTGTATCAATTTATATGCATAATTTTCAAACTAGTAAAATAACTAACATAAATTGAATAGTTTATTCATAAAATTCATAATCATAAAAAATGATTTATTTGAGGAACTATTTACTCATAAATCCTTCATAATGTTTTGTAATGAAAGTTTGAATTATCCTAATCATATCCCTAGGAGTGTCATAACCCAGAGTGAAGCAAGGCCGGTTGTTGTATACCAGGATACATTAGGTCAATCCAAAATATCCTTGTTATAGTTTTCACTCCTAGGTACATCTGTGCCAGGGTCGCCTCTACCTGCTTTTATACAGGAAGGGATGTATTTTTTGGAAAATTCACAAAATCTCTACATAACCAAAATTCTTGGAGATTCATTTATACTAATCCTAAAAGTATATCTGAATGTAATGTTATCTAATCAGAATTTTTTAAAATCTAGTTTCAAATGCTTTTACTAAAATTACTATGATTCCAATTGTAAAACCCCAACACTAGTTACCCAGAGTCAGTTCGTTATTAAATAACATTGGCATGATCACTAGATATCATGTCTTAGAAGATATATTAGTTTAGTAGCCTTGGAAGTACTACATAAATACATAAGTTTTACATTAAATCATGAAATAAAAAATCAACAAAATTGTGTCCCCATTGAAAACACTTATATCCCTTAGCCTATCACTACAGGTCTATCATAACATAATTCTTCATGTCTTGGGAATAGAAATCATAAGAAAGAGGTGAGCTCAGATTCTCAGTAAGGATAACAATATAGAAGAATCTTTCATAAATAGGAATAAACATTTAAGGCAATGTATATGACTAAAACACAAGCCTTTTAAACTTAATATTCCACATAATATAGAAAATATGATAATTCCATTTACTTATTCACATTGATATTCTACAAATCAAATATTCACTTGTAATATCAATAGATAATTTCATAATGATGGAATGCATAATGCCGAACATCATAAGAACATAGTCTAGGCCTTGTGCCAAGAATACAAATAATATTTTTTCAAGGCCTTGTGGAAAGACACTATTTTGTCTCATGATACCTACCGATGGATTGAGGAGCAAGAGCAGGCTACACCTATCAGATAATAAGTCTAATGCATTCATCATATGAAAATGAGGAAACATAATATAAAAATTCATATTAAAACTAGTATACGAAATTTCAATACATTAACCATAAACCGTGATTGGTAAAAAAACAAAAAATCAATAGTAAAAAATATCACAAATACATCAATGCAATATGGAATATTGTATCATAATAAATCAACTGCAAACAAATGTAAAATCCAATGATGGATGTTATCATAAATGAAATCATCCCAAAAACTATTTGAGTTAAATATATCATTCGACTTTGTATTCATTTAAAATTCACATAATTATAAAATAGGACATTTACTTTTAAAATATTCTTATAATATTGTAAGGGATGCTTCAATGGTGTTCTAACTATTGAAAATAGCCACACCCGCCATATAAGTTAAAAAACATTATTTCTTTAATTTTGTCTAAAAGGTCATAAAGTAGCTTGTTTGGAAAATGACGGTAAGATTCCATTCAAAAAAATTATAAAAATTCATAAATGTGTATAAATTATATTAACCCATATTTTAGGAAATATTAAAATTTTTATGAAATACATTTTTATGAAGAATAGATGTGGAAGATACAGAATTCTTAGTTGGTAATCACGTATAAATAACCTCAGATAATAAAGTGATTTTAAAATTAACCCTTACCTTGTACATTTCCTTCGTCAAGGGTATGTTAACCATTTGTATAATAGTTAAATAATTGTTATTAAATTATACAATAACCACATACCTAAATATTACCTCATATATTTTCTTCTAATGTTTCTTTTTTAAAAATATTTTTTTAGTATCATTGTTTCTGGTGTTAACAGATTTGTTTTCCTTCATATATTTTGCAACACAATTCATGTTTGTTATGGATTATAAATATTTCATTCATATCCATAATGATATTTAGTTCTTAACAATTATTTTTAATCATCAAATGAAAATTATTACTGAATGGTTACAATGGAGAATGGATCTCATCGCATTCGTGGAAACGATAATCCGTACGTACGCACCAGCGATAATATCATAATATTGATGGTGAAATAGTATGTAATTGGATGGTATTTTATATACATAGAATAATGAAAATGTTATATTTATTATTTAAATCAATTATACTCATTATTATACCCATCCAAATAATAAAGTTTCGAATAACAAACTACACCACGACGTGGAGACAGTAAGCCGAAGGTAGGCACGTATGGTGACATTGTCATTCATAGGATGGATAAAATAATGAATATGGTTGTAACACATTTTTAATAACATCTCAGTATGTATAATGTACAGGATTTATCATTTCATTATGCAAAAAACAAAGAAAGAGGAAGTGGAAGAAGAAAAAAACTTGAAAGAGGTGATGGAATAATTACCTCTTCTTCAGGTGTTTCCTTTTGATTTGATCAAAAGGGCTCTGTAGGTTAGATTTATGATCAATCAAAGGGATATAGGTTGATTTAAGGGTAATTGGGAAGATATTGGCGAAGGTTTTGTCCGATCCAAATGGCTTTGGAGGTGTGAAATTAAGAGAAGGGGGTGTACCCTTTTATTAGAGGGGTGAGGGTTACTTTAACAAAAGATTGAAATATTCTGTTATTATAAAATAATTTTCGGTTTATAATGGCTCAAAATTAATTCATTCCAGAATATGTTGGTTATGGGTCTAAATAATTTCAAAAAATAGGTTGTATACATGTTTAGTTTACCATATTAACCATATCTTTTAAATTTAACTCTTGGATAAATAGTTTAACATTTACTATGTATCCTTGTATTTTTTATATTATATCTTTAATAAACATACTATAAAATTTTTAGATAACATTAAGTGGTTCATTAATGACATATATAACCTTATATATGTCATTTGGATTAATATTATATTTTCTGGAGTATTATATAATTTAATAAAATAGTATTTGTTTTTAAAACTCATTTATGCCAATTTTGACACTATTTAATATTTGGTTTTGTGAAAGTCATAACAACTTGATTAATTCGAAAAAAATACATTTAATCAACCCTATAATTTCATATTAATCTATGGAATTCGTGGATGGAATCAAAACTTTTACATTATATTTATTATAATATTAATAATATCATTTATTTCATTCTTTCATTAATAAGAAAAATTATATTTCATTATTGTGTCATAAATAAATATATATATTTTATGTCTAAAATTTATAAATAAAATATCATTATGTAGGAAATATTTTTAAATTTATAATGAATATTTATAGTTGAATATATCAATTAGATTTCCTCATATAAATATTGTTTTAAAAAAGATATATGTTTATGTTACATTTTCTTTATCTTTAAATTATTTTTTATAAAGTGTCATTTTCAATTAAAAGTGGCTCTATGTGGTCCCAAAATTAACCCAAGGATTTCCATGGTCGTAAATGTATCATTAAATATGGATTGGATATGTGTTTGGGTAATTTAATATTATTATTACATTATTTTTTACAGTTATTTACCAGATTTACCCTTTAACCTAGGTAAATAAAATATTTACTCAAGTTACTATTCATATCATGTAAAAAGAATAGTTACCTATTTAAAAATTTTAGACCTCACGATTCCAAATATGGAATCCATTTTCACAAATTCAAAACACAAAATTTTTAGAAAATAATTTAAAATTAATTTCGGTTGTCAAAACCAAAATGCACGTTTTTAATAAATAAATCTATCAAAATATTGACATGTGTTTATATACAATTTAAAAGTAAAATTGCATCCAATGACCTAAATTGAATTAAATGATAAAAATATAATCTAATGATACTTTAAAACCAGTCAAATTTTTAATTTATCACTATAAATTATTTCTACTAAATAAGTGGCTTTTAATTAAAATTGATAATTTTTCAATATTCATCAAAATATGAAAGTTATCAGAAAAGTGAAAAAATTCACCCTAAGATAATTTTGATATTCCAAATCCAAAAATTAATCCCAATTTGAATAAAAAATTACGAAATTTTAAAAAAAATTATTACTATTCCTAACTTCTTTTTAAAACATCTATTTTGATTTGTTGTGGTGTACTAGAACTCAAAGTTGCGTACAACATAAACTATTATATTAATCAAAGAGAAGTGTACCACAGAAGACAGTGGTGTTACATTTTCTATTAGGAATGTATTGAGTCAAAAGGTTGGAAAATAAATCTCATTTTATTTCATATGGCCTTAGTGATTTAGATCACACCCTATCAAACTACAGAACAACTACAAAGGAAATTTTTGTTATTTTCTATGATTTGGAAGAGATTTTATGTTATCTATTGAGATCCAAGGTGATTTTTTCATTGATAATTCTACAATAATACTTCTACTGATAAAACATGATGAATAACGAAGACTTTTCAGATAGATATTACTCTTATAGAAGTTTTATGTTAAAATAAAGGATTCAAAATGATGTGACAACCTCAATACTGATAAATTGAGTAGGATACCATCTGTTGTGAATGGGTAACTTTATATATATCTATAAATTAATGAAACCTTTCAAAATGTAGAGGTATTTTCTTTTCAAAGTGAAATACAATGGTTTTATGATCCTGTTAATTATTTTTTTGTGGATGAGGTTCCCCAGTGATTTTATAAGAAACAATTGCTAATATTATGAGTGATTCAAGGAATTATATTTAGGATGATACTTAATTATGTAATGTTGGTGTTGATCAAATAATTCAGATATGCGTTACATATTCTGAATATCTATCTATAATTCATTTTTTCACACTTTGAGTTGTTGAAAAAACTTTAGTCTATAGATAAATTTGAGAAAAATAATTGATTCTATTTTATATTAGATCACCATTTTTAGATATTCATTTTGATTTTTTATGAACATATAAAAAGATTAAAATCCAAAGAAAATATTCCAAAATGAATGAGATGCCACAACAACCTATTTTTTCATTGATGTATGGGGTATAGATTTCATGGGGCCTTATCCCAATTATTTTTTATATCATTACATATTTCATGCTATTGATTATGTTTGAAAGTGGGTAGAGGTTATTCCCATAAGTATTGATGTTCCGAAAACTATATCTGAGTATGTGAATGAATTTTTTTTTTCAATATTTGAATTTCAAGGGTTCATGATTACATATAGTTACCCACTTTTATAATAGAATAGTGGAATTTCTTTTTTATAAATATGGACTTAATCATAGGGTCACCACACACTATCACCATCAAACAAATGTAATGGACTAGTTGTCTATAAGAGAAATCGAACAAATTCTAGAAAAAACATTGTGCCCAAATAGAAAGGATTGGTCTTTGAGATTGAATGATGCACTCTAGGCCTATATATTTGCATTAAAAATCCAATTGTAATTTCACCATCTATATTAGTATATGGGGAAAAATTCTACTCCTACTTGAGTTAGAACAAAAATATTTTTGGTTTATAAAAACATGTAAAATGAATATATTTTATATATGAAGAGAACAAAAATTTGGTTTAGAACAGCTGTAGGAGATCAGAAATAACTAATATTAAATATCCATGTTTTACATGAAATGAACCAAATCATTTCATTATAGGATGATTCAAAAAAAACATCGAGGAAGGGGATAAAGTGTTGTTGTTTGATTCCAGATTGAAGTTGTTCCCAGGTAAATTTTATTCCAAATGGTCCTGAACTTTCATTGTTACTCGTGTTTTTTTCATTGAAATCTAAATAAAATTACCAAAAAGGGACATAATTCATAGTCAATGGGAATATGTAAAAACATTTATAGAGAATTCCTAATATCCTCTTCGAAAGAAGATCCATCCTCATAAATCTAAACACAATTTAATCCACGTTGTGCCTTTATTTATCACTTGTTTTTTTGTATGTGTTTAATTTCATGAATTCCATTATCGGAATTTTTTTTCACAATTAGGACATGTCAAAAAATAATTGTGGGATGAGGAACAAACAGGGATGATTGGGATTTTGTGTTTTTTTCTATTGAATTTTTGTCTTCAAATTTTCATTCAATTTTTGGTTTATTTATTTATTATCAAAATATGTGTGTTTTCTTTTTATTTTTTTTAAAAACATTTTGATGTAAAGTTATTATCATTTTCATTTTCTAAAACTTGTTTCAATTAATAAACTAATTGATCTCATGTAATTAAAACTAAATTAATGATGAAAATTACATTGTTTCATGATCAAAACTTAATAAATTTCCTGAAAAGAAGTATCTTTTTAAAAAATTATTTATTTAAACCTCTAATAAGAATAGAAAACACACTCGAGGACTCAAACCTATGACACATTCCCCCAAAACCATCACATCCCAACCAAAATGCTTTCCTATGGGGGTCCTCAAAAATAATGTCGATTTTTGAATCTCATTCCACATCTCAATATATTTTTCATCATGATTCTCATTCTATTGAGGACTTTGAACCCATTTTGACATCTACTTCACAATGACCTCATTTTTTTAGATAATCAAGAAATTATTGTCTGAACCAAAACATGATATATTTTTTTCAAAACATGAGGGATGCGGTACTTGTGATTAAAACGATCGAGGAGTTTTTTTGGATTTGAAGCCCCCTTTCATGATAATAATTTTTATTTTATCCTTCCAAAAATAGTTTATATTTTTTGAGATCATAGTATCTCGGTATATCATGTTAGGATAGCCAAATTACAAGACAGCCTTGAATTTCCAACATTCTCTATAATTGAAAATGAATGATATAGTTGAACATAAGTGTGGGGAGAGATGACATGTGGTGTGATACAACATTTGATATTGATTTTGGTGCAGATTAAAACATTTAAATTAATTTTTTTCTATAAATTTTTTTTCTTAGAGATGTTCCCAACTAGAGCTCTCAAATTAAATTGAATTGTGCATGTCTAGGGATCTAAATGGAATAAATTTATTCCCCATCTGAAGCATTCAAAAGAACGAGGAAAGAAAATTTTCCTTTTATTGATGAAATATTGATGGAATGGGATAGAGAAGTTATTCCAATATATTCTAAGAGATTTTTGCATATTGAGGATAATTAGGAAGGGACCATACATGAGTGAAAATTAGAATAATCTATTTTTACTTTAAAAAAGGTCAAATACTCCTTATTCATCACTATAATGTTTTCCATTTAAAACGTACCAACCATTATCCAAAAAAAATATAGAAAATACCTCATGATAATCACATGTTATTGGGTGTAAATGTGTAAATTTATCAATCCAGTAATGATTGTTCCATGATTTTGGGTGAGAGAATCATTGTTTGAAAATCCATATTTCTATGTTGAGAGAAAATTTAGTAGAGTTAAGTGTTTTGTGTGCATGGGTGGATAAAAGAAGAATCAATGGATTGAATGAGATAAATTGCGAACTTGAAATATTTTTTTATGAGACATGATATTTCTTTGTTTCTCTGTGATTAATTGGTGAACTTCATTGTTATGTGTTTTGGAATTTTCTTGATTTGATTTTGGTGCTCATTTAATAATACATACAATAGTTAAGAATGGGGAAATGAATACAGATAATATGTTCACTATTTTTATTTTTTATTTTAATTATTTAAACCCCACATATTTAACATTTTTATCTGAATAACAATGGTTTTTAATTTTTGGGATGTGTTAAGCATAAAATTGAAAATTCCCCCATTTTGGAATTTTAACTGTTTTAAATCACATATTTAATTTAGGAATAGATAATTCCGTATTGATCCAAATCTAATGAATAATTATTTTAGGTTTCCTATATTTGTGTGATATATATTTTTCAATTGGTCCAAGTCATGATTTAAATACCAGGAGGCCCAAATAAATCAGTTCTAGTGAATGATTTGTCTAGATAGTAGAATAGACCCCACATAAGTAATTGAATAATAAATCTAGATAAATTTGTCCAAATGATATTATTCCACTGATATGTCATATAAGAATAATTTTATCTTTTCCTTGTTGTGTTTAAAGAGACTATTATTTCATTAATTTTAGTATTTCAAAATTTTGAAGAGATTGATGACGAAGACTAACATCGAACAAAAAAATTATATAGAGTACTTAAATCATTCTCTTTCAAGAAGATTCCATGTGTTCTAAAATTTAGTGGAAGGATACAACCTTTAATGAAGAATAAAATTTTATTATATTCAAGAGAATGATTTAGAATGGAGGGTGGAGAAAAATGATTCATCTTTAGGGATAGAGATTTTATATAGTAGATTTATCAGCTCTCCTTCTCTTTAAATTTTCATCACTTCATCGTGACAAGAGATTTTGGATTAAGAGTGAAATGGATTAGGCTACTCAAGTGATGTGAGGATAAGATCGAAGTTGTTGTGCATGGAAAAAACTGACAGATACTCTCTTCTGATTTGTGATCTTCTTCTGTAATCTCTTTTGAATTTCACTTGAACATATATTTTCAAAATAAATTGTTTTTTTATATTTCCTGAATACATTTTCAACTATTTTTTATTGGGTTCTTATATATGTTTTAATGTATTATATTTCACAATTTAAATTTCTTTTGAGTGTACTTTCCTAGGTATATAGTTATTTCAATAAGGAATTATTGATTCGAGGCCATGAAGTAATTAAACAACTTATATAGGAGGGGAAAACATAATATTTAGAAATTTATTTGATATAATGGAAGTATATGGTATTTATATAAATGTTTTTGGGTGGGCATTGAGAAATTTAATTTGGAAATAATTTTACCCTAATAATAGGGGAGTGCCCAGGAGGTTAACGTTTGTCCACAACTACTATATTGATTCTGATTTCAAATAATTTTTTTTTCATATAAATTTTTATTCTTGTTCATAGATTTTCATTCAATTTAGTTTAGACATATATTTATTATTATAACATTAAATAGTATCCCAAATTTTTCTTCACACAAAAAAACTTGAAAAGTGACATTTTTTCAACTCAAATTGCAACTTCCTCAAGAAAATATCCAGGGACTTCTATATTTAATTTTCCATGGGGATAAATTATTGATTCAGGTTTTAAAGGAAAAAACATCATATCACTATTTTATCACATACAATGTTATATATGTGGATCCTTCTAAGAAAAAGGCTATCTATAAGTGGACCATGCCAACATCTGTAATGGAGATTCATAGATTCCTTGGTATTTGTAGGTATTAATGGAAAATTGTGAAGAAATTATCAGGATTTTCAATCCCACAAACCATGATTACTCAGAATGGAGAAATGATTGTGAGGGCTAGTTAATGTAAATATTTCGTTAAAGAGTAGAAAAATAGTCTTATCACCACACTAGTACTCACACATCCAACAAGTGGGGAACTATTTTTTATATAAATTAATACTTAAAAGAAGGTATTAGGTTGTGTACTGGTGAAAATTGTTAAAATGATATCATATTATTCATGGAAGAGGATAATTCATGTGAAAAGTTATCCCACACCTGATCAGGAGATCATAATTGTAATGTTTTCATAGAAAATATGTCATCATTATCTCTATGCGGATAAGTATGAGATATATAATTAAGATAAGAGCATAAAATACATATTCACACATAATGATATATATATGGACAGGAGAATATTATTAGTGTCCATCAATGATTATGAATGATCAATTCAATACCATCCTAGTAAGGAAAATAAAGGGGTGTATACTCTTAGTAGAAAGGATCCTATAACATTATCACTGATGATAATTGATAATGACCCATTTATATTAGATTTAAAAATGTTGGATTTGATAATCAATAAGGAATTAATTTCACCAATACTTCCTCAAATAATTTCTCAAACATATATCATTTAGAAAATATAGGATTCTAAAAGAAATTATGTAGGAATTATGAAGAAGGTGGATGTTGTGACAAAGGGGAAAAACAGATTGTTTAAAATTGATGATTATGTCATCATGAGATTTTGGTCATGACTCTGTGTTTCATCTGATCTAGAGATAAAGAAGTATCTTTTGAAAGACTCACATATCTCAACCTTCTCTACTCACCACGGGAGAAACAATTTGTATTGAGTTCTCCAAGAGAGCTATTGTTGGGTAAATATGAAGAAGGAGTATATTGAATATACATAAATGTGTCTGGTATGTAACTAAGTGGAGGAAACATAGAAATGGGAAACAATCCCCAAAGAAGTTTTCATCAAACATCTGAAGACATCCAGAGGAAACAGTGATATATGGGTTGTTGTGGATAATATTAAAATGTCTGGACACTTTATCGCAATTATAGAGGACTTATAATTGGATCAAATTGCATGGATATATATCAAAGTGGTGGTACGTCTTCATGGAGTACCATAATCTATTGTATCTAATCGAAATATGATATTCATGTCGATGTTATAAAAAATTATCTAACATGATCTGAACACAGGTTTCAACTTCAGTACAACCTATCATCCTCAAACAGAAGGTATATCTTAGTGTACTATTTTGACATCAAAAGACATGTTGAGAACAGGTTCTAGGGACGTAAAAGTAGGATGGGAAAAACATCATCCTCTGGTTGAGTTCTCTTACAAACAAATTTCCACTATAGTATCAGAATGGCTCCATATGAATCCCATTATTGGAAATTTTATAGAACACTTGAATCATGAGATGAGGTTAGTTAACGTAAGCTGTTAGGGACTAAAATGGTGGAAGAAATGGAGGAAAAGGTTTAAACCATTCAATAGCACATCAAGGTACCCAACATCAATATAATATCTATTCAGAAAATCATTGAAAGGGAATGTAGATCAAGGTCATAGACATTGTATTCCTATGTATATCTCCATATAAGATGATCATGAGATTTTGGATTAATAGAAATATATGTCCTATGTACAAAATCCCCTTCGAGATTCTTGATCATATTAGAGTTTGGTTTATCAACTAGCACTTCCACCATCAATTTCTCAAGTACATCATGTATTATATGTGACCCTCTTGATGATGTATAGACCAGATACCTTATATGTACCAAATCTAGAGGTGGTACAGTTGGAATACGATCTCTCTTACGAGGAGTGGCCAGTAAAGATCTTGGACCATTGAGATAAAGATATATGGATCAATACTACTTACATGGTCAATGTACAATAGTGAACCCATATGTATTAATAGGAAACATGGGAACCTGAGGAAGTTCTGAAAGATATGTACCCTCAATTATTTTCAACATAAAATGTAAAACTAAATTTTGAAGCTGAAATTTAATATGGGGGGTAGAATGTAATGACCTAAATATTATAAATATAAATTCCCTTCTTATAATTATTCCATTTAGTATAAATCAAATAAAATCACATATAGTAAATAATATAAACATTATAAATATATATATTTAATTGAATAATATGTATTTCTAGAAGTCATGAAACCTTACCAATGGAATAGTTAATTGTCCTTTGGAATAGTAATTTAACCATTAGGAATAGTAATATGGACAATAGAATTGTATCCTCACATATGAAATCATAAATATAATTTTTGAACATTATAAATGGAAATATCATTTATTTATATCTTATTAAATGTAATTAAATATTTTAAAAATTATTAACTATGTTTCAATATTTTTTATTATAAAAATTATTATTTATAATTTTATAATTAATAAAATTATTTAAATGAAAATTTATTTTCCTAAAATATATTCATTAATTAACATTTTATTGTCTTATGATTAAAATATAATTTAATGAGACCTTAATTAATTTTTAAAAGTATCATGAAATAATTTTTAATTTTAAAATCATTAATTTCCATGTAAATGATGTTTTTAATTAAAGATTAAATTTCAAATATTAAGAATTTTGTTTATAAAATGGAGTATAATTTTAAATTAACCATGTCAAAAAATTGTTAGTGTGAATTTTGGGCATCTTTCTAAAATACTTTTTTTTAATAGTAGAATTTGGTAATTTACTGTATATATACATTATAAGTTACAAACCCTATTCCTAGATTCATCACTAAGTAAAAAAATATAATTTATAAATATATTTATATAATTAAAATATTTAGTTTTTAATAATCTCTATTTCATATCTTGAGGCAAAATAAAAAACTAATGAATAAAATAATCGAAATACACCCTTCTCCTTCATTATAAATACAAGAACTCACCACCTCTTCCCCTAAAACATTCCAAGATTTAATACATGTAAAAATGGTTCCCAATACACTTCCCAATCCCATCCCCCATCTCTAGGATCCCTTGGTCTCATCAAAATACAAAACTGTTTTTCCTAAGGAGGTTGTCAAGGAGGAGAAATTCAAGAAGTAAAATCATCTTTTTTTCTTTTATTTTCTTTTCAATTCCATTTGTTTTCTTATAATATTGTCACCTAAAACTATCCAAGATTCATGTAAACTAAATTATCATTTATACACTAGAATTTTATTATTATAATTTAATAACATCAACTTCATGTCCCTTCCCTTTTCCTTCTTCCACATCATGAAAATATCATCCATATTGTGTCGATTGACCACCACGGTGGATGATGTGTTTTCATTTTTCACTACCACCATCAAGGCTGGTAATAAAACCATAATTATGGTTAAATATGATTTCATTAAACATATTATAGTCTATATATATATTTTTAATAAATATATAAGCATTATGTTAAATTAAATAAAAAAAGAATACAATGGTTTTAAAACTGAAAAATTTAATTAAATCATTTTCATTAACATTAAATCTAATAAACCATCCTCATAAAATATAATCAAAAGATATATAATACAAATTAAACTTATTTATGTTAATTAATAACAATTATGGATAATCACTCTCAGTTTCCCTGAACATCCAAACTCATATACAAGCGAGCTACTATAGAAAACAAAGAAAACGAACACTCCAAAATGATGCAACTACACTCTATAACTCCACAAAAATCCCATAAATGAAATTAATAAAGCTATAATGAATAAAATTAATGTATAAAAGGTTATTTATTTTATAATTAATGAATTTTATTTCATTATCTAGGATATTAATGTTAACAAAACATTTAGATATAAGGTAAGGGGATTCTCGAACCCAGCTATATTCCTCTGTGTTTTCCCTCCCTCACCCCATTCTCAGAATGGATGTTCATTTAATGTTCCTAAAATATAATTTATTTTTCTTAAAATTTCATATCTATGATATAAATGTTTTAAATATGGTTTTATGGAAAATTTAATGATTTTTTCAAAAGAAGCCTTCTTTCTAGAAAACTCATCTTTTACTTCTCTTGAGATTGTTTCTTCTTTACTCATGTTTGATGATTATTATTTAAGAATTTTATTCCATTTTTATTTTGGAAAATGAAAAGTTTATTCTGAAATTTATTCTCTATGAAATTATAATGAAACCTATTTCCTTTTCATGGTTTATTTTATATCCATTATTGATATACGTTCTACATGGAAGGCATGATTATGTAAATGTTTTGATTGGATTGGTGCACCTTGAATTATATAGCTCTCCAATTTATTGGTTAATGTGATGTATCTCATAAGAAAAAGTGGAATATGTATGAACATGATTCACTATTTGTTTACAAATTTTTATGTTGGTTAACCACCAAGACATGATGTTTCATTTTTATGCGTTTTCACAGTCAATGTATTTATCTAATTTTTTCTCTCAGGATCATAATGATGATCCTTTTCATATGTTGTGATAATGATTATTATCCTCACCAATGTTTATTTTATCTTATTTATCCTCTTAATGTTCATTTATCTCATCCATTAATTGATGTATATCCTCAGGTGAGTACTTATATTAATGATAAAATGTGGTCCACTAAGAATCTAGGAATGATGAAATTCAATAAAGTTTTATATTTGATTATTTCAAAGATATGTGTGCTCCTAATTTTCCGAATATAATAAATCATTGTATATTTGTTGTGTAAAATTTTATTTTTTTATATTAAAAATAACATAATAATAATTTAAGAAAATTATGGTCTCTATATTTTATTAGTTTAAATAACAATAAAAGTTACTTGATGCATATAATTGTGATCCATAATTGATAAGGATTACTTCTTCATATGAAAACAATTCCCAGAATGGATAAGGTTATTATATGTTATCCTATGCCATGAAAGGAAACTGTATGATTTGGAAGACCCTATTCCTGATGTTCCTAGTAATAAGGCTATTGAGGAAGGGTTATCTCTATATGTGAAACATTTGAACAATGCAATAAATATTTAGTGTTTCATTCTATCATATATGAACTATGAGATTTATAAGTTCCAAGGGGAAATGGACGTGTATCACGTGATTTCACACCATTAGTATATCTATCATGAGAAGGTGAGATAATAAAGATAAGATATCTCCAATGATCTATTTACAACCAATCTAGGAGATTCTATACCATATGGGATTCATTTATTAAATTTTGTTGTCTACATTGAACACTTACACTTCGTAGAGATTAAATTAATAGATGAGTTTCACACATTTCTCATACTTTCCACACTACCAAATACCTTCTCCCATTTTTTTGTCATTTATTACATGGTAAATAATGTGAAGAGTCTATAGAATATTTTTACTCTTATTTTCTTAGTGGATAAGGACTTGTTTCATAAAAAACCCATAGTTATCTTGGTCAATAAGAAAATAATGAAAAAGGTGAAGAGGTCCAAGACTCATTACAAGTCTAAAAATTCCATGTTCCATCCTTCCAAGATGAGGAAGGCCTAGATACAAGGAATGGAAAAGGTGGAAGACATTTTTTTATCTATAAAGGAAGGCCATTAGAATAATAAATGCACCCAAAATAAAGGTGAAGATAAAGGCATGTTCTTTACCATGTGTAATATTTAATTATGTACACATTGGGTATTATATATAGATTGTGTTGTCCATATCTATATCCTAAACTAGGAACTAAGTATATTGTGAATTATTGTGCTAGGAGAGGTAGATTTTTGAGATTCTAATGGTGTGAGTTTGGCTGCTCAATCCATTTGTGACTATAACCTTTCATTACCAATAAAAATGATACTACTTTTAAGATAATTTTATTATGTGTTAATTATTAACTAGAACATAGTTTTTTTTATCATTTATAGATGCATATTTTTTTTATTTTCAAATTTGGAAATCAATTTTGTTTCATTTATATTGAAAACATATGTTATGGTATAGAACATTTAAATAATGTTCTTTATGTATTAAATTATGAAAACCATATATGGGAAATATATGAAGAATCACATTCACATGACTTCTAAAACACCCAACATTGTAATTACTCACATGTTCACATAAATTATATGATTTTAAATATCTCTATTAATATGGTTATTTATCCTCATTTGAGCTAAATGAAATTGAGATATGACCTTCTTGTTTATAAGGAAGAATGATCAAACCACCATTTCGTGGATATAGAGAATGGGTCACAATGTGTCTATGATTAGTATAAACTTCAGTCTATAGAACATATCTAGTAGAAGATAGAGGTGGGTATTCATACTTTAGAATATTCACTTGTCTCTTTACTAGATATGGGTATTTATACTTGATGAGGTATAATTTTGATTCCATTAATAAATCTAACGGATTCAAGAATGAATATTATTATAAATTTTGAAAGAAGATAAGGAAGAATATATCAAATTGAGGTTGTGCATATGTTAAAAATAATTTTATCAACATTCTATGGGAATCTGGTTTTCCATCTCTTTTAACTCCACCTTATGTAGCATAATGTAATTATGTTGGTGAAAGGAGTAACCACACCTTGTTATAATTTTTATGATAGATGATGAGTCATGTAGATATTCTATTAACCTTTTGAATATATGAATTATAAATTATGTCATACACAATTAATTGATTTCCAAGTAATATATAAAATGGAATTCCTTTCAAGTTAAGAAGGGTAAAGACATACTTTTTTGCATACACATCAATGGTTTTAAATTAGTTTTTCAAGGATTTATCTGAAAAAAAAGTTATCACATTGGGTAACAATGTGTATCATTATGGGTTATCTTCAAGAAACAAAGGGACACTACATATAAAACCCCTAAAAAATACAGTGACTGTCTCTAGAAATTCCATCATTTATGAGAGGGATCACATCCTCAAAAGGGATAATGAGAGAAAAATTAACATCATTGAAGTTGACGGTGAAGATACATAAAATATGGTATAGGAACAAATTACACATGTTTTTATTGAATAAGTTCATTCAATGAAAGTAATTCCTAGGAGCACTAGAGATTTAAGTGAACCTGATAGATATTATTTTACAGTCACTGACTGTGGTGACTCATTATTGGTTGACAATGGTGGGTCTCTAACCTGAAAAGAGGTAATAGAGAGCTCAAAATCTGTAAGATGACTAGAATCTATCAATTTTGAAATCAATCCCATTTATTAGATCCATTTTATGGTTCTGGTGGATGCACTAGTTCATGTAAATCCTATAGGGTGAAAATTCGTATTCTAGTGAAAACTATACATGAAATGAAAATTAAATACCTATAAAATAAAGCAAGTTGTTAAAGACTTAAAACATCATCAAGGACTTAACTATGATGAATCCTTTTCACTAGTTTTTATATATAAATCTATATGAATTATACATCATTATGTAGTTTACCATGACTATAAATTTTATAAAATGGATTCAAAAACAGCTTTCTTTAATGGGAAACATCATGAAGATGTTAATATGACACCACCATAAGGGTCTATGACATGTGGGGATGCCAAAATATATATATATAAGTTATATATATATATATATATATATATATCCATTTATTGATTTAATATATCATCTAGTTCATGGAAAATTCTATTATTTGAAGCAAAAAAATAATTTTGATTAATTAAGATTTATTTAGATACATGCTTTAAAAATTACTTCAGTGAGAATGTGGTTTTATCCAATTAGTATACGTTGATGACATTTTACTTATTTGAAATGACATACTAGTCCTATATTCTGTTAAGGATTCATTATACAAATGTTTTTCTATGAAGGACATAGGTGAAGCTGTTTATATTCTAGGGATAAAGATCATTCATGATATAACAAATTTGCTACATGGACTAACTCAAAGTATATACATTGACCTAAAACTAAATATATTTTTATGGAACAATGCATTAGGGGATTGGTTCCAGTGTCACGTTATGTACATCATATTAAACAAATGTGTCCTTAAACACAATAGGAGAAAGAGAGGATGAGTAATATCTCATATCCTTCAGTGATAGTTTAGTCATATATAACATGTTATATACCAGATTTGATGTTTCATATGCAAATTTTAATGATCCAAAATTTTTAAATGATAATTGTTTCCTTAATTTGTGTGTAATAATATTCAAAATAAAACCATGTTTTTTATTATGTGAATATAAAGGGAAAGGTGACCATCTATATTTAACCATTATAAGATCGTTGATCAATTATGACCATTGGATAATATAACTATTGGAAACTATACTCTGGATAACAATTTTAATGTTATCATCAGAGTTTATAAGTAAAATTTTGAAAAAGGATAATTGATACTGAAAAACGAGTCAATAGTCTGAATAAGTAGATTCATTCCATTTGAAGCACATTTTTTCAATATTTGGGAGGATGGTTTCCACACTGGGGATCACCATTGGCCAATCCAAAGCTATGCTTTAACATGTGAAGCTTGAACAAAATCTCTGGTGGGAGAAGTTCATGCTAGTGAATACTACCACTAAATTGATGTTAGTTGAGGTTCCCCAAGAAAGTACCCCCATCACACACATGAATATTAGGGTGTATGTGGGAGTAATAATTTGTACAGTTTCCTAACATTAGTGTGTAATCACTTCATTTAAATAAAATTTTTATTCCAACATTTCTATTTTAAGGATAGTTTTTTAAAAATAAATTGTTGTAGAATATTATAAATTTATTTTTCTAATAGAAATTTTCACTTTTCATAAATATATATATAATTTTAACAGACTAAGATATTATTAATAACAAATATTTTTTCAAAATTGTGTGAAAAAACGTTTATTTAAATAAAAATGTTAATTTATGTTTAAAGTCTCTGAAATTTTTCAATGCATTTTTTATCTGATATAATTTTTAATAATGCAGGATTTTTACATTTAAAAGTTATAATTATTAAATTTATATAATTTATATGATAAAATAAATATAAAATTTAAATCAACTTTTTGATATTATTTTAGTGTGGATTTATGATAATTTTCATTAATACATTATTTTTTTCATGAATAGTAAAAAATACACATTGGGGTTTTCAATATGTTAAGGACATCATAATTATGTCATAACAATGTAATAACTAATTAAACAAAATAAAAGCCTTGAAATATTTTTATTTTATTAATATCAAATATTTTAATAGATATTAATCTGTTTCAGAACATAAAATTTACTTTCCAAATTCTTAAAAGAAAACTTTGACCCTAAAAATGTTATTCTGTGAAAACATTAACTTCCCTTTCCAAAATATGTAATATAAAATTATGATTAACTATTTTGTACTAAAATAACATAATAGGTATCCCATATGTCAAATACCATGGGCAACCCCATGGTTTTGAATTTACCACTACCTAGGTTTCTAATGCCTTTATTTTTAAATTTAGAAACAAATCCCCCACTTTTTGTATAAATACCCACCCATTTATCCATTTCCTTTCACTCAAATTTCAACACCCATGAAGCTCTAATAGTTTTATCTCCCATGTTTTCATAAATTCCTTATGTTCCTGATCCTCAAGTTATATTAACTACTCTTTAAGGTATGGAAATATCCACTTCTCTTTAATATTCAAGTGCACTCTTTATGTTGTAGGTATTTAAAAGTTCCAAAATAAGTTCTTCTAACAAGTTTATTATATAAATATACAATATTATAATTATTTTATGAATATTATACCATTTTCCCATTATTTTCACCATTTTATATAACCACATTTCATACCTATTATGTTGATGAGTTTACTTCTCAAAATTTCTCTCCTCTCCTCAAGAAATTTCCTTTTAATTTTATTATGTAAATACAGAACCTATTTCTTTTATAGGGGTACTTAAAAATAAGTAAAAATTAGGTTTTTATATCTTATTTTACATACATAAAACCACATATCCCTATGTGTGGGTTGTATATTACATAAGGATCCAGTCTTTAAGAACATTTTAAAATGCAATGATTTTAATATAAAACCTGATTCTTCTATTCTCCACAGGTTATTTAGGAAATGTTCTATTATGTTCTATGTGTCTCAAATTAATTAATACATATGAATGGTTCTCCCTGATATCACTATAATTTATTGGGAAAAGAAATTAATCTCTATATATGACACGTTTTACAAAACCATAGTGTATAACCATGGTAATTGTTTTAAAACCTTTGTGAAAAACCATGGTGATATGCTTATGATGGTCTCATTTATATGTTAAATAAAAATTTACATGTTATTATTCATGTTATTTTTATTATTATATTCCCCTATATCCTTTAATCATTATTTTAATATATTCCTCATGTTCTTATTGATTTTTCATGAAGACCACATGTAATGTGTTTCTCTTGTTTTCCCTTACAGGCCCTTATGCTCACCATTTCATTTGATGTATTCCCCCAGGCTATGAGATGTTTTAAAAGTACATAGGATGAACAAATGAACAATAATTTCTATTTTTATAGATGAATGTTTTGTGTTTTCATGTATTCATTCACTTTTTTCTAAGAAACTATACTTGAAAAGATTTTCTATTAGTACCATGTAAATGAAAAGTTATGTATTGAAATGGTAAGTTGAAATAGTTGGTATAAAATTATGGTTAAGTTAGTTGTGGAAATTTTGATTTTAATAAATTATGAAGACCCTTAGGGAAAAGATAAAATATTGGAAAAAATTGATATTTTTGAAAAATGTAATGTAAGTAGTCTCTGAGAAAAAAGTCAATGTTTGGATACAAAAAAAGTTTATGTAGACTTAGAATAGATATATGTAGGGGTAAAACATGAATACAACGCTTTAACCTAGGCTTGAACAAGAACTAACACATGAAAATGATCCAATCTACACTTTGGGTTTTACACTCTAGGGGAATATTTTTGGTTAGTCACAAGCCTTTTACTAACCATTGTGAAGGATTTATAGAAAATGTAAATCTTGTTATTGATTAACATAATTATGAATGATATTTTTAGACAAAAATTTCCTATAATGTTAGAAGATAATAAAAAGAAACAAGTTTCTTATAAAGTTTTAATATTTTAGAGAATCTTGTGAAATAGGAGGAATTGTGTAAATTGTGAGTGTAATGCAGCAGCTGTTGACGACCCTCTGATAGAAGCCATAATAGAAAACAAATATGAGAATAATGAATCAACTGACATGAGTTATGATATATAACTTGAATCAAGATGAGAGAAAACATTTACCTCAATATAAAAAAATTCAATTTAGTCCTTTATGCATCAATAACCACATCATTTCAGTTGATCTACTGACCCATTCATTATTGAACATTGTATAATCTCTCTAAAAAGATCTTTTTTGTACTCCATTGTTGAGTGTAAGAAGAAGACTCCTTAGATGTGCACAACATAGAGGGAGAAGCTACTAATTGGTGGAAACTAGTTAAAAATAAAATTCCAAGAAGGTATATTAATGATATGGAGTGGGAAGAGTTATGTGGATTATTTTGAATGGAATATCTCCCTCTTTTTAGGATAATTAAAATGGAGAAGGAACTTTTAGAGTTAAAGAAAATGGAAAATAAATCTATGGTAAGCTAGGAGTTTAAAATTACAAGGCTTTCACACTATACATCTAGATTTTTCATCAATCCTAATACAAATTTTGATAGATTATTCCATAGAATAAGACCCCATATATGGAATAATCTTACCAGGAAAGACTATGATATTTTTGAGGAGATAGTGTCAAGTGTTGTGAAGGTTGAGATGGAGTTCTAATATATGTATAGGTCCCTAGATCAATTGGATGGAATATATCATTGGAGTGAAACATGGGTAGGAACATTTATCATGTAAGAGTTGGAATGAAAGTGAAACTTCCCATATGAAAAAATTTGGGAATAATGATTTGTGGAACTTCTTTCAATAGAGTAAGAAATGATACATGTGTGGAAGATATTTTCATATTTTTTAGAACAATCATAGCTTGGTAAAGCCTAACCATCTCAACACTAGTGAAAAATGTATGATGGTACATGACCAACCTAAAGTCTACATATCATGTGTGGATATCTTGGAAACTTTTCCTATCACTTTCTAAATCCTAATATAATGTAGAGGAATCAACATAAACCATATGATATGTCAAGAGATAATAGTTAGGTTTTTTTACCACAACAATTGGAGTTAAAGCTCCAAATGATTCGGTGGTATGTACACTCATTGTTCTCTCAAAACTAGTAAGTTATTTTTTTATTTTTGTTATACACATTCCTTTGATTCCTCCATGTCGGAAATGAATATAGAATAAATCCACAAACTTCTAGAAATATATTAATCAGTCAAGACACATGGAGGGATTATCCAATAATCAACATTGTATAGAAACACTAGTATTAACATTGTTGATCATAATCTCATTACAAATATAGTAGTCATTCCAATGATTAAATTTGACAGTATACTAGGGATGGGCTGGATCCCAATGTATAATTCTATGTTCTACTATAGAATCAAGGAAAAATAAATAGTCATGAATGGAAAAAATATAGTTTTTTTCGAAGGAGATATATCTTGGCCTGATATTTTTCTACCAAACCCACTCATAGTCTTATTTATAGAGATGATCAGTGAATATGAAGATGGAAATGAATGTATAAGAAGTGAAAATGTCCCCATCATTCAGAAATACAATGATGTATTTCTCGAGGAGTTACAAGGACCACCCCTAGAAAGATAGGTAGAGTTATCAAATGAACTCATTCCGAGATCCAAGCCAATATAAATGAACCTATATATAATAGAAAAGGTGGATCTATAGTAATTAACTAAAAAAGTCCAAGATCATTTAGAGGAGGGGTTTACATGACAAAGTATCTCTCATGGGGGAGATCCTATTCTCTTTTTGAATAATAAGTATGGGTCAATAAAACTATTCATTGATTATAGAGAACCTAATGATATCACAGTGAAGAAAAAGTATCCAATTCCATGGATTTATATTTTATTTTACCAGATTCCTGAAAATCAGTTATTCTCCAAGAATGATCTTTGATGTTGTTATCATCAATTAAAAGTGACAAAATCTGATCTTTTAAATACTACCTTCCTATCAAGATATAGGAATTCTTTTATTACATTATCTTGACTAATACACCTTCTATATAAATAGATTTGATGAATAGAGACATTAAGGACTACCTTGATAACGTTTTTTTTCTTCCTTTATTGATGGTATTATAATATATTCAATAATTCATGAGGGGGATGAGGTAATTATTAGGGTTTTATTAAAAACACTGATGAATGAGATTCTATTTGGAATGTTCATAAAATGTTCATTTTGGTTACAAAATGTATCTTTCTTGGGGAATATTGTTACCAATGAATGAATATCATCTGATATTATAATGATAAATTTTATTGACGAGTGTCCTCATCCTACAATAGTAACTGAGTTTCACATATTTCTTGGATTATATAGATATTATATGAGAATTGTGAAAATAAATTCATGAATTTCTAATCCACTAAAAATGTTATCTTGAAAAGGGTCCAAGTTCATTTGGATAAAGGAGTGTGAAGAATGTTTCCAATACCTAATGAAGATATTGGTTACTGAACCCATGTTAATTGTACCCGCTATTGGAGAATGGTTAGTTATTTTCAGGGATGCATCTATAAAACAACTTGGGTTCATCCTCATGGAAATGACAAGGTGATTTATTTTTCATCTCGATAGTTGAAGCCTCATGAGTATAATTATCTTACGCATGACCTAGACCTAGTTTCAATTGTTTCTTCTCTGAAGGTATAGATGCACTATATTTACTGGGAGATATGTGATATATACACACACATTCAAAGTTTTATTCATATTTCATGATGAAATAATTGAACATGAGATAGAGGATATGGTTGGATCTTCTTAAAGACTATGATTGTTCATTTCATTATCACCCTAGAAGAGTAGACAATTTCGGTAACTCACTCTATAGGAAAGAGGATTTTGTGCTAGAAATTCAGAGGATTTGAGGACATCCTTTGATTAAGGCCCTAGTAAAGTTGGAAATTGGAATAATAAGGCAAGGTATATAAACAAACATTTCTTAAATGATTTATCATCCATCATTACTAGAGAATATCATGAAATCTATTAGAAAATATCCTTTTTTATAGAAGAAGATAGCGGATGTGAAGAATGGGAATATTCTTGAGTTCAATATTGATCAATAAGGTGTACTAAATTTAATACAAGTCTATATGTTCCATCTATTATAGAAATAAATATAGGGATTTTGGATGAAGCCCATAACTCTATGTTATCTATACATCCTCAAATCACTAAAAGGTATAGAGACCTTTTTGATCATTATTAGTGGGATAATAAGAAAAGGGAGATTGTAGACTACACTACAAGGTTCCCGGTGTATCAA
This sequence comes from Viscum album, assembly GCA_963277665.1. NCBI lineage: Eukaryota > Viridiplantae > Streptophyta > Magnoliopsida > Santalales > Viscaceae > Viscum > Viscum album. The sequence continues at coordinate 1,279,648,616 of OY728145.1, read as the reverse complement.
AAAAGTGAAGGTAGAGCCAATAAATCCAAAATGGTTAGTATAAACAATAACTATTTAAACATGGAAGTGGGACAATATCACTATATACTTTTTCATTGGTCTCTCGAGAACATCCAAAGGATAAAATATGATATGGGTTATAGTGGGTAGTCTCACCAAGACGTCCCATTATATCTATATCTATAATACTTATCTCTTGATCAACATTCCATGAATTAAGTAATGTATGTGGTGATGTTTCATGAAGTTCCATTTTCTATAGTTACTGATCATGAACCATGGTTAAAATAAAAATTTTAAAAGTATTCAATATGCTCTAAGTACCGAATTGAATATTAATACGTCCTATCACAACTAAATTGATGGAAAATATTAAGTAATATTCAAAATCTCAAGGGCATGATGAGAAAATGTTCATTTGAATTTAAAGTTGGATGGGATCAGAAAATTCTATTAGTTGAGTTCTCATGCGACAATAGCTTCTATTCAAGTATTAAAATGGCACCCTAAAAAGATCTATATGGGAAGCGATGTATAAATCATACTTTTTAGGAAGAAGTTGGTGAGAAAATGTTGTTTAGGTTAGTTTTTTTCCAAGAGATGACAAAAAATGTTCAAGACATCCAACAACACATTTAGGATTCTTAGAGTCAGCAAAGGATCTACAATAACAACCATTGAGGAGACATAGATTTGTGTGTTGGAAAAAATGTGTTCTTTTGAAAATCACCATGGAAGAGAGTCATGTTGTTTGGGAAGAAAGGGAAGTTTATCCCCATTTTCATTGGCCCCTATGAAATCAATGATCATGTAAGAGAAATGGAATGTTGGATTTCACTTCCTTTAAATTTTGATCTATTTCATGATGTATTCCAGGTATCTCTCATTATAAAAGTACATGCTCGACCCTTCAGATGTAATATTTCGTAACAGGTTTAAACAGAACAAAACCTCCTTTATGAAGAGAAGCATATAGAGATCATAGATTGTAGAGACATGGTTTTACGCAACAACCTCTTCAAATTTTTGTGGAGGAATCATATATATAAATAAGATACGTGAGAAATAGAGGATACAATGAGATACAATTTGCCACACCATTTCTCAATTTAGGTAACGAGTTGAAGTTTCAGAGAAAAAATTCATTAAGGGGGGAATAAGGTAACAATATAAAATTTTGAATGATAATTATTTCATGAATTTATAGATTATATAATTCAAGACAAAACCATTTTTTATGAATTGGATATAAAGTAAAATATGACAATTTGGATTACACTGTTATAGTAATTTTTGTCATCAACGACCATTGACCAATATGGAAATTAGGAACTATACTCCTGATAATAATTTTAACATTTCCACTAGTGTTTATAAGACAAATTTTTGAAAAATGATAATTAATATAGAAATAATAGTTGATGGCCACATCCATTAGAGTAGTTACATTTGAAACCCATTTTTCAAGTACTGGGATGGTGGATTCATCACTAGGGGTTTCCTTTGACCAATCCCATTCCAAGAATCATCAAGTGAAGCTTGAACAAAATCACATATGGCAGAAGTTCGAGTTAGTGGAGCTTACCACTCGGTTGATGTTAACTGAAGCACCCCATGAAATCACAAACATCACACACCTTACTCTTAGGGTGTATACATGTGTAATAGGTGGTTATGTTTCTTTACCATTGTTTGTAATTACATTGTTAAAATAAAAATTTTATTACATTATTTCTGTTTTAGGAATATTTTTCTTTATAAATATGAGATATAATTTGTTTAATTGATCTTTTGGAAAGAAATTGTACATTCCATAAAAAGATATAAATAATTTTAATAAACTAATATGTTATTAATAATATATATTTTAATAAAATATTGTGATAATAAAACTCTAATTTAAATATAAATTATAAAATCATTTTATTTTTTTCATGTGTTAGAAGTATTACTATTCATTTTCAACCCACTATTGATCTTAATAAATATTGATATTTATATTTAAAAGTTATAATTCACATATTTATAAAATTATTATGATAAAAAATATAATTTTTTAAATCATCACATAAAAATTAGTTTAGATTGAATTTATTATAATTTTCTAAAATATATTATGTTTTTATAAATAGTACAAAAATATAATTTCAGTATTTTGGTATGTTAATGACATCATAATTATTTAATAATGGTTTAATAACTAATTAACCACAATTCATGAAATAAAATATTTTATTTAATTTATATCAAGTATTTTTATATGTTGGAATCAATTTCCAAATATATATATATTACTTTCGAAATTCTAAAATGGAAACACCAACATTAAAAATTATATTTTTTCAAAACATTAACATTACTTTTCAAACTAAGTAATATTAAATGATGGTTGACAATTTTGGATTAAAAAAATAATTGGTTTCACATATTCCCAATACCATGGTAATTCCTATGGTTTTTTATTTACCACTACTTAGATGTCGATGGACTTTATTTTGAAATTAATAGACAAATCCCCTAATTTTCTATAAATACATAACCATTTACCCATTTAATTTCACTCCCAATTCATCCTCCATTATGATTTAATACTTTTACTACCCAATGATTCCTCCCAAGGTGGCCTCAATCCCACATGGTCATGATCCTCATGTTTTAGGAACTACTCTTCAAGGTAAGGGAAATTTTCACTTCTCTTTTCCATTCAAGATCCCTCATTATGTGTTATGTCTTTCAAATTTCCAAACTATATTATTCTAACTATTTTATTTTTAATAATTTATGATATTAAGAGTCATTTATGAATTAGATACCCTTTTACTCTCTTTTTTACCCTTTTCTAAAACCTTTTAGTATACCCATTATGCTTCTGATTTTACTTCTCAAAATTCCTATCTTGTAATCAAGAAATCTCCTTTATTTATCCTTATGTGAATACCCAAACAGATTTATTTTTAACAGGGTATTCAACATGATGTAAAAATGATTTATTTTATTCATAAATTTAAAAAAATAAAACCATCATTCCATTTTCATGGGTTATAAACGACATTCAAAAAATTTCATTAAGCAATTTTTAAAATTCCGTGATTTTTATATGAAAAATGTTTCATCAATTCCCATAGGTTACATATGAAATATATTATAATGATATGTGGGGCTCAAATTCATAAATTTATATGAATATTTTTTCCAGATATTGTTCCAATTCATTGTGTAAATAAATTAATCTCTCTAAATGACATGTTTTATGACACCTTGATGAATAACCTTGTTAGTTTTTATAACACCTTGGTGAAAAACCTTGGTAATATGATTATTAATTTCTCATTTAAAATTTGTAGACATATTTACATGTTATGATTCATTTTATTTTTTATTATGATATTACACTTTATAATTTTATAATGCCCTTATGATATACCTTTGGGGAACTGTAGTAGTTACTACAATAGTTACTGAAGCAGTTATTGTTCTGTATTGTAGCAGCCGAAACTATTCACCCGATTTGGGCCTTCGGGCCACCGGTTTGGTCCTACAAGTCTCAAGGGCCTTTGGGCCATCAAAGGCCTTCGGGCCATAGGGCCTTCGTGCCATATAGACCATGGTATAGCCCAGTTCCCACAGAACAGGTCAGAGATGAGAATCAAAGTAATAAGAGTAGGAGCCACTAGAAGTAGAGCTAACTGAATTGGAAGAATGAGAGGGTATGACAGCTGCCATTAGGACCAGGCACCATGTAGATTTGTATGGAGAAATGATAGCTGATCAACAATGCAAGGTGGGGAGACACTTGATCTATGATGCTTAATCTGGGGAGGGGAAGTTCTAGTGTGTTGGGCCTACGGGTCATGTAATGGGCATGGTATGCCTCTGGGCCTTAGTGTCATGTATTGCGGGTCAGTTGGGCCTTGTGCCTTAGGCCTACGGGTCATGTACGAGTTCCCCATCATCCTTTAAAAGGGTTTTTATCATTAATAAAATATAAATGAAGGCATTCGAGTCATTTGGGCCTTTATGATATACCTCATGTTCATATTGGTTTTTCCTCAGGATCATAAGTAAATAGATTCTCTTGTTTCCCTTACTATACCTTATGCTCACCCTATCCTATCTTGTATTTCCCTATGTTGTGATATTAAGTAAAAGTACATATGATGAGCCAATGAAAAATATATTCAAATTGTATATAATAATGTTATTAATTTTCTTGTATTATGTATCTTTTTTCCAAGACATTAAAATTTAAAAGATCATATGTTTGTATATTTTAAATAAAAAGTTATGTAATAAAAAGGTGGGATGATCTAAATTGATCGTTGTTGGAATATATCAACATTATCCAATTGAAGAACCTTAGTTAGCTGTTAATGTCATGAACCAATCTGGGTTGACCCTGAAACAGTCACTCGAGCCGGTCCGCGACATGGCTCGAGAGGCATTCCCGATCCTCCTGGGCTGGCGAAAAGTGCCAGGGCATCAACAGAGGTTGTGGGAATGATTTTTCCCAAAATGAATAAATAAAGTAGCAGAAATAAAAAATATCAGGAGAAGAAAAATAAACCAATTAAAAAGACTAAACAGGAATAGAAGAAAAAATAAAACTGACCAAACACGACGTCCGAAATAACTCTATGCGACCTCGCGGGTCACTCTCCGACTCAATGATCAAGCGTCGCCCTAGGCGAGCACACTCAGGCTATAGCCTTCACAAACACTAAAATGAGAAAAGAACTATAGGACTGAGTACTAAAACTCAATAGGATATCCTTATATCTATTCCCAATGCACTACCTTTACAATGAAAGAAACGTCATTTCAAGTTTGAACTACAATTTAGAAATGTATGTTTTTCTAAATATTTTACTTAAAAAAAAAGTACAAACCATTGCCCTTAAACATTTACAAACATGGGTTCATTTCATTAGTGTCAATGGCTTATTAGAAAGGTAAAGTGATGTTTACATTTTCAAATTTTCACAAAGAGGGTAAAACACTTTCATTTGAAAACCATTTTTAGAAACCTAATCAAAAGAAATTTACCACTTTCCAAGGAAAAAAATACACTAGAAATGAACAACGTAAAACAAAAAGCAGGGGAAATGTAGGTATACATATGATCATCATAATCACTACTGCAAGCAACAAAAGCCTAATAGACATGGGTGCACCTAGGAGATCGAGAATAATCTAGAAGACACCAATACATGGGAAATCATCCTTGTTGACATGTCATGATGAAATCAAAACACACAATACACTCGACCATCCTCTCTCAGGCAGGTAGAGGGTAAATCACATAGTGATAAACCCAATATATTCACATATTATGGGCCACTAGTCAGTAATATAACCTACCAGTGCATCAATAATTCTTAGAATTTTCTCTCAATATGCCAGATTCCCATGTCTCAAGTGTTTGGAATGGGGGTGAGACAACTGATTCCAACCGAGCATCCAATCATATATATATATATATATGATGCACAACAGGAATCACCCTGATCCACTCCATGGGACAACCTCTTGCCTTTAAACCACCCAAGAACTAGGTAGCCTCTTAGCGCGACCTCCAAAACAATCAAATTCAACCAACGTAGAAGATTTATCCTAGGATGGTTTTTATCAAAACATTTTCATCCTTTTCCATAAAGTGTCAAACGGGAATTAAAAACCTTTCACAACCACCACTTTAAAAAAATACAACTTCCTTTGAAGACCAAAACCAGTTTGAAACCATTTAAGGAACCCCCAACACACTACTTCACAGGCTGCCAATATTTATATAAAACCAAACCAAAACATTTCACTTTTTTTTCAGATAAACCGTTAGAACCAACCGGGAAATTTCTCATAAGAACCGAAGTACTCGTTCACGCTTCAAAAGAAATAATTTATCGTTAAAACATAATTAAATTTGATATTCTATGAATTATGTTTAAAATAAAAACTAAAATTCTTTCACTACTGGGTGTCTACTCATCAAGAAAATATTTCAAGTGTCCTGTATAAAATAAACGGCTCTTTTTACACCAAATAGTCATTTAAAAATTAATTGTCTTATATCATCTCACATTTATTAAAATTAATAAAATATTTTATTTTAACAAATAGTGTGCAAAAATAGCAGGAAATAATGTAACATAATATTTAAAAAGCAGTGAAATAGGAACCTACCTCAATATCAAAACAACCTTGGAACCAATGCGCGATGACACAATGTGTGTCTGAAACCACTTGATAAAGTCCAACAGTCTTCATAATAAATATCTAGGACTCGGACACATACAAAAAAACTCACTAGAGCATGCGAACCAAGCAATGGGGAGAAACACTCACCTCGAAACTGAAGCATGATAACGACGCTCACTCGAAAACGCCCTGCGCGGGTCCTAAGAATCTTAAACCAACCAACAAAAACTAACCATTAACTAAAGCCCATAATCCAACAAGAGTAAGATGATAATAATAATAATGATAATAAGAGTAATAATATGAATAAGAATAATGATAATAACAATAATAATAATAATAATAATAGTATTAATAATAATAATAATAATAACAACAACAACAACAACAACAACAACAATAATTATAATAACAATTATAATAATAACAACAATAATAATAAGAATAATAAGAATAATAACAATAATATGAATAACAATAACAAGAATAAGAATAATAAGAATAAGAATAATAGTAATAATACTAATACTACTACTAATAATAATAATAATATAAAAAATAACAAAAAAAACAACAACAATAATAATAATAAGAATAAGAATAAATGTAGATGTAAAAAAACAGAAACCTTTCAAGTGGGGTACGCGGGCTGGCCGGGGTGCAACGAGCTGAAGGAGGAGAGACGTCGGGGTCCTGTGCTGAAGGAGGGTGGCGGCACACAGAGAAGAGGACGAGCTGGGTAGCGGGGGAGCGGGAACGTCGGCTGCTCAGCTGTTGTGCGGCAAGGAGGTGTGTGGCGCTTCGAACTGCAGGAGCAGAAGAAGTGAAGGATCGGGTCGAGTTGGGACGTTCTGTATAGGAAAAGGAAGTCAGCGGTCGGGTAGCAGGTGAGTGTGATGAGGGAGGGTGGAAGAACTGCATGCAAGGGAACCGACGATGGGCTTCCGTGCAAGGCAGATCTAGAGCGGCTGGTGAGGGGGGGGGGTGCGGTGATGGAGGTGGCTCTACCTTTGGGAATAGGAGCCATGTCAGGGAACATGTAGGGGATGCGGGGGTCGGATGGCACAACAGGAGGAGAGAAGAGGGAGGTGCGGCATCGTCTCAAGGCGGCTAGGAGGGTGCCACGACCGCTGGAGGTAGCAGGGAAGGAGGAGGGGGCACTGCTAGGGGGCCGAGGTAGGGAGGCTGGTTGTGCAGTGGCGAACAGAGGAGAGGGAGTCGGAGTGATGGGCTACAGGAGGAGAAGTGGGTGTGCATGGGAGGTCGAGGCGGCACTGCAAAGTCGCGCGAGGAGGGAAGAAGATGAGAGAGGAGAGGCAGACGGGAGGTGAGGGAGGAGAAAGGAAGTGGCAGATGGGAGCAATGGCTACGCGTGGAGGAGAAAAAAATGGGGTGAGCACAACCCTAAAGAAAAGGTTAAAGAGAAAAAATAAAATAAAATAAAATAACATAAAATTAACTATATATATATATATATGGGGCTAAACACCTAATAGCTAAATATTAATGTATCTAATAATAATAATAAAAAGAATAATAAAATTATTATATGGAGAAAATAGCGGTGATAAAAATTGTAATTATGATCATAGTAATGAAGATTAATGAAAAAACACATCTAATAATAATAAAACTATTATCCACAACATTAACAACATCAATGATTATTTATTTATAATATAAAAATAATAATTATAATCATAATCATAATCATAATGATAGAAATAAAAATCATAAAAAATTATTCATTTCCTTTTAATAGTAAAATTAATTATTAAAAGCAGCAAAATTTTTAATTGACATCTATGGATTTGCGCTTTAAATATAAAAACTCTTTATTTCAATTATCCAAAGATATCAGAATGTGCGGTTGTGTGAGTGGAGCCATGTAGAGTTTTCAAAACGTGCTTTGCTTGCACGCCCAATGATGTCGCGTCAAAAGTGCACCTTGTAACAAAGAAACAATGTAAAAATTTGTCTAAGACACACCTGGGACCCCATCAAAAATATTTAAGATTAAGTAAATAATAAAATAAAACACACGCCTAGGTCTGGGTGTGACAATTCTCCCCACTATAATTCTTCCCACCCTCGGAAAGCGACAACACAATCTAGATGATTGATCAACACCTAAGGGTTCCACACAACACGATCCAACCTCTTATCCCGAGGACATCACACCGACTACCAGCGGTACTGAACCTCATTGCCCGAAATAAATTACCAGCCGAGGGGAGGCCTGGACAGGTTTCCCACCATAAGAACTCAACTAGCATTCGGTAATGACTTAATAGAAAACTAAAAGAGACTCACGGTGGGTCTCCCCACCATAAAGGACCGACCTATTAGCGACCGACCAGAAATCCAACATAGGCAAGAACAAGGCCTTACTCAAGCTATAATAAGAACCACAAAAACATTTAAACCATTCACTCCCATCCAAAAGGGATAGGAGTTGATCCCAAAACTCTGCACAAACCAAAACCCTTACCCCATGGGCAGGGAGGGAGGGCCCAAGTATTGGATCACTGAAACTTGGACGAAAAACTACTCACAACTCCCCACTTAGGGATGGACACAACCCAGGGCTGCAACTGATTCACATGGGTGGTCCATGAAAGGTCATTAATCACCACTTTTCATCCAAAAATTCACAATTACTTATATTTCACAAGGGATAAATCCACCATTCTCTTTGTGACAAGAAGAAATTTATAACAACAAATAAACCACAAGAGACGTGCTAAAACTGCCTCACCCCAACGATAGAGGCACAACCTTAAACAGACTCCTTAAAATTCCACGGGGGTTCCGGACTACGTGCCGGCTTCACTCCGAGGACTTTTGGCTGGAGCTCCGATGGATGAAGTGTCTCCTGCATCATAGTCAAGTTCTAATAATCCCAAAATGAAACATACATCTTTTGATCTGACAGATTAAAGGACGTGATTTTAAAATTAAGAACATACCAGTATTGAAGGCCAGAGTTCATCAAAAGACCCATTACATTCCCATACATTTCAAAACCCAAAACACCATCAGTATAAATTCAACAATAAAATATCCCTTACAATAAAAGGAATCTTACACCAAAAGGAAACTTACACCAAAAACATTGAACAAATACCCAACAACACATCACTTCTGAGAACATCCTCCGTGATGCTTTCTAGAAATTCCTCTAAAGAATCGTCGCAAGTGACCTAGGCGTCCACATGCCTGGAAGGGCTTCAGAGCACTTGGGAAGGACATATTCTTGTGACCCAGCTTTCCACACTGATAACACACGAAGATCTCTTGCTCTGAAGAGGTTAATGATAGGTCTTGAGGCCTCTTGATTCCACGACTTTCTCCATCAACATTCATTTTATTACTCATCTCTTTTCCAGAATCTTTACCACTGCTCATAGGGTTAAAAGGAGGGAGGACTACTTCGAGCACTCCTTCCATTTTGGATTCGACATGAAAATATTTTCACTCCACATCGACAAAAGAAGTTATCTTTGGATCTCACACCTTTGACCATAGATCAGGGCGGAGACCCGCCTCGAAGCGTCGAGCCTTCATGGGGTCATTTGTGGTATACACTGAATCATAATAGGACTAGCTCCACAAAGTGCTTGAAATATTCCAACACGGATCTGTCACCCTGCAACAGAAAACCCATCTCCATCCCCTTTCTCACCCTTTCTTCCTCATAGAAATAATGATGAAAGAACAAAGCCTTAAAAAACTCCCAGGTAATCTCTTGATGGGGAATGTACCAAGACACGAAATTCCACCACATCAACGGTGAACCCTCGAGCATGAAGGTTGTAGACATGACCTTCAATGAATCAGGCAACTCAATAAGTTAAATGTACCATTGAATCTTCCACATCCACTCCTCTGCTATGGAAGGGTCTGCTTGACCATAAAAGAGAGGTGGATTTATCTTCTGAAGCTCAATAATAAAATCCTTAGGTTGACAAAATGCACTATGATCACCCATTGAAACATCAAAGGGATAACAGCTGGACAAGGAAAAGTCAAAACCCAATCAAGGCCATCTCAATGGGTGAATAAAACCTCAAAATCAAACACTTCGTAGGTGACAAACTCTAAACAAAAGAAAACAAGTTATCATAACATAAAACCTTTTCTCTTTGAAGACATATTTTAATTTCAAACAATATTAGTGGGTTAAAACCTCATCCTTTGTATCCTTTAGAGTATCAATCACATGCATGTATCTGTGCTACCCTAGGCATCCATCCCTCATATCAGACATCAACTCATAATCCAACATGCCACTATGCATGTGAGCACCCCAAAGACCACCAAATCTAAAACAAAGAAACTTCATTTTACAAAAACAAATCATTTATACCAATTCTTTTAAAAAAAATGCAAAAATTTAAAATATCATTTCAAACAACCATTTTAAAAAACCTTTTTAAAAAAAAACCACTCTCAGAAGTTACAGGAGACCCAAAACATCACAAACAGGGAACTAGTGTCGGTGGGCGACTTAACCATATGTTTGGTGGCCATATTTCAATCGCGTCCCCGACACGAAGAGTATTTCTGGACCATTCCCCTAGATCCACATGGATTTCCAGACCATGAGGCTTAGGTCTATTATCCCACTCCCTTTTTCATATCCCAATCCCAAAACATTTACATAAAATCCCAAATAAACAAATTAAGCGGACTTCCCCTGGAAACCCGAGGATCAAAACGAGCAAGAGTTTGCAACGCTCTTCCTACTCCTACCCCTCAAGTCCCAACAATCCTACTCCATATACCTTGACATCCAAAATAACAAAGGGAGCTCTAAAAAGTGAAATCTTCTAAGATCTGACCTCACTCTAATACCATTTTGTCACAAACCAACCCGGGTCGTCCCTGAACCAGTCACTCGAGCCGGTCTACAACATGGCCCGAGAGGCATTCCCGATCCTCCCAGGCTGGCGACAAGCGCCAGGGCATCAACAAAGGCTCTGGAACCTATTTCACCCAATTTGAATAAATAAAGAAGCAGAAATAAAATAGATCAGTGGAAAAAATTAAACCAACTAAAAAGACTATACAAGAACAGAAGAAAAAATAAAACTGACCAAACATGACGTCCGAACTAACTCCGTGCGACCTCACGGGTCACTCTCCGACTCAACGATCAAGCATCGCCCTAGGCGAGCGCAATCATGCAATAGCTTACACAAACACTAAAAATAGAATAGTACTATACTCGTGAGTATTAAAACTCATTAGGCTAGCCTGATATCTATTCCTAGTGAACTACCTTTAAAATGAAAGAAACATCATTTCAAGTTTTAACTACAATTTATAAAATAATTATTTTATAAATATTTTACTTAAAAACTAGGTACGAACCATTTCCCTTATCCATTTCCAAACATGGGTTCATTTCATTTGTGTCCATGGCTTATTAGAAAGGGAAAGTGATGTTTACATTTTCAAATTTGAACAAAGAGGGTTACACACTTTCATTTGTAAACCATTTTTAGAAACCTAATCAAAATAAATTTAACACTTTCCAAGGAAAACAATACACCAGAAATGCACAAAGAAAAACACACAGAAATGGAAATGTAGGTATACATATGAGCATCATAATCACTAATGAAAGCAACAAAAGCTGAATAGACATGGGTGAACCTAGGAGATTGAGAGTAATCCAGAATACACCAATACATGAGAAATCATCCTTGTTGACATGTCACGATGAAATGAAAATGCACAATAGGCTCGAAAATCCTCTCTCAGGAAGGTCGAGGGCAAATCTCATAGAAATAAACCCAATATATCCACCTACTATGGTCCACTGGTCAGTACCATAACCTACCGGTGCAACAATCATTCATAGAATATTCACACAATATGCCAGATTCCCATGTCTCAAGTGTTTGGAAAGGGGGTGAGCCAACTGATGCCAACCGAGCATCTAATCATATATATATATATATAGCACAACATGCATCACCCAAAGCCACTCCATGGGTCAACCTCTTTCCTTTAAACCACCCAAGTACTCGGGGGCCTCTAAGCATGATCTCCCAAACAATAAAATTCAACCAAGGCAGGATAGTTATTCTAGGAGGGTTTTTATCAAATCATTTTCATCATTTTCCATAAAGTTCCAAATGAGTAGTATACTCCTTTCACAACCACCACTTTAAAAAAAATAAAACATTCTTAGAAGACCAAAACTAGTTTGAAACCATTTAAGGAAACCCCAACACACTACTTCACATGCTAGCAATATTTATATAAAACAAAACCAAAACATTTCACTTTTCTTTAAGATGAACTGTAAGAGCCAACTGGGAAATTTCTCAAAAGAACCAAAGTAATTGTTCATGCTTCCAAAGAAATCATTTATCATTAAACCAGAACTAAATTTTATATTCAATGAATTAAGTTTAAAATCTAAACTGGAATTCTTTCACTACTGGGTGTCCGCTCATCAAGAAAACATTTCAAGTGTCCTGTATAAAATAAACGGCTCTTTTTACACCATATAATCATTTAAAAATTAATTTTCTTATATCATGTCACATTTATTAAAATTTATAAAATATTTAATTTGAACAAATAGTGTGCACAAATAGTAGGAAATAATGTAACTTAAATTTTAAATAGCAGTGCAGTGGGAACCTACCTCAAGATCAAACCGCGAAGACAAAACAACCTTGGAACCAAGGCATGATGACACAACATGTGTCCGAAACCACGTGATAAAGTCCAACACTCTACATAATAAATATCAAAGACCCAGACACATACAAAAAAACTCACTAGAGAATGAGAACCAAGCATTGGGGAGAATCACTCACATCAAAACTCAAACACAGCGACAATGCTCTCTCAAAAACGCCCTACGTGGGTCCTAAAAATCCAAAACCAACCAATAAAAACCCACTGTAAACTAAATCCCATAATCCAACAAGAGTATCATGATTATAATAATTATGATAATAAGAGTAAGAACAAGAATAAGAATAATGATAATAACAATAATATTAATAATAATAATAACAATAATAATAATAGTAATAATAATAAGAACAATAATGATAATAAGAATAATAATAAGAATAATAATAAGAATAATAATTAGAATAATAAGAATAATAATAATAACAAGAATAATAAATGAATAACAAAAACAACAACAACAACAACAACAATAATAATAATAAAAGTATAATTAAAAAAAAAACCCTTCAAGGGGCGTACATGGGCTGGCCAGGGTGCAGCGAGCTGAAGGAGGAGAGGCATCAGGGTCCTGTTCTAAAAGTGGGTAGTGGAACATGGAGAAGAGAATAGGTCGGGGTAGCAGGGGAGAGGGCATTCCGGCTTCTCAGCTGCTATCTGACAAGGATGGGTGGCCGCTTCTAAATGCAGGAGCCGGAGAAGAGAAGGGTCGGGCCAATGTTCAACGTGCTGTAAGGGAAAAGGGAGCTGGCGACCGGGTAGCAGGTGTGTGCGCTAAGGGAGGGAGGACACACTGTATGCAGGGGATCCAATGACGGGCTTCTGTGTGAGGAAGATCTGGAGCAGCTGGCGAGGGGGGGTGCGCCGCTGGAGGTGGCATTGTAGTTGGGAGTAAGAGCCACGTCGGGGAAGCTGTAGGGGCAACAGGGGTCGGCTGGAACAAATGGAGGAGAGAAGAGGGAGGTGTGGAATCATCTCAAGGCCGCTAGGAGGATTCGGCGGCCTCTGAAGGTAGCAGGGAATGAAGGAGATGCGATGCTAGGGGGGCGAGGTAGGGAGGCTGGTTGTGCGGCGACGGATAGAGGAGAGGGAGTCGGAGTGCTGGGCTACAAGAGGAGAAGCGGTTGTGCATGGGAGGCCGATGCGGTGCTGTAGAGTCGTGCGGGGAGGGGAGAAGATGAGAGAGGGGGTCCGGTCGGGAGGTGAGGGTGGAGAAAGGACGTGGTCACTGTGAGAAAGGGCTACGCGTGGAGGAGAAAAAAAACGGGGTGTGCACAACCCTAAAGAAAAGGTTACAGAGAAAAAAACTAAATTAAAATAAAATATATTTATAAACATATATATATATATATGGGGATGAACTCCTAATAGATAAATAATAATTTATCTAATAATAATCATAATAAAAGGAATAATAATATTTATTATATTGACAAAGTAGTGGTGATAAAAATTGTAATTATGATAATAGTAATGATGATTAATGAAAAAAACACATCTAATAATAATAAAACTGTTATCCGCAAAATTAACAACTTCATTGATTAATTATTTATAACATAAAAATAATAATGATAATCATAATCAAAATGATAGAAATAAAAATGATAAAAAATTATTCATTTATCCTTAATAGTAAAAGCAATTATTAACAGCAGTAAAAATTTTAATTTAGAACTATGGATGTGTGTTTAAATATTAAAACTCTTTATTTCAATTCTCCACAGATAGCGGAATGCGCAGTTACGCGAGTGGAGCCATGCAGAGTTTTCAAAACGTGCTCTGCTCGCACGCCCAACGATGTCGCGTCAAAAGTTCACTTCTTAACAAAGAATCAAAGTAAAAATTTATCCAGGACTCACACCGGGCCCCATAAAATATATTTAATATTAAGTAAATAATAAAATAACACACACACCTAGGCTGGGTTGTGATAGTTAAGGATATTATTAAATATCACATAATAACCGAAGATATATTCTTAGTGTATATAAGAGATGAGAATTTCGTCATTAGGGGTTATATAAATGATTTTTTTGAAACAGTTCAAAATGATATAAAGTCATAGTCAAGATACGTTTTCTATCTAAATAATGGAGATGTGAGTTGTAAGAGTTAAAATTGACTAGTTTTCACATATTCTACAATGGATTATCAGTATATAGTAGCTTTTGATGCTTTTATGGAAGCTATATGAATATTTTTAAATGATCATTTTTTACCCAATATGTAAGGCCCCTATAATACTTTATTGTGATAATAATGTAGTTGTTGAACTCTCAAAAGAGTCATGCTCACACCAATTGACAGAGAACATACACTAGAAGTATCTCCTCTTTAGGTTTTTTTAATATGGGTTTTGTTATAGTAATTATAGTTTCTATAGAAAAAAATGTGCAATACCTCATGGATAAAGGCCTATCTTAGCAGAATCATGTGTATCATGTGAGAGTTAGAAGAAAAAAAGTTGTTAGTAGTTTCCTCTACTGCATGTGGGAGAATGTTGGAATTGTTTCCCTAGAACTATTTCTATGTACTTTTTGATAACCTTTTTAAAATCTTTTTAATATTAATAAAATCTTCCTCAAATAATGATAGTCTTTCTATGTTACATATTATGCGATAATATCCTTAGAGTATATGTCACACTAAAAGTTTATATTAGTTCACCGCAATAATGATAACCCATAAGTGACATGAAAATATTCTTAATTATGCTGTCTATAGATGAATGAAATCATTTTAGGGACCCAAATGATTTAGGATATAATTGGTGGGTGCTAAAAAGTCATTGGGGAACCTTCTCATGGTATTTGCCTTTTTTTTATACCAAGTGTATCAAATTATGAGATTGAGACCCACCAATAAGAAAACCACAATTATATGTTTGATTGGATGTTCCTATCTAAGTACATGTGTTTTTATCCTTATGATTTAGTATTATTATTAGCAAGTATTCTAAGTTAATTACTTTAATATATTTATGAAATATGAAATTAAATTTGTACACAGAGAGTATGGATTCATTTTGGTGTGTCATTGACAATATTTAATCAATGAATAATTCTTGAACGGATTTTCCATTCTTTTCTTTAACCGAAGATGATATCTCAGACCCTTTGATGGAAATGTTATATCCAATGTAAATCCAGGTCCATGGTGTTCTATAAGAAATTTTATTTTTAAAAATTCAATGAATGATACCTCAAGCATATAGGTTATTGGCACCAGTATGTAACCTTCATGATTATGGATATTTTGATAAAATTATTATACTAAACTTTAATCATATGTATAATGTATTATGTCATTACAACATTATATTCTTTTTTATGGGTTCCTTGGCATGTTGCTAGATGATAAAATTTGACTTTAGATATCTTTTCCTAATTCAACTTGGAATGAGGCTGATAGGGTCATACAATAAGTGTATTTAGAATCTTAGTTGAATAATATATTATTATTTTTTGTTTAATAAGTTTAATAAATATTATTCCCACCCATGGTTTAATAAATATTAATGTTTCTTGATCACTTGTATTCTATCATTAGTTATTTTAAAGAATATTATGTGAGCTGAATATTTGATAAATATTTATTTTTTATTTAGTTGATATAATATTCATTTATTTATTTCTGAATAATGAAATGATTTTAATTTATTAAATAAATAATCACTATTAATCTTCTTCTAAATATTGTGGAGTAATTGAGGTCTGAGATTAATGGTCTGATGAGAAATAATATATATTGGCTATTATTTGAATAAAAAATATTTAATTGTATTTTCATATTTATCAAATTTCAAGAAATATTTATATTATTTTTATTAGAGAAATGGGGTTCTTTAGGTATTAGATGAATAATAATGGGTTGTTTTGCAATAATTTATTTCTAACCCTAGCGGTATAAAAACCTAATTGTATTATTTTTTAGGGGAGATTTTTTTTTCTATTATGCACACCCAAATATTCAGAATCCTCTTAAAGTCCAAGAGATCTCCCTTCTCATGGAATTCATTAAATAATTGAGTAGAATCTTCATCCACCTTCCACTATTTGTTTTAGATAAAACATGGAGAATCTATTGGAAAAAATTCTCTAGGTGATCAATGGCGAACAATGTATGTGATAAGATCTTCCATACTAGCAACTTGATATTATTATGCTGATGTTTAGATACTTTTTAGAACTGGTTTATATCACCTATATAGTGAATATATTCTTAATTATTATAACACCTTAATACAATGATGTTGATATTTTGTCAGATCCATCAATGAAAAAATAATTCACGTAAGGCAATTCTCTAATTTCTTAAATTATTAATCTATAATATGTGAAGATCCTTCACATCAGTTCTAGAGTAAATTAATATTCTACATTATATTATTCAATTCCATTTATCAAGTATTTATCATCTTGTCAATCTCAGATTAATCATCAATCATGAAAAAAATAAAATTTGGGCATGACCCATTTGATGCTTCCTCTACGCCCAAAACCTATAGAATACACAACAAACTCAAATTAATTCTTATAAAATACCTCATTTACATCCCAAATAATCCACTCCCATTTTATTGATATTTTTTCAAAATAGTTTCCCCAAATCTCATCTATGTCAAGATGCTTTCCAACAATAAATCAAATGTGTCGCTGTAATTATTTTGTCTTGTATAATCATTTATCAATATATTCTTCTTCCAACTCTTTATAAATGTCTTATAACCAATGAAATATAATGGTAAAACTATTATTATTTTTTCAAAATGTAATTATATTAATTTAATAACCATTATATACCATCCCCCTTTATTAAGAAAATGAAAATTGTTGTTGTGTTTTGTGTGGGTTGTTGCCTCTATGAATGACTAGTTTTATTTTTTCTCAAAAAATTACACTGATCATTAAAAGTGGGTATTAAATGAATAAATAATATATTTATAAAATTATAGGAAAAGTGATAAATCAATCACTACCTTCTTTTCATTCTATAGAAAATGAAAACCTCATCTATGTATTTGTGTGAAATACCACCTCCATGGAATGATGCATTTCATTTTTCATAACCACACTATCTGGATTATTTTAAAAATGTATTTATTGAATTAAAATATTTTTTATTACTTGAGTAATGTTCTTTAAAATTTATATTAATATTTAACTCATTATTAATAAACAATCATTTTTCATCCAAAATTACCAAAAAAGCACGTAACTGATTCAATCTAAGAGAATCATGAAAAAAAAATCTAAAACAGTTTAATTAAAAAGTTATAAATGTGTTAAAATATTCAATTCTAGTACCTTGGATAATATAGTAATAATTGAATTTTATTTAATGAATAGAGACTAACATTGACATTTTAAATCACGTGTTAAACAAACAAACTCTCTAATATCAGATGATGAATATAAACTAAAACTAAATAATAAATACATAATAAATTGTTATAATTTAAATGTATATGTTGTAATAGATATGAATAACTTTATGAAATAAGTTAATAATATGATTATTTTTTTATTTGTGAAGGTAAAGTGCCTTCATTAAATTCAAAAGTAAAGGTGATAGTTTTCCGTTGACTTAATATCCATTTATTGATTCTTGAACTATCATTCAGAATTATAATCCTTTAAGATTATATTTAAATTATATTTCATCTTTATCAATGTAAAATAAATATTTACATTTTCTTATTCTTATATTTATGTACGTTCATCTCTTTTAAAATCTTACATTTCTAATATAACTCTCATCCACCCAAAGTATTTATTTTCTCTTCTAAATCCATACTCTTTATTCCCTAAAATGTTCTTCTTTATTTGAAATCCAAATTTATATTATTTCATGTTACCGTCATATTACTATTTTCCCCTTTTTTAATATGAATTTTTAATAATTGTTTTTGAATATGTGGGTTTCAATAAAGATATTTTTTTATTAAATGTTGGAATGGTTTTTCCATTCCCAAATGTACTTTTTATTGTCATATCCACATTTCCTTTACATAAAAGTTATTACTTTTAAAGTATTCATCTAATATATTTCAATTAAAATAATATTAAAAATATTATTCTACCAAATTCCACAAAAATGATATTTTTTAAAGAGGCTAATAACGTTTTTTCTTTATGAAAATTTTAAAAAATATCTTCTAATGATTAATTTATATTTTGTATCTATTTCCTATTCCACTCCAATATATATCACCCCTTTTAGTGTTATTTTTTTTGAATCCCCTTTGAAATTACTTTATGAAATACTCCTTTTGGATGATTGGTGTAATGTCTTGACCAAGCTACCACAAACTGGTTCTTTGAGCCAATTGGTTCCATGACCTCAAGTATACCTTTACATATGCTAAAGGCTTCATACTAGAAGTGATGGTCTAATATATATCATAGGAAAACAATACCCTCTTTTTCAAAGTATCACAATAGTATAAATTAATACTAATAGTCAAAAATAATGATAACCAGAACAATACCATCACTAATAAGGACTAACATCACATGGTAAACCCAAAATAGGAACACACTATCAAAACCAAAGTACTAAATATTTCATTTCATAATAAGTATCATGTTCCAAATGAAAACCCAAAATAAAGACAATGAAAACTCTCAATATGATCGGAAAATCATGTATGATTCCTTCATTGATGCTCTATCCCACTCATCCATATAAAATAGGGCTCTCCTCCTTGTCCTGCACTATTTTCATATAGTCTATTCGGTTACCGATTAGGAAGCCCGAGTAAGGGGTGAGTATAAATCAATAGGCCCCCACCAACAGAATCTAAAAAATATCTAGACTATAACAGTGCATTTAGTTTTATAAGGAATAAATTACAATTGAAAATTTATGTAGTTTTCATTTTATATTATTCATTAATTAACCACATAAATCCTTGGTTTAATGATAACAGATAAACCAAAAATAGATGCTTCAACCCATTCTTGAATCTGAACCATCAATCAAGGGATATCACTTTTTATTCTATAATGGGTTACCACTATTCAATCAATTCCAAATTTACATTCAAACCAATAGGGGTCAAGAGAAGTTGTCTGGAACACCATGGGTGTTTGGAACAGTAGTCCATGTTAAACAACTAAGTGATCACATGATATATATATATATATATATATATATATATATTGTTGGCCTACAACGTCACCCTAGAACCCAATGGGTATTTGGAGTAGAAGACTCTATCTTAAAACTTAGAAAAACAAATCATATAATATATTTCCACATTATCCACCACTTATCAGCCAACTCATAATCTAATTATTCACCCATTTCATAATCACAAGGAAAATCAATTGGAATACAATTTCCCAACGTGGCAATTTCTGTTTCACAATTACATACAAGCAATTATAATAACAATATGAGATTTGATAGTTATAACAACTACCATAAGATCGTTAATGAATGTTCACCAAACCTAAATCCACAAATTGATATGGAATGATCAAAATCGCAATGGTGTCGAAGATCTATGACCAATACCAAGGATCAAGATCCAAAGGATTAAGATCAATTAAAACCTAGATCAAAACCATCGCCAAAAAAGTAAAAAAGCATTTCTATTTATTAGTAATTAGATATGGGAGAGAGGGGAAACAAAATGGAGAAGGAATAACATACCATAAAATATATAATCCTTCAATCAGAACTTAAATTCTACAATAAATGGGTTCAAAGATCCCTCTATTCCTCCCCTGAGCCTCAAATATTGAAGGAAATATGATTAGCTAAAGAGAGGGTGAAAAGGACTAATATATGGGGGTATTGGGAATTGTTTTTAATATTTTTGGACGAATTAATTCCCATGCAGTCTGTTTCTTGGGTAGGGGCACAAAAGTTTACAAACTATGTGCCTAAATTGTGTAACCCTACATAGGGTCACACAGTTTCTTTTAAGTGGTGCATGGTTTGACTATATGGTCTTTTCCTTTTCTAGAGTTATCTCTAGTGAAACAAAAAGTACTTTTATTTTTATTCATGTTTCTCTCGTTGGAGTAATGACATGGAGAGTGTTTGGGTGGTGTTTTAGGAAAATTTTGAGAAAAGGGAATTGTGAACGGTTGGCGCATGATTAGAGTATACTATATGCCCATCCTTGCTAACCATGTAGACCTAAAAAGAGGGAATCTATATGGCTATCATATGGTTTGATAAACTGTACACCCAAACCTAGTTAACCATGCAACCCTAGACAATGAGGGACCTCACTGTTGGTGTACAATTTCTTAAATAGTATACCCCTAACTAAAAAAATACGCACACCATTTTATTTTACCCAAAACTTTATTTAAAAATACCTCAAACCCTAGAAACACCCTCATACTGACCTTTTCTTTTGAATAAACATTTTTGGGCAATTTTCGAGCATTCTAGATGGGTTTTAAGGCTACTGACCTCTATTCTTGGAAATTCAAAGTAGAGATCTCATATCTGCATATCTCTATGAATATAGTTTCTTCATGACTAATTTCACATCTCACTTGCATTCTTATCCCAGTATTTTAGATGGTTGTCGACTCTATTTTTTTGGATCTAGATATTGATATATTGAAACTTGATTTAGTCTTATTACATCTAGATCTAGAGGTATTAGATCTTGATTCATTTTATTTAGAATTTAGGTTTCATATCTAGACCAGGCTCATCATTACGTTCTTAATAGATATGCATAAAATTGGGTTATTTTTCATAAAAAATGATTAATTGAATAATTATCTCGTGCTATGAGGTTGTTCCACTCAAATTTTATATATCCTTTGATTATAATTATTTATCACCGTTCTTGTGTTTGGTGGTTTTAAATTCAAATCCCATAGTTTTGATTTATAATTACGTATATTCATGTTGAATAATTTCTAGATATATTTATAAATTATATTTCCAAATGGAATTAAAAAATTGTGGTAAATTAATTAATTATGTAATTATGAAATTATGAGATTTATGGATTTTTTAACGAGTTAATTAATTAATGGATTAATTATTATTGAGTCAATAAGGTTTTACTTATGAAATTTCCATTCCTTCTTGTTTTAAAAATCACAAACCCCTTATACTTAAGAATATTGATATTTTACCTCCATAAGGAAAATTTTCTTCATTAAGGAAATTTACCCTATCCTCAATTTTTTTCCTCTTATACATATCAATATTTTTCTTAAGAATAAAAACCAGATTCATACCCAAAACCCAGAAATCATATAATTTCAAGAATTAGATTATTTTGTTTTTAGGATCCAACTTCTGAATAAGAACTGTAATGAAATTCCACACCAAATTCTGGATACGAGCTCTCAAGAGTTCAACTACGAATTCTTATGAAGTTTGAATCTGAACTTTCATGATTTTGACTCCAAACTCTTATGAAGTTCGACTCTAAACTTTCATAAGTTTGACTCTGAACTCTTATGAAGTTAAACTCCAAACTTTCATGAGTTCGACTCCGAACTCTTATAAAGATCAACTCCAAATATTCATGAGTTTAACTTCGAACTCTTATGAAATTAGACTCCTAACTTTCATGAGTTTGACTCCAATATCTTATGAAGATTGACTATGAACTTTTACTAGTTCGACTTCGAACTCTGCAAGTTCATATTCAGAACTCTAGTGAAACCAGTCTCCGAATTTCCTGAGAAATTCAGACTCCAGACTTCTACAGACTTCAGGTTCTGAATTCATATAAAATAGAATCTGAACATCATTTTATTATAGACTCCGAATTTCATTTTTGTTTAGACTATAAACTTTTATTTACTTACATTTTGAATTCTAGTTTTACTTATGCTTACACTTGTTTCATTGTAAAACGATGGTGTGCTTTTAGTTACACATGTTTTTTTATAAAATGATGTCGTCCATTCTGTTTCTAATTAACCATTGGTTTAGTGTCACATGTAAAGGTCCCTCTGATATTCAAGGAAAATATGACCATTAGAGGAGGGAGTCGATCGTTGGACATTTGCCTATAAATAGAAGCTCATTTGAAAGAGCTCTACAAGAAGTTGATCGCTCTAGAGACCACATGATGTTAAGGTGATTTCTAGAGAGAAAAGTTTTTCATGATTTGTGAATACTAAACCTCTCATTCAGATTGCTTCGTGCAACTCCAAATATTGGTGATTACATTCGAGGGATTCTGGGGATAGGAAGACATAGTTGCCGACTACCCTGAAGTTCTAGGGCTTCATTCCTGAGGAAGACAGAGGTTCCAACTACCTTGAAGTTGAGGTCTTGTGAGGATAGCAAGGCAGAGACCCCGATCTTAATATCGAGGAATTACGCTGGTGTGCGTAAGACAGACTTGCTTGAAAGTATAAATCAAGGTACCTTTATCGAAGGTTATCGGATACCCTTCTCTTTGGGTTAAAAGAGTTGTTTTTTGTTAATTGTAGTTGTACTACTTGTTTTTCTGCTGCATACTGTATAGTAAGGAAAGTATAATCCTCTTCTATTGCCTTACACCTGTAATCTGATTCATTTAGATTCTATACACTTTAAGGTATAATTTCTTATTGTAAACTCTAGTTAAGTTTCAATTTCCAGATACATATTTTTGGAACCTGTTTTCGGAATCACATTCCATATTCAAGGAAGTACATAGAACTAGAAGTTGGTAACTTCATACCTTGTTCCAATTCTCCAATTGGTGTTAGAGGTTTTGGGAATTTGCATAGTTTAACTTTGTTAAACATAGAACTTTCCTTATCTAAGGAAATTTTTAAAAATGTACAATTCACCCCCTCCTCTTATATATTGAGCATCTACATCATTATTTAGATCCAACAATTGGTATCAGAGGGGGTCTCTGAAATAATTATACTAACATATATGTTTTCCATGCTCACTTTTTCATTAATATTCATCCTTGCATAGAAAGACATTGTCATTCTGAATTTTCATTCCAAAATGTCATTCTGAATTGTTCATTCCGAATTTTTTCATTCTGAACTTTGAGGTTACGAACTTTTCCTTCTAACAAGTTTGGTTTCCAAATCTTTTCATAGATATTGAAGGAATAAATGTTAGATCTATTGAAAATCTAAACCCTACAAGACCACCAATCTTTGATGGGAATGATTATGAGTAATAGAGAGATCGAATGAAGACATTAGTTATGAAAACTGGAGTGGATAATTTTGTTATGCTTACTAATGATTATAAAACTCCTGATAAGGAAGTTAGAACTTTCACTAACTAGGAAAAGAAAGAATATCAACTCAATTATAAGGTACGCAATACTTTACTATGTTCAATGACTAGAAATTTATATAGCCAAATTTCTTCTTCTGAAGTAGCTAATTGTATCTAGAATAAGTTATAGGTTACACACTTTGGCACTTCTAAAGTGATTGAAACTAGGAGAGCTATGCTTAGAGATGAGTGCCATGGCATTAATTTTCCTTATGGTGAACCAATTTGTAAAGTTCAATAGAGATTTATGACTATAGTGAATAGTCTTTAGTCTATGGGAGAGAAAGGGTTAGATGATGAATCTCTTGTGGATAAGATAATTGATATTATGCCTAATGAGTGGGAATCTAAGAGAACAACTATTGATGAGAATAGGAAGGTTAATCAAATTTCGTTAGATGAACTCTTTGGAACTCTTCTCCAACATGAAACAAGAATGAAAAGGGATGCTGACAAAATCAAGAAGAAGAATGGAAATGGTACTGTTTCTTTTACAACAACATCAAATAATTTGAAAGCTAGGACTCCTGAGAGAGTAACCAGATCAAAGCCTTAGAAATTTATTATCCAATCCGAATCTAGTGAGAGTGAAGTCTCAGAAAATGAGTTAGCAGATCTTTCTCGAAGAATGAAGAAGATATCTAGTCAGAAAAATTTCCAATCCAAGTATATGAAAAAGGAAATGAAATATAGGAAAGATGTATAAGTTACTTGTTATGAATGCAAGAGAGCTGGACATATTAGACTGTATTGCCCTTTACTCAAAAAGAAAGAAAGAAAAGAAAGACATTCTGAAAGGAACATAAAGAAGTATTATAATGGCAAAGCTAAGAATGTTCTGAAAGCTAATGACACCTAGAGTGCCAGTGGTGGTGACTCTTCAGATGAATCTTCTGATTATGAATCTTCAGGACAGAAGAATCGTTGTCTTAAAGCTAGATTTCCTATTAACAATCATTTCATTATGGATAAGGTACACAATGAAGAATCTTTGACCAATGTTTCTTTAAATTCTAATGATAGAAAATATTATAACTCTTTAGATGAATAATCCTCTTTTTATGAAGAAAATACTACACCTACCTATGAAGAATTTTCTAGGTTTGCTGAACTTCTTGAGATTAAGAATTCTAAACTCAATAAAAAACATGATAAAGAAAACTCTAGGAATAATATACTTACAAAAGAAATATCATATCTTTATAAAGATCTCGATAGAAAAAATGCTGATTTTATATGTATTTCAAAAAATCTTGAGGAAGTATGTTCCGAGAAGAACAATCTTTCTAAAGAGTTAGAAAAAGTAATTTCTATGAAAAATATTTCCGAGCCTAGATCTAGTTCTAAATATAATGATTTTGAAGATAAAAACATAATTATAAAACTCAAGTCCGAAATGTTTTCTTTAAAAAAGTATTTTTCAAACTTTAACCATGGTAAAGAAAATTTTAATAAAATTTATTGACAAATACAAACTTTAAGAAACAAATCCAGATTTGGTTATACCCGTGCAAAACAATTTTTTAGTAATAAATACTTTGTTCCACAAAGTGCCCCATTTTGTACCAAGTGTCAATATGGCGGTCACTAGGCAATGAATTTCTCCTTAAAAAAACCCAATCTCTAGGTTTTCATAATGCTTAATTTTCTAAGAAGATGTGGGTGCCCAAAATTTTGTCCTTAGAAAATCTCGGATCCAAACAAGTTTGGTTTATGAAAGTCTAATTCTTTTCTTATTTTCAGAAAAATAAAGGAAGTACCAACAATAATACATGGTACATGGATAGTGGATGTTCCCAGTACAAGACTGGTAACAAAATTTATTTTGAAAAGATTATCAAAATGAAAGGAGGCAAGGTAACTTTCAGAGATAATGATCAGGGAGAAATTGTTGGTATAGGTAATATTGTTCTTCTTGGTAAACCTTTGATATCAAATGTTTTATTTGTTAAGGGTCTTAAGCACCAACTCATTAGCATAAGTCAGTTATGTGATGAAGGATACCTTGTGAATTTTAGGAATGATAAATGATTATTCAAAATTCAAAGGAAGAATTTATTCTCTCATCCAATAAGCAAGAGAATGTTTATACTATAAACATAGAAGACCTTAGGAGCCAAGACCTACCTTGCCTTAGTGCAATGGAAGATCATTCTTGGTTATGACATATAAGATTAGGTCATTGTAACCTTACGAACTTATGTAAACTGTCTAAGAAGAAATTAGTTAAGGATCTACCAGAGCTTATATTTTATTCTTCTAATGTTTTTGATCCTTTTCAATATAGAAAGCAACATAAATCTAGTTTTAAATTAATTGGTGAAGTCTCAACAACTAATGCATTACAGTTAGTGCACATGGATCGTTTTGGTCCAACACAAACTAGAAGCATTAGAGACAAATACTATGTGTTTTTTTAGTTGATGATTACACTAGATTTATATGGGTCTATTTTCTAGTAAAGAAGACTGAAGATTTTTATTATTTCAAAAGTATTATAGCCCAAGTTAAAAATGAGAAAAATATTCCATTGAAAACTATTCATAGTGATCTTGGAGGAGAATTTCAAAATTCTGATTTTGAAACCTTTTGTAGTAGAAAATGTATTACTCACAACTTTTTAGCACCTAGAAATACTCAACAAAATGGTGTAGTTGAAAGAAGAAATATAATTCTTCAAGAAATAACTATAACCATGTTGAGGGAATATTATATAGCTAGAAATTTCTGGGCTGAAGCTGTAAGTACTACTTTTTATACTGTAAATCAAGTTTTGATTAGACATTTCCTTAATAAAACTCCTTGTGAGTTATAGAATGGTACAAAACCTAGACATTCCTACTTCAATGTTTATGGATGCAAGGTATTAATCTTGAATACTAAAGACAATCTACACAAATTTTCACCAAAATATGCTGAAGGAATTTTCTTAGGCAACTCCAGAACTTCTAAGGCTTATAGATTTTTCAATAAAAACACTTGTACTGTTGAGGAAACAATGCATGTAAAATTTGATGAATCTGATCCTTTTGTTTTTATACCATCACAACCTATATGCTCGGATGTGTTTTCAAAAACGGATTATAAACCATTGATAGAATATACTTCTAATAAAGAAAATGTTTAAAAAGATACTTCTGAAACATTTACCCCAGAAGACATTCTACCATATGTTGATGAACATGTTTTAAAAATCCCAAATCAAGTGTTTCATAAGAATCATCCTAGTGATAGTATCATTGGTGATGTAAATCAACCTGTAAGTACTAGAAGTTCCTTTAGAAATGAAGTAGAACATCTAGCATTTCATTCCCAATTAGAACAAAAAATCACTAATGAAGTTTTAGGTGATGATGATTGGATAAATGCCATGCAAGATGAACTAAATGAATTTGAAAGGAATAAAGTCTATACCTTGGTTGAAAGACCTAATGAAACTTCTGTTATTAGAGTAAAATGGGTCTTTGAAAACAAATGTGATGAAAATGGAGTCATTTTATGAAATAAATCTAGACTAGTTGCTAAAGGCTATAATCCACAAGAGGGAATAGACTATGATGAAACCTATGCTCCAGTAGCTAGACTTGAATCTATTCGTATCTCACTTGCCTTTGCAGCAATCTTCAATTTTAAACTTTTTCAAATGGATGTGAAATGGGATTTCCATAATGGTTAGGTTCAAGAAGAAGTTTTTGATGAACAACCTCCCAGCTTTGAAGACACAAAACATCCTGATCATGTTTTTAGACTTACCAAAGCTTTGTATGGACTTAAAAAAGGCCCACGAGCCTAGTATGATAGACTTACAAGATTTTTTCTTCAAAATAACTATGTTAAGGGAAATACAGATTTAACCCTTTTTATAAAGAAAGATAAGAAAAATGTTTTGATTGTTTAAATTTATGTTGATGACATCATATTTGGTTCAACTCAGCAATCTTTAACTGATTCTTTTGCAAATATAAGGAAATTAGAGTTTGAAATGAGTATGATGGGTGAGTTAACTTTTTTTTTCCATGGTTTTCAAAATTATCAAAAACCAGAAGGAACCTATATATCTCAAAATAAGAATATTAAATATCTTCTTAAAAAGTATGGATATTACAACACTTAGAGTATAAGTACTCCCATCAGTACCTCAAACTCTTTAGATCTTGATGAAGCTAGGAAACCAGTAGATCAAACATATTTTTGAGGTATGATAAGAATCCTACTATACTTGACAGTTAGTCGACTAGACTTGATGTTTTCAATATGTTTATGTATGAGATATCAATCCAATCCTAAGGAATCTCATTTAAAGGTGATAAAATGATTTTTTCGCTACTTAAAGGAAACCATGGATCTAGGATTATTTTATACTTCTGGAAATGATTTTGTTTTAAAAAGCATTTCGGATGCTGACTTTGGTTGATGTAGAATAGATAGAAAGAGTACATCCGGAACTTATCATTTCTTAGGAGATTCATTAGTTTCCTGGTCCTACAAGAAGCAACATTCTGTAGCACTTTCCACTACTGAAGTAGAATATGTAGCAGCTAGAATTTGTTGTGCTCAAGTGTTGTGGATGCACCACACACTTACAGATTAGGGCTTGAGTTTTACTAAGAATTAATTTTTTTGTGATAACACAAGTGCCATTTCCCTAAATATGAACCCTGCACATCACTCACGTGTAAATCCATAGATATTAGGTATCACTTTCTTAGGGATCACACACTTAAACGAGATATCATTCTTCAGTTTATCGGAACAGAAGATCAACTTGCTGATATTTTCACAAAATATTTACCCTCTGATAGATTTTAATACATTATACTGATGTTAGAAATGATAACCATAAGGTAATACATCTTCATTACCTTCCTATTTAACAACTCTCCATACTATAATAAAACTTATTTTTCATAGGGGGAGTACATTTGTGTGCTAGTTTAACCAAAATTTTTGTTGACAGTTTTGTAACTTAAATTTTTTCATAACAATTTTTTGGAAATTTCCTAAATGGAAATTCTTGGAATGAATAATTTTGGAATGGAGATTTTCGTAAGGAAAAGTATGGTAATGAAAATATCTGGAACCGAAATATTCGTAATGAGAATTTTCAGAACTGAAATTTTCGTAATGAGATTTCCGTACTGGAACTGTCATAATGAGATTTTTGTACTGAAATTTTCATAATGAGATTTTCGTACTGGAACTCTCATAATGAGATTTTCATACTGAGATTTTCATAATGAGATTTTCGTACTGGAACTATCATAATGAGATTTTCATACTAGAACTCTCGTAATGATATTTTCGTACTGGAATTTTCGTAATGAGATTTTCGTACTAGAATTTCGTAATATTTTTTTAATGTTTTTTCGGTTTTAGATTCATTTCTTTAAGAAGAATATTACCACTTACGAACAATCCTTCTAGCCAACCTGAAAGGTATGATTTCCATACTTAAGTTTTCGTAATCATATTTTGCTTTCTGGTATTTTCCTGTTTTTTAAAAATAATTCAGATTCTAGTTTTCCTTAAATCCGAATGTTTTCCTTAAAACCTCAAATGATCGGAGTCAAGTTTTCTTTGCGGTAAATTTCTCAACCATCAGATCAAATCAAAAAGTTTTTCAACCATTAGATGTCTTTTGGAAGACCAAAGGTCACATCCATCACCTATATAAAGGGGACCCCAAGATTCGTCCCATATCGGTTTTTCAAAGCTTTCACATCTTGAAGCCATGTTCTCTTCTTAAGACCGGTTCCGATATTTGCAAAGCAATTCTGAATCCTTCAGAACTCTTCACTCTGAATGTCTGTTGAAGCTACATCTTAAGATATGTCAACTTCAAAACCAATCTATAAGTGGTTAATCTTTATGGAAATGTTAGTTCATCCATATTTCTTCAAGTTCGATTCTCTTATAACCAAAAATATTAGATTGAATGGCTGGGAACATGTATGCTTGTATAAATCAGAGAAACATGATCTGGTTTACACTGACCTGCTAATCGAGTTTTATGAGTCTGTTTCCTTCCAGATGGAAGATGGAAGAGACTGGTTTTCATTTAAGTCTTATGGGATGACTTAAAAGTAATCTTACACCAAGGCCGCGTGCTTGTTTGTTTTAGCCTATGAAGGGGAAACTGAGTTTTGCTCACATAAGCTTCTAGATGATCAAGGAAGTTTCAACAAGGTGAGGGCTTTGAAATGCCTTGGACTTAAAGATGCTACAACTACTAATATTTCTCATCTCACTCCAAACAACAAGATTCTACAACTATGGGTACAAGGTATTCTCGTACAAAAAAGAGGTGACAAGGATAATTTGAAGAAAAGTGATATCTATGTCATAGATTTCTTGGTAAATCTAAGAAAAATAAATTTGATGAGGCGTGTCTTGATTACGATCAGGGATATAAAAGAAGGGAACCTGAGAGCTCAAATAATTATGTACCCTGCCTTAATATCTAAGATTATAGTTTGGTGCTTATAATCCTTCAAGGTCACATGAAAATCAAAAGTATGTAATTGTACGCTTATGCTGGTTAGTGTTTATAACTAGAAGAGGATGAAGATGGATTTTTCCAGTGAATCCGGAGAATTTTACCCTCTATATGTGGAAGAAGTTTAGGAAGCTCAGAAGGATGCACAAACTCTGGAACCATCCAAAAATACAAGGAATAAGAGAAAGATTAAGGAATTGGTTGCTGATAAACAAAATTCCAAGTCTAATGAAACTCATCTTGCTCCCCCCAAACCAAAGAAGTAGAAAACATATATAGATGAAGTGGCAGCCAAGTGGAGGTAAGACAAGGAAAAGAGGAAATAAGGGGATCCACAGTTTGGATTGAACCCTACAGAGGCTAAGGCACTAAAATAGAGAACTGTAGATGAGTTCAAAAAGCAGGGAAAACAAATAAGATTATAAAAAAGATGTCTGAAGCTGAATTGGTGCAATCTCTTTTGGGAGATACTGAGATAGCTTCTGAAATGCTTTGCGTTTCGGAAACATTCGGTACTGAACCACTACCATAGACTCCCGCCAAGAAGTTATTTTATCGTGAAAAATATAATGGTAATGATATGGTTGTTGAAGAAGAAATATCAGCTGGAGAATAAGTAGAGGAAGAAGATAAATAAGAATAAGAAGAAGAAGAAGAAGAGGGAAGTGAAGATTTGAATTCCTTGATCAAGAAAGTTGAAGATTATAAAGAGAAGCCAGAATCCGAAAAAATAGACACTCCGGGAAAGGGAGAAGAAGATGAGAATGATGAGTTTGAGGAAAAACATGAATAAAATGTTTTGTTTGATGAGGAAAGATCCTATGAGAAGGATATTCAAGAGGAGGGACAAGAAAAGGAGAAACCAGATGAAGACCAGATTATTCATGTTTCTGAATCCAAGTAAGTATCTCTTGATGAGGAACCCATTCCAGAGAATGATAAAGGGAAGCAATTTCTATTGGAGACACCAATAAAAGATATTATAAATATGAAAGTAGTTGGTGGTACCTCTGAAAGGAAGTTGGTTCAGTATGAAGAAGAATAATCTCCGAGAAAAGTTTCTGATTCGGATTCATCCGCACAAAGTCATGATTTTATTGTTGAGTCTTTGAAAAAGTTAGTGAACGTTATTCCAATCTATCCCACCATTGACACTAGATGTCAAATGCTTCCGCTAAGCCAAAACCAAAAATCAGAGTCACTATCCATACTAATGGATAAGTGTGTGAAGATCGAAGCTGAATAAAAAAGTTTCTTTATTGATTATGATGTGCATAGAAAGTCCTGCAGTAAGGTAACAAAGTTGTCTAAGAGAGTTGATGAAGACTTAGTGCAGTTTGAAAATTTCCAGGTTGAAGTTTAAATTGCTTTTGACATGGATCAGAAAATGTTTAACGATCTTCATGAAAAGCTGGCCCAAGAGAAAAATTCTCTTAATCAACAGGTTAGTGACCTGAATGGGAAGCTCAAATGAGTTTCTCAGAATTTGAAATGTGAAAGAAATTTCCGGATTGAGTTTAAGGAAAAGTTGGAAAAGCAAGATGATTTAATAAAGATGCCGAGAGAAGCCATGGAGGCTCAGGTCGAAGCTTTGAAAGTTCATGGGGAAATGATCTCAACTTTGGAGAAGCAAGCCGAGGAAGACCAACGAGATTTGAAGAAACTCAAAACCTTATTAAAGAAGATGATCCTGAAGGAAAAGTAAGACAAATAAACCCACTCCAATATTTTGTTGTATTTGTCTTTCCTTGTAAAATTCTTGACAACTCTAATGAAATGTTGTTTGGTTGCCTGTATATTGTAGTGTTATTACTAATCTTTCAGGTACCATATTTTCCATTCCCATACATTATTTTTGAAAATAACAAAGGGGGAGAAGGAAAAAGAACTATTCCTAAGGGGGTGAAGGAAACAAAACTATTCCTAAGGGGGAGAAAAGGAAAATTTAAATTGATGAGGAAAAATTTCTATGTGAAATATCCGTAAAGGGGGAGTTGCTCACTATGAATTTTTTCATTTCCATAATATTGAAAACTCCAATCTGGAAATTCAGAATACAATCCTTAGAGTTTCAATGCCTAAGAGGGAGTTAGTTTTATTCACTTTTATCCATGAACAACGGGAGATAAGTTTTAATTTCAAAGTCTAATGAAAATTTTCAAAGTCCTTATATTCTTTTTCATAAGGATGTATGTGTTTTCCAAAAAGAGGAAGATTTTTGAGTCAGTAAGGTTTTCCTTATGACTTTTCTATTCCTTTTTATTTTGGAAATCACAAACACCATATACTTATGAAAATTGATATTTTACCTCCATAAGGAAAATTTTCATATTTAAGGAAATATACCCTAGCATAATTTTTTTTCTCTTATACATATCAATATTTTTTATAAGAATAAAAACTGGACTCATACCTAAAACCCCAAAATCATATAATGTCAAGAATTGGAGTATTCTATTTTTGGGATCTGAATTCTGAATAAGAACTGTAATTAAATTCCACTCCGAATTCTGGATATTAACTTTCAGGAGATCAACGCCGAACTCTTATGATGTTCGACTCCGAACATTCATGAGTTTGACTCTGAACTCTTATGAAGTTTGACTCCGAACTTTCATAAGTTTGACTCTGAACTCTTATGAAGTTTGAATCCAAACTCTTATGAAGTTTGACTCCGAAAATTCATGAGTTCGATTCCAAACTATTATGAAATTTGACTCTGAACTTTCATGAGTTCGACTCCAAACTCTTATGAAGATCGACTCCAAACATTTACTAGTTTGACTTCAAACTCGTCAAGTTCAGATTCTAATCTCTGGTGAAACCACACTACGAATATCTTTAGAAATTCAGACTACGGACTTCTATAGACTTCAGGTTCCGAATTCCTATAAAATAGAATCCGAAAATCTTTTTATTATAGACTCCAAATTTAATTTTTGGTTAGACTCTGAACTTTTATTTACTTACATTCCAACTTCCATTTTTTCTTATGCTTACACTTGTTTCATTGTAAAACGATGTCGTGCTTTCAATTACACATGTTTTGTTATAAAATGGCGTCTTCCATTCTGTTTCTAATTAACCGTTGGTTTAGTGACATGTGTACAGGTCCCTCTGATATTCAAGAAAAATATGACCGTTGTAGGAGGGAGCCGACCATTGGAAATTTGCCTATAAATATGAGCTCATTTGAAAGATCTCTACAAGAAGTTGATCACTCTAGAGACTACACACTGTTAAGGTGATTTCTAGAGAGAAAATTTTTTCATGCTTTGTGCGTACTGAACTGCTTGTTCAGATTGCTTCGTGCGACTCCAAATGTTGGTGATTACATTCGAGGGCTTCGGGGGATAGAAAGAAAGAGGTGCTGACTACCTTTAAGTTTGAGGGATTCCTTGCTGAGGAAGACAGAGGTTCCAACTAACATGAAGTTGAGGGCTTGTGGGGATATCAAGACAGAGACACCAATATTCATATCAAGGGCTTACCCTGGTGTGGGTAAGACAAACTTTCTTGAAAGTATAAATCAAGGGACGTTTATCCAAGGTTGTTAGATACCCTTCTCTTTAGGTTAAAAGAGTTTTTGTTTGTTACTTGTTATTGTACTACTTTTTTTTCCGCTGCATACTGTATAGTAAGGAAAGTATAATCCTCTTACATTTCCTTACACCTATACTCTGATTCATTTAGATTCTATATGCTTTAAGGTAGAATCTCTTATTGTAAACTCTAGTTAAGTTTCAATTTCCAGATCCATATTTCCAGAACCTGTTTTCAAAATCACTTTCCAGATTCAAGCAAGTACATAGAACTAGAAGTTTGTAACTTCATACCTTGTTCCAATTATCCAATTGGTGTTATAGGTGTTGTGAATTTGGGTAGTTTAACTTTGTTAAACTTATATCTTTCCTTGTCTAAGGAAATTTTTAAAAGTGTACAATTCACCCCCCCAACTTGTATATTGAGCATCTACATCATTATTTTGATCCTAAAATTATTAGATTTTGGGATTTGTGAATTTGATAATTAATTTTGGGAATTAATTATAGAGTTATTGAGATTTTTAAACATGATTAATTGATTATAGAATTTATTAATGGGAATGGATGGGATTATGTTATTGTGATTTGGTATAATTAATTTTTGAATTAATTATGGAATGTTAGAGATTGTGGAAATTGAATATTTATTTTAGAAAATAATTATTTTTATATTGAAGTTGTTGAAAAAGGGTAATTAATTACAAAATTAATTATTGGGGATAGTTAGATTTATTAACTTGTTTGAGATGGAATAATTTATTGAGGAATTAATTGGGGTGGTTGAATTACTAGAGATATAACCATTAATTAATCAATTAATTTCTGATATCAAACTGTTTATATGGAATTAATAAATTGATGATTTATATAATAGGAGTAATGTGATTTTTTAAATATTGAATTAAAAAACTGGATTAGTTAACTGAAAAATTAATTAACGTGGCTATTGTGATTATTTTATTATTGAATTAAATAAAGGAATTAATTAGTTGTGAATTAATTAATGGTATTGATGTGGAAAACAAATTTGAGAATTAATTCAAAGGTTGTATTGGTTAACTAATTTTAAAATTAATTATGGGATATTGAGTTGTTGAATTTTAGTAATTACTTGTATAATTAATCATGTGATATTGAGTTGTTGACTTGATATGATTAATTGTATAATTAATAATGTGATATTTATTTTTTAATTAAATATAATTAATTTTAGAATTTAGTATATGATATTGAGTTATTTTTTTGATATCATTAATTATATAATTAATTAAGTGATATTGAGTTATTGATTTGAGATATTTAATTATAGAATTATTTAAGAAACATTGATATCCTATGTGAGATAATTAATTGTGGGATTAGATATGGGAACATGATTTTTAGAAATTTATTAATTAATAGATGAATTAATTAAATGGATTGGCCTTCTAAATTACATACGGAAAATTAATTAAGGGGGTTTTTGTGAAAAACTAATTGTTTAATTTTTTATTTAATCGATGTGATTTGTAAACTATTGAATTGACTAATCTATTTAATATAATTAATTAACTTTTGAATTAATTAATGTATTCAATGTGATTAATTAATTTTTAAAATAATTATTATTATTGATGTGACTAGATAATTTTTGAATTAACAAAAGGAGTTTACGTGATTGGTTAATCGTTGAATTTACTATAGGAGTTGATGTGATTAGTTATTTATTTAATTAATTACAATAGTTAACATGATTGGATAATTGAAAAACTAACTAGATAACGTAATGTGATTAATTAATGATTTAATTAATTAATGATACCATCATGATTTATTAATTTTTTAGTTAACTAATGGAATTATTATGTTTAACTAATTTTATGAATTTGTAATTTCATTGATGTGGATAATTAATTTTTGAATTAATTATGAATTAAAGAATAGTGACATGATTATTCTAATGTGTGATGTGTTAAGGTTCATGTGTGTTGGATCTTGAATATACAGATTATACACAAGAGGGGGTGAATTGTGTCTTTCAGATTTTTCATTATCTATTCAATTGAACGAGTTCTATCCTCTATACTTTATCAGATTTGATCATCCAGTGGAAATAAATAAAAGCCGGGACACAAAGATGTATAGTGGTTCGGGGAATAGAGGGCCCCTAGTCCACTCCACCAACGCTCAACTCCGCGTGCTTGATGATTTTCACTATCTGGTCCTTGTTTCAACAGACTGGTCCACAACTGAATGTAGGTAGTTGAAACCATTACAATTCAAGGAAAAACAATGCCTTCTTGTTAAAACATGAACCTACACAGCTTAGAACGAGGAGATGGTTACTCAAGAATAAAAAGAATTTTAGAATGAAGTTTTCTAGTTGATCTTCACAATTGCAACAGAATGCAATTGACAGCAGATGGATCGTCGTCTCTAGAAATACTAATTTTCAAAACAAAGAAATTATGAGTCGATCCGGTTGCAGTAGATATAGATATATAGTTCACAACTTCAGTAGTAGTAGATCCATAGTAAATATTCGATGCAGAACAAGTGAATCTTCTATCGAGTTCCTTCTTCTTCTTAAATGAATAGAGCTTTGACGCTCCTTTTTGAATCAGCAGATCAAAGTGATTTTCTGTAGTCTCTGTTTTCCACCTTTTTTTAATAATAATGATTGATCACCACTCTCCTATATATATGTTGTTTTATCAGAGAGAACATAGATAATAAAGCTGAGAATATCTCCTGCACATTTATATCCATAAAATTCGCCTTCTAATTCGCAATATTTAAAATTTTGATCTTACAGAGTAGTCATAAATTCCCTGAAAACTCTGCATAAAAATCTCCTTTTAAATCCATCTTTAATCCAATGATAAAACAGAATTGAATTGGTCAAATTCGTACTTTAAGAATGACTTTAAATATGGCTTGAAATCCGCCCAATAATCAGTTTGCTGACCATTGCATAAAAATATTGTCTTTCAAACATTCTGATGCCAAACATAAGGTTGATGGTATGACCTCCAAATGCAGGGTTGATAACATAGTCTTCAAACCTAAGGTTGACAATGTAAAGTTGAACATAAACGTAGGGTTGATCATCCACAATTTTTCTTTAACTCACAAACGTACCGTAAAACATCCATACTTTTACTTAATCCATACTTTTCCAAGAATGTATGGTTGTTCACAAAATGAAGGTTGATGAACCATACTTTTAAGAAACAAACGTAACATTTAGTACCTACATACGGTTCTCCTACCATAATTTTCTGAAAACCAAAACATAAGTTTCCTTCCTAACATAAGGTTATTTTTCCATAATTTTCTGAAAACGTATGGTTGTTTAACCATACTTTTCTCTTATCTCAAAAATTATACACACTTTTCATCCTCACTCTACGTTTATCCACGTAGGGTATGAACAGTGATTCCAGGACACACTTGATGCAGATTCCAAAAAAGTAAGTTATGGACAGTGATTCTAGGATGCGCTTAAATTAGATTCCGAACAAGTAATAAATTATCATTATTTCAAGAGTAAAATAAATATATAAATTCATGCAAAATACTAAATAAAATCATTAGAAAATAATTAACGGTATTTTTGAGCATCAAAATTATCATAAAGAGACAGATTATTATTTTCAATAATCCCCCCCTTTAAATAACATTATATATTGTTGAAAACAATACTTTTATCAACAGTATCCCCCTTTTTTATGATCAAAAAACTCATAAGATAATAAAACAAATTAATTGAAATTAACTCTCAAAATAAAACAATATTTTAATTTTAAAAAAATAATAAAAAAAATCAATAAATAAAAATTTCTCCCTCTGAATATAAAATAATTTTTCTTTAGAAATAAAATTTTCTAGTTTTATCCAAATTTCTCAATCTGATAAAATAAGGGTTTTATTTAACTAAGTGTTTTTAAAATAAAATTTTGTGTTTATCCAATTCCCCCCCCTTTTTGTGATATAAAAAAGAATGATAAATTATAGATTTGAACACATTTATTGTTGCACTGAACTGTAAGTAAATGATATTGTTAACTGTTTATCAATAACTAAATCTGGAGTACTGGAATATCCAAAATAAAGACAGTAAAACAAATACAAAGAAAGAAACAGATTTTTATTAAAAAATGAAAAATAGATACAAGTATGATAAACACAAGAATCATGGTTTAGGCAAGATAGGAAATAGGTTCTATCTCCTCTGGATTGCATACTTTATTTCTATGAACTGTTCCTTGAGTATCTTCATCATCCCATCTCCAAGTATGATAATGAGCTCTCTATTCTCTTGAGTCATATGAATATCCTCGAATATATTGACTCTGAAAAACACATGCATCCTTTCTTATTTTTCGATAAACACTGATAGCTTCTCTGACATCCGATTTAACAGATTTCTAATTGATGGCTCACTAGATGTCAGTTGATCCACTAAGAATTTATGATTGTCCAGCAACAATGATAATGGAGCACTATTACATTAAAGATCTTGAAACTGTTCATTCATGTTGCTCATTACAGCTATACTGGCTTGAAATCTTCAGATTAAATCAGGTGAAGTACCTGTTCCACTAACAGCACTATTTGCAGCTGATGCAAATTGGTTCTCCATAAAAAACTTCAAGTCTGATAAATCTGTCTTAATAACCATTTCAGATTTGAAATTTGCAACTGCATTTGGCATATCCTTTATAAACATTTCAACTTCTTGCCTTGAGACTTTACTCTCTTTTAGCATTTGAAATCTCAATTGATCAAAGGTTAAGGAATTTCTGAGAGTGACATTCTCATATTCTAACTCAGACACCTTTTCATATAGTTCATCAACTTATTTCTTCCTTGAATCAAAGGCACCATGTGCTTGATTCGCATTCTCAAGCTCTGGATGATGCAGCAGTACCAAAGGTAATGATTTAACATTATATTTCTCCTTTTCTTTGTCCTGAGTAGGTTGGTCCACATATTTTTCCTTAGAGTCCGCATAATCCTCCATAGAAAAATCCTCTTGAATTATGTCTGTGTGAGATTTAGAAGCATGCTCACCACAAACATCTGCATCTTGTCCTTCCACTAAATTTTTGAGAAAAACATTTTCAGGAGTTTTCTGAGGTCTATCAACTTCCCCACCAGGAACTACCTCCTTATCTTGGTCCTGTTGAAGTGTAACATCAACATCAGCTACAATCTGTTCCTGATTTTCCCATTGAGATTCTTATTAAGATCATGATCCCTCTAATGGTGTTTTCCTTTCACTAACAACTTCTATAGTCTTATCAATAACGACTTCTCTTACAAAAGATTAAGAAATTAAAGCTTATGTTGTTGTTCCAAATGCATGGGAAGTAATTTTTTCATTAACAACTCTAGTTCTTAGAGATTGAAGTCCCTCATGACTTATTTTTTCTACAGCATCTTCCACTTCAAATCAGATCCTTCTTTCTACATTTCAGACTCTTGATTCAGTGTGTCCCTCCTTGGACTTAGCAGGTTGAGCCTGAGCACTCTCTGAATCTTCCTCAGCTCCTACTGGCAAGAGTTTTCCTTTAATGATGCTCCAGAAGTATCCAATTTTCCTTAAAGTTCAAGCATTAAACATATTAATGTGATGACAGTGTACTCGGGCATCCGCTAATCTCACCATGTCTTTCTTAAGCAACAGTTTAGAAATAAACCAACCAAAAGGATAAAAGTTCATCCGGGCGTCAATTTGGCAATAGTAATGGAGGTACCTGACCATGTACCTTGGGAAGTTTAACTTGATATCACTTAAAAAAATATACATTATGTACATGTCAGGGTACAAAATCTTTTCCATTTCTGCCATTCTGGGAGCTATTCCTGTCTGAACAAATTTAACCAGGATCTTCTCACCTGGTTCTAAATATTTCACCATAATTTTCAAAATAGTATATGTCCCAAACGAAAAGGACATAATATCCTCGGATTTATTTACAAAATCTCCTATATTCTTCAAATCAAAATGAAAAACTCCCTCATGTGGTCAGTTAAGAATTTGACCAATTTCTACTGACGAGATTGAGAAATCCCTATCCTCTATCTTAGCCATCATATTATCCTTAGTACCCCCCAAACTAAACTGTACAATTTTGTAGAATTATCTAAGTTCTACCTCATTCAGAAATTCCGTACTTTAACTATTGAATGTCTGCTCAATATTCTGAAATGATATTTCTTGTTTTAACAAAAGATTTGTCTGAAATAACCAGTCGTGATCGATTACCTTGCCCTGTAAGATTTTTCTTCCTTCTGTGCATTGTCTCTTGACATTTCATGGCTCGACATCACTGACTCTTCTAGTCCTTACCATCTCTATGAGAATCTTTAAGGTTTTAAGGTTAGGGTTTCAGAGGTTCAAAGATTAGGGTTCACAAATAGTGGTCTGTATTAGGCCTTTTATTGAGTTTCGATAGAAGTAAAATGACTCAGATGTCTAAAGGGTTTTTGACAACCTTGATTCCCATGTTTTTAATAATCATTACATAAATTTTTTAAAAAATAAAATAGATTACACAAATAAAAGAAACATATTATATTTTAAAAACAAAATAGAAAAATTATTTTTATGAAGAAAAAAAATATGAAGTAAAATTTTATTTAAAATCAAATAAACCTATCTTCCCCTTTAATAAAATAAAACCTTGCAGTGGGAAGTGGATTAGTAAAAATATCTGCTAATTGAATTTTTGTATTTATAAATTCTAAAAATATATCTTTTTTTAATAACATGA
This sequence comes from Viscum album, assembly GCA_963277665.1. Classification (NCBI taxonomy): domain Eukaryota; kingdom Viridiplantae; phylum Streptophyta; class Magnoliopsida; order Santalales; family Viscaceae; genus Viscum; species Viscum album. The sequence continues at coordinate 1,279,607,667 of OY728145.1, read as the reverse complement.
TCTCTTAAAAAGTGATGCCTTATATCAATGTGCTTAGTTTTAGAATGAATAATAGGATTTTTTCAAATATTAATTGCACTTGTATTAGAACATAAAATACTTGTATTATTAAAATTCAATCCAAAGTATATAATATTGTTTTTCATCCACAACACTTGTGCACAAAAAGTGCCTGCAGAAATATATTATGCCTCAGCTGTTGACAAGGCAACTGAATGTTGTTTCTTACTAGACCATGACACCATGTACTTTCTTAAAAAGTGATATGTTCCTGATGTGATTTTTCTATATAATCTACAACTTCCAAAGTTAGCATCTGAATATGAAATCAAATTGAAATCAGAAGTTTTAGGATAAAGAAGAGATTAAAAAGTAGTCCCTTTTAAATATCTAAAATTCTTTTAATAGCAGTTAGATGAGATTCATTAGGGTTTGATTGAAATCTAGCACAAAGACATAATGAATACATTATATCTGGCCTGCTAGCAGTAAGATATAATAAACTACCTATCATTCCTCTATATAACTTCATGTCAAATAATTTTCCAATTTCATCTAAATCAAGTTTTATATTGGTACACATAGGAGTTGTAAATATCTTGTTGTTTTCAAGTACAAATTTCTTAAGTAAATCAGTAATGCATTTTCATTGATTCAAAACATTTCCAAAATCTTTTTGATAAATTTGAATTCCGAAGAAGAAATTTAGTTCTCCCATCATACCGATTTCAATTTATTTTTGCATTAACTTTGAAAACTTATGAAAAAGGGTTTTATTTGTTTATCGAAAAATTACATCATCAACATAAATTTGAACCAATAAAAAATTATTTTTTACAATTTTCTTAAAGAGTGTTAGGTCTTCCTTTCAAACAGAAAAATCATTTTTTCAAAATAAAATAACTTGATCTTTCATAACATGCTCTAGGTGCTTGTTTAAGGCCATAATGAGCTTTAGTAATTTTAAAAACAGAATCTGGTTATTGAGAATTTTCAAAACCAGGAGGTTGCTCAACATAAACTTCCTCCATTAAATAACCATTTAAAAATCCAGATTTAACATCCTTCTGAAATAATTTAAAATTAATATAAGATGCATATGCTAAAAAGATTCTAATGGATTCTAACCCAGCTACAGGTGAAAATGTCTCATCATAATCTATTCCTTCTTCTTGATTGTATCCTTTAGCTACTAATCTTTCTTTATTTCAAGTTATTGTGCCTTGGTCATCCTATTTATTTCTAAAGACCCATTTGGTTCATATTACTGGATAATTCTTAGGTCTTTCCACTAATTCCCAAACTTGATTTCTTTTAAATTGGTTTAATTAATCTTGCAATTCTATTACACATCTTTCATCATCTAATGCTTATTCTATAGTCTTGGGTTCTTTTTGAGATAGAAAGGCAGAGAATTCAACTAGGTTTCCTATGTTTCTTCTAATTTGAATTCCTGTATCTAAGTCACCTATCACAATTTCTAAATGATGATTCTTTAGCATTCTAGACTATCTAGGAAACACATTTAAAGGTTCTTAAATATCATGTTCCTCTGAACTAAACTGAATTTCTTTTATATCATTTTAAAAATCATTCTTTATGTTCTCAAGTCTCATGTTATCATTAGAGTTTTGTTCATCCATTTGATCTTTTCTTTGTTCAAAGGGATCAGATTCATCAAATCTTACATGAACTGATTCTTTAACAATCCTTGACTTTTTATTCTAGACTCTATAAGCTTTGGAGGTAGTAGAATATCCTAAGAAAATACCTTCATCAGATTTTGGATCGAACCTACCAAGATTATCTTTAGTTTTCAAGATGTAAACATTACATCCAAAAACATTAAAGTAATTTACTTTTGGTTTTCTGTTATTCCATAGTTAATAGGGTGTATTTTTCAAAATAGGTCTAATTAAAACTCTATTAATTATATAGAAAGCTGTATTCACAGCTTCTTCCCAAAAATATATAGGTAGGCTATATTCATTTACCATAGTTCTAGCCATTTCTTGAATTGTTCTATTTCTCCTTTCTATAATCCCATTCTATTGAGGTGTTCTTGGTGCATAAAAGGTATGTTTAATACCCATGTTTGAGCAAAAGGAATTAAATTCCCGATTCTCAAATTCTCCACCATGATCACTTCTCAATGAGATTATATTAAAAGCTTGTTCATTTTGAACAAATTTTCAGAAACTTTCAAATAAAGTAAAAGCTTAATTTTTAAATTTCAAAAAGAAAATCCATGTAAATCTAGAATAGTCATCAACTAAAACATATACATATAATTTACCAACTAAGATTGCTACTCTTGAGGGTCCAAACAAATCCATATGAATAAGTTCTATAGGTTTAGATGTAGCAACTTTATTAATATATTTGAAGGTTGATTTGTGTTTTTTTTTCAAGTTGACATGCATCACAAAATCTCTCTCTTTCAAATTTGAGACTAGGTAAATCAGAAACTAAATGTTTCTGAGAAAACATATTTAAAACATATATATTACAATGTCCAAGTCTCCTATGCCAGATCCAAGTTTCACATACTTTAGTATTCAAGAAGTTTACTTGTTGTTTACACAAGGAATTTAAATCCAAAGTATAGACATTATCAGTTCATGGTGCTTTAAATTTAAACAGTTTCTATTTAGAAACAGTACAACAATTGTTAGTAAAGTCAAAAGTATATCCATCATCACAAAGTTGAGAGATACTTATCAGGTTGTGTTTTAATCCTTGTACATAACGTACTTTGTTGATTGAGACTGTTTTTGGATCTCCAATAGTTCAAATGCCAATGATTGTTCCTTTGGCATTGTCACCAAATGTGACAATTCATCCCTCCTTTTGAGTGAGTTAAGAAAATTTCAATGAGTTTCCACTCATATGTCTTGAGCAGCCACTGCCCATGTACCATATATCTTTTCTTCTCTTATGTCCTGCTACCTGCAAAGACATTAAAACAAATTGCTTCAGTACCCATATTTTGTTGGGTCCAGGGGTGTTAGCTAGGAATGATCTGTGTATCCAAATTTTCTCTGTTCATTTAAAATCAGCTGAATCATATAAGTCTTTTGAATCATAGGCTTTCTTAATACCACAAATTTGAGTTTATCTTGCGAAACAATTTATAGATATATGTCCCTTTGTCCCACAAAAGTTACAATTAACCTTTTTAGATCAAGGAACAAAGTAATTTTTATACAGCTTAGGTGTTTCTCCGTTACTGCCAATTCCAAATATCTCCTTTTTAATGATAGTTTTTCCAAGAATTTCATTTAATGAATTCTCCCCTTTTGTAAAAACCAATACAGCCTGTTTGTAAGATTCTACTTCAGCCTGCAGTGTTTTTATTCTTGATTCAAAATTAATATAGTTAGTGTTAATAGAATTTTATTTATTAGTTAATTCCTTATGATGTTTCATCATTGTATCTCTTTCATCTGAAATTGTTTTACGTTTGTTCTTTAGTGACTTATATTTCTTAAATAGTGAGTCATATTTTTCTTCAAGCATATTGCAGTAGGCTGCATCTTTTTCATTTGTGTATCTTGATTCGTAATTTGATTGATTATTTGAGTCAGAAGTGTAATATGAGTGTACCTCATTGGTTTCTTCCATGAAACACATGTTTGCTTTTATATTCACTTCTTCTTTCTCTGAGCTTGATTCAGGAGAGCTACTGGAGTCTTCAGACACACTCCAAGTGGCTTTCATAGCTTTCTTGTCTTTCTTCTCATAGTCTTTTCTTTTGAAGAATTTATTCTTCTTTGCATCCTTCAATTGTGGGAAATCTGGTCTGATATGCCCCATCTTCTTGCATTCATAGCATCTTACTTCCTTATAATCTTTCTTAAAAGATTTTTTGAAGCCTCTTTTCTTGCTGTATAACTTTCTAAATTTCCTGGCTAGCTAGCCTGCTCTTCATCTGAGTTTGATGAGTCAAAGCTCTCTAATTTAGCTTGGAATTCTCTGTTATTCACTTTTTATTATTTTGTTGTGAAGTTACTTTCAAGGCAATATCTTCTCTTTTGATAAGCACTGTATTTCCATTGTCCTGATCTTGCATTTCTGCTTCATACATCATCAGTGTACCAATCAGCTCTCTCATGGTTAGATTTTTGAAAGGATTTGATTGTCTGGTTGCAGCAGAGATACCATTCCATCGAGTAGGAATTACCCTCAGTACTTTTAATGCTTGATCATCCTGTTTGATAGGTTCTCCTAGAGTTGTTATATTATTGAAAATATCTGTCAATCTCCCATTCATTTGGGTAATTCTTTCTCCTTCAAACATTTTGAAAGTATCAAATTTTAGTTTTGCAGTTTCATATCTCATTTGTCTCACATTGTTTGTTCCTTCATATTCCACAGCTATTGTCTGCCACATCTCATATGCTGTTGGGCACTGAGATACTCTATTAAATTCATCTGGTCCTAGACTACAGATGATTTCATTCATAGCCTTCGAATTCATATCATACCCTGCTTCTGTAGCAGCACTCCATGTCTTAGGATTTTTAGGAATTTTATAAGGAGTCCGAATATTTGAATAGACTTTATATCTGAGGTTTTTTAGATATATTATCATGCATGATTTCCAGCAGCAATAGTTGTCTCCATTGAAATATGGTGCTCTGACCATTGACATCCCTTCTCTTGTATCAGTCATGATGATCTGTTTTAATCTTTAAATGATTCTAGCATTCTAAGGCTCTATCAAAAGCTCCTCCTCTGATACCAATTGTTGGATCTTGAATATATAGATTATACACAAGAGGGGGTGAATTGTGTCTTTCAGATTTTTTGTTATCTCTTCGATTGAATAAGTTCTGTCCTCTATGCTTTATCAGATTTGATCATGCAGTGGAAATAAATAAAATTAGGGACACAAAGATTTCTAGTGGTTTGGGGAACAAAAGGCCCCTATTCCACTCCACCAATTCTCAACTCCACGAGCATGATGATTTTCAATATCTTGTCCTTATTCCAACAGACCGGTCCACAACTAAATATAGGCAGTTGAAAAAATTACAATCCAAGGAAAAGAAAAGCTTTCTGGTTCAAAAATGAACCTACATAGCTTAGAACGAGAAGCTGGTTACTCAAGAATAAAAATTATTTCAGAAAGGAGTATTCCAGTTGATCTTCACAATTGAAACAGAATGAAATTGACAGCAGATGGATCGTCATCTCTAGAAATATAGATTTTCAAAACAATGAAATTCTGAGTCGATTCGGTTGCAGTAGTTATAAGTATATAATTCACAACTTCAGCAGTAGTAGATCCACAGTAGATATTTGATGCAGAACAAGTGAATCTTCTATCGAGTTCCTTCTTTTTCTTAAATGAACAGAGCTTTGACGCTCCTTTTAGAATCAACAGATCAACGTGATTTCCTGTAGAATCTGTTTTCCAATTTTATTTTAATAATAAATATTTATCAACACTCTCCTGTATATATATTTTTTTATCAGAGAGAATATATAAAATAAAGCTGATCACATTTCCTGCACATTTAGATCCATAAAAGTTGTCTTCTGAATCATAATATTCAAAAATTTAAACTTACAAAGTAGTCATAAATTCCCTGAAAACTCGGCATAAAAATATCCTTTTAAATCAATCTTTAATCCAATAATAAAACGTCTTTTAATCGGTCAAAGTTGTACTTTAAAAATGACTTTAAATTCGGCTTGAAATCCGCCCAATAATCCACTTGCTGACCGTTGCATAAAAATATCATCTTTAAAACTTTCTGACGCCAAATGTAAGGTTGATGATGTGACCTCCAAACGTAGGGTTGATAACATAGTCTTCAAATGTAAGGTTCACAACATAAGGTTGAACATAAACGTAGGGTTGATCATCTATACTTTTTATTCAACTCTAAAATGTACGGTAAAATATCCATACTTTTATGTAATCTATACTTTTCCAATAATGTATGGTTGTTCACAAAAGTAAGGTTGATGAACCATACTTTTGAGAAACAAACATAACGTTTAGTACCTACGTATAGTTCTCCTTCCATACATTGTTGAAAACCAAAACATAAGGTTCCTTCCTAACGTAAGGTTCTTCTTCCATACTTTTCTGAAAACGTATGGTTGTTTAACAATACTTTTCTCTTATCTCAAAAAGTATACAGACTTTTCATCCTTACGCTACATTTATCCACGTAGGGTATAAATAGTGATTCCAGGACACGCTTAGAGCAGATTCCGAACAAGTAAGATATGAACAGTGATTCCATGACGTGCTTAAAGCAGATTCCGAACAAGTAATAAATTCTCGTTATTTCAAGAGTAAAATAAATTAATAAATTCCAGAAAAATACTAAATAAAATCATTAGAAAATAACTAAGGGTATTTCTGAGCATCAAAATTATCGTAAAGAGACAAGGTATTATTTTAAATAATCTCCCCCTTTAAATAACATTATATATTGTTGAAAACAATACATTTCTCAACAATGTGGTCATTCATTAGTTATTAAAGGATAGTGACATGTTTATAAAATTGTTGTTATTTAATAAATGGTAACATGGTCATTTATTTGTTATATAAGGATGGTGACATGTTCATCCAAATTGTATGATTTAATGAATGTTAACATGGCCATTCATTTTTGAAATTAGGATATTAATATGATTATACAAATTCTTTGATTTAAGGAATAATAACATCGTCATTCATTTGTGTTATAATGATGATAACATGGTCATCTAAACTATGTGATTTAATTAATGGAAACAAGTTCATTCATTGTGAAATAAAAATAGTAATAATGGTATTATGAGATATGGCCTCACATGAGAATAATTCAAACTCGGGTATCAGTCGAACAAAGTGATGAGATATCATTTATCATTTGAACCCTTCAAGATTTTAGATGATTCAAAGAAGTTATTAAGATATGATATTATTTGGGGAACACATTGTGCCCTGGCATAATCCGAATCTAGTATTGATGTACGGGTATCCTCAGGAACCTTGGAGTTAATGTAGTTAACTAATGAATAATTGATAATGTGATAACTATTTAAATATTCATTGTAATTATTTCTTTATACAACTACATATACTATCTAATAGAATTTGTTTTGGACACCATTGGTGGTGGTCTAAATTTTTTTCCTCACACCCCACCTGGGCTACATGATCAGTTCTTGAATATAATTTGTGTTTTTTAGATTTGATATGGGCAAGGTCCCTGTGTTATATGTATTAGTTGGGATAGGGAATTGTGAGGGAACCATACTTGGTGTTGGGACACGCATAGAAGAGTTATCCGTGTCTTTATTTAGTTTGGATTTTTCATATTGAAACATAATATATACTTGGAAAGGAATATCTACTATTCAGTTTCGATTCTATATTTCCAGTTTGGTCATCTTCTGATATTGGTACTATTTATGATTATATGCACTTCCTCAATTGTTTTTTTCACTATTGTTTACTCTATCAAAGGAAAAAATAGGTTATAGTATCTCCATGATCAACTTACTATACACTCACTACTAGTTGGTAGCCTCTAGAATATAGGGATACATGTATGAAGTTGTGTGACCAACCGGCTCGGGGAACCATTTTTTGGAATTTGGTTCAGGGTGTTATAAATTGGTATTAGAGGTCCAATTTTTTTCTTATACATTTGCCTTACTTTTTGGGAAATATAGATACGATATGGGGAATATTTGAGGATTTTTTATGTGCTCATGAATTGGGGTAGCTACCCCATGTATGAGGGAGAACCCATGTCCCTAGGGTGGGATTTTTGTATTTGTTGTTTTTCATTATAATTGAATATTATTTCACCATTGGTGACACACCTATTTTATTATTATTTTTGTTTCTAAAATTTGTTCATATTACTTGTATCCCTAAATAGAATAATATTTTAGTCTCTATAAATCATTCATGCCACTAAGGAACATTTTATTTCATGTATCATTATAGGAATGCATATGAAAATGGGATTTGGGTAAGTTGTTGTACTTGAGTTGTTTTTCCTCATATGTGAGATTGGAAGGAAAATAGTTCCTATCATGAAATTGAGAAATATTTTAAAATGTTTCAAGATGATAATAAATTCGTGTATAAGTGAAAGAATTAAATAATGATAATTTGTTTACCATTTTAAACCATGACCTCAATTTACGATGGTTAAGGGTGGTGATATTACCTCAGTTCTGACCGTGTGGATGGATAAAAGGGGGAAACACATGAAATGGTTTTTGTATAAATCCTTCTTTTTAGGGAGATAGTTTTGTGAAATGATAAACCTTTCTTCTTTGTTTATTAAACCATGGATGTGGGTATTTTAATTAGTGAGAATTACATAGTTTGTGAAATTGATTGTGATTTATGTGAAGGAACATTAGGTTTTCGATTATAGTGGTAATATGTTGTCGATTAAGGAAGCTTGAGACTTTTGACAAGTTACAGTGTTTCAAAAAATGGTGGTAACATCAATGATGGATTATTGGTGGTGGAATTAGTTGATTTATTACTATAGTAATTTTAATTAGTGATGATCATTTCCCTAACCATGACATTATCCCAGGTATGCTGAGTTGGATTTGGCTTTACGCATAGCTAAATGACTGTGTTTTGGTTGGATATGGGGCCATTTGGACGTTGTTCTTATCAATTTATATATGTGTGGATCCTAATGGCATGAGTTACGCCATCAGTAATTTAAAGGTGAGGATCTTATGAGAGACTAGAGGATGATGAATACTATGGGCCATGGGCCATGGTGGTTTAATTTTAGAAAATGCCATGTTAATGAAGCTCCAATAGCGGGGAGTGGTGTGAAAGAAGCTGGTTTGTGGAGCAATACCATGGGTTGTAAGAGCTAGAATACGAATTCCAATGAAAAATGTATAATTTTCATGTTCTAATTCCTTAGAGAAAAGTTGAGTAGGCCTTGTAGGTGGTGGATGTACGAAATTTATAGAAGGTCATTAGTGGTAAGTCATAGTGATAATGTTGGATTTTGTTCATGTGGTTATTTTCTATATTGAATTGGTAAACATGCCAAGCTGGTTGATGATGTTGATCTTTATATTAATGAATCCATTGAGGAGAATCTTACATATTTTTTGAATCTTAGTGAAAATGTGTTATTGGGAATGATTGTGTTGTTTCATCATGTGTTTTGGAAACATGGATGTGTGTTGGAAGAAACACTAGAGAGATAAGTGGAAAATAGGTCAGAGTGGTCCATCCATTATTTGACTTGTAATCATAGAAAATATAGGGAGTCCATCTTGAGGAAGATATGTTATAAGTTGGGTATATTGTAAGAACCTAGTTTTTCTTAAAGGATCTTGGGTGTATAACTCAAGAACACGCTGTTAAGATACGGGAGGATTGTAATATTCCAAAGTTTTCTATAGTTATTAAGGGTGAAAAATCAGGATATTTTGGTTTTATTTATGTTACTATGGTTGGAGTTGTGACATGGGGTGTGTTTGAGTAGACATTTAAGAAAACATTGAGAAAACATGATATTTCATGGTTGGTGCGTGGTTACAATAAACTATGCACCCTCCCCAGCTAACTTTTTTGACCTAGGAAGAGGGGATCTATATGAATGGAGTAAATTTTTTTGAATTGTGCTCCCAAACCTAGTTAAACCTGTAACCCCAAAATGTGAGGGGATGCACGCTTGGCACCCAGTTTGTTAAACAATGCACCCCTACCCTAAAAATAGTGCTCATGGTTTTATTTCACACAAAATATTATTTTAAAATCCTTTAAACCCATGGAACACACTATTTTTGACCTTGTCTTGGGACAGAACGTTTTTTGGTGACTCCAAATATTTCTATAGGGGTTCATAAGGCTCCTTACCTCTGTTATTAGAGATTCAAAGCCTGGTACTCAGATCTAAATCTCTCTAGGTATGTTGTTTTTCCCAATTGTTTTATCTTCTGACTTCCACTATTCTATCATTCATTTAGCGTGTTGTTAGCCTCTATTTTTTAGGATCTAGATCTATATTTTTTGAAGTGAAATCTAGGATTTTTGGATCAAGGTCTATATATATGAGGTCTTGATTTGTTTTATTTTGGATTTATGATTCAAATCTAGACAATTTCCATTACCATTTTCTTAATAGATATGCATCAAATTGGGCGATTGTTCATCAAAAATTGAGAAATTGATTCTAGATCCCATGATATGAGGTTTATCTTCACAAATTATGGGCATCCATTGATGATAATTCTTCATCATCATTCTTGAGGTTGGGGGTTGAAAATACAAATCCCATACTTGTGTTTTTTAGTTATGTATATGCATGTTGTAAAATTGTTTGATCTATTTAGAAATTAGATTTCCATAAAAAATTAATTAAATTTGGTAAGTAAATTAATTAAGGAATTTTGATATTGTGATATTTATGGATCATTGAATGAGATAATTAATTAGAGGATTTGTTATTAGTTTTTGGGATTTGTGAATTTGATAATTAAATGTGGGAATTATGTGTGGAGTTATTGAGACTATTGAACATGATTAATTGACTGTAAAATTAATTAATGGTGACGTATAGGATTATTAAATTGTGATTTGGTATAATTAATTATTTAATGAATTATGGAAATTTATATATCTTGAAACTGAATAATTATTTTAAAAAATCATTATTATCATATTGAATTTCTGGAATAAGGATAATTAATTGTAGAATGAATTAATTGAAATATATATAATTATTAAATTGTTTTATTTGGAACAAATAGTTGAGAAATTTATTTAGGTGGTTGAATTACTAGGTATAGAAAAATAAATTATAAATTATTTATTGATATCAAATTGTTGAGATGGAATTAATTAATTAATTAATTAATTAATTGGTGTAATGTGATTATTTAATTGTTTAATTTAATAACATGATTAATTAAATGAATAATTCATTAATATGATTAATGGGATTATTTAATTTCTGAAATAAATAAAGTGATTAATTAATTGTTAATTAATTAATGGGATCGATGTGGATAATTTAATGGTTGTTTTGTTAAATTATTTTTTAAATTAATAATGTGATATTTATTTATTGATTTTAGATAATTAATTGTAGAACTAATAATGTGATATAAAGATGCTGATTTGAGATGATTAATTATAGAATTAATCATGTGATATTGATTTGTTAATTTATGATAATTAATTTTAAATTTAGTTAAGTGATATTGTGTTATTGATTTGATAAAATTAATTGGAGAATTAATTATGTGATATTGACTAATTTATTTATGATAATTAATATCATAATTAATTATTAAACAATGATATTGTGAGTGTGATAATTAATTGTGGGATTAATTATGGGATTTGTGTTTGTGGATATTGAATAATTAATTGATGAATTAATTCATGTGATTTTCTTGTTTAATTAATTGGGGAAATTAATTAATGGGATTTATATAAAGAACAATTCTTTTCATTAGTGATATAAATGATGTGATTAGTTAATTGATGAATTGACTAATAGAATATAATTAATTAATTAATTTTTTAATTAATAAGTTTATTTTATGTGATTAATTAAATTTTAAAATAATTAATATTATTGATCTGAATAGTTATTTTTTGAATTAACAAGAGGAGTTGAAGTGATTAGTTAATTGTTTAATAAACCAGAGGAGTTGATTTGATTAGTTAATTGTTGAATTAATTGGAGGAGTTGATGTGATTAGTTAATTATTGAATTTACTATAGTAATTAACGTGATTGGTTAATTGAATAATTATCTAAAGAAGTTGAGTTGATTAATTAATGGTTGAATTAATTAATATTATTGTGGTGATTAGTTAATTTTTGAGTTAACTAATTGAATTTTTGTTTTTAACTAATTTTCAAATGTGTAACGACATTGGTGTGGATAAAAAAATTATTGAATTGATTATGAATTAAATAATGGTACTATGGTTATTATAATGCATGATGAGTAAATGGTAACATTTTCATTTAGCATGAATTAATGAATGGTTACATGGTCATTCTAATTTGTGATGTGTAAATGGTAACATGGTCATTCAGCATGAATTAAAGGATGGTAACATGTTTATCCAAGATGTTTGATTTAATGAATGGTAACATGGTCATTCATTTGTGAAATAAGGATGGTAACATGTTCATCCAAATTGTGTGATTTAATGAATGTTAACATGGCCATTTATTTTTTAAGTTAGTATGGTAACATGTTTATCCAAATTATGTGATTTAATGAATGGTGACAAGGTCATATATTTATGCTATAATGATAGTACCATGGTCATATAAATTTCTTGATTTTATTAATGGTATCATGTTATTTATTGTGATATAAGAATAAAAAAATTACTTTGAGATGTGGCCTCACATGAAAATAATTTTATCATCACCATGAGTCGAATCGGGTGTTGAGATGTTATATCACCCTTAAACACTTAAAATTCTATAATTATATTAAGAAGATATTTATATAGGATATTACTTAGGGAACACATTGGGCTTTGGTATGAGATGAAGCGTGTACTGAGGTACAGGTATCCTCGAGAACCCTGGAATTACTGTTTTCAAATAAAGTATCGATGATAATTTTAAAAATATTTATTTATGCATTTTACATATTTCTTTATATAACCACATACACTATATGATTGGATTTGTTTTATATTTTATTGGTGGGGTCTTACTGAGTTCAAATCACACCCTACTCGGCCGATTTTATTGGTAACCGAATAGACGTTCTGTTTTCAGGATTTGTTAAGGGAAATAGCCCTGTGTTAGATTGATGGTTTTGGATGTTGCATGGTGAGGGAACCAAAATTGATGTAGATTTCCACCTAGAAGTGTAATTATTGTCTTTATTTAATTCAGTTTTTTCATATTTATAATTAGAACGTACATTTCATGGCTTATCGACTGTTCAGTTTTGATTTTTTATTCCCAGTTTTCTCATCTTATTATATTCGTAGGTTTTGTGATTATATATTCTTATGCAATTGTTAATAATTTTTATTGGGGTTTACTATGAAAAAACAAAAAAACAGGGTATAGTCTCCCTATGATCAAGTTACCAGACACTAACTACGAGTCAGAATCCTTTGGAATATGGGGAGATATTCTTGAAGTCATGTGACAGACTGGAATAGGGCACTATTGCTTGGCATCTAGCTCAAGATGTTACAAACTATGTGCCAATCATGAAAATCACTTCTGTTGGAGGGATCACGGTTTGGAAGGGAGGCCACCTGGTTAAGAAAACCATGTGATAACCCTTGTCTCTCTAAAATATATCACTCAGTTTCCTAGAAGAAGCTACATCAATTTTCATCACTATGATCCAACTGTAAATAGCCTTATGGGCTTCCTAAAGTCCTCTATTTCACATCAAAGAACAAAAAAACACATACAATATGTACTAAAAATTAGGTTAAAAGATTTCATAAAATGTGTATGAGGTATCTCTAGAAATATCAGGATATTACAATCTCCCTACCTTATAACACCTCATCCCCAATTACTACTCCCATGCATCTCTTTGATTCTGAAGTGAAAAGGTTTGGACACTGAGTATGCATATCTATTTCCCTATCCCTTATTTCCTACTGAACATGATCATGTTTCCACAACACTAAAACTACCAACATGCTCTTTCCCCACAACACATTATCACTATGATTCATAAAATAAATCGAATTATCCTTCATGGATACATCATCCTCGAGATCAAAATCATCAACATTGATCAAATGAGAAGGTTCCGAGTGATATCATTGAAGTTTTGACATGTGAAAAAATTGTTTATATCACCATACCCTTGTACAAAATCCAATCAGTATGTCACTTTTCTTATTCAATCCATAACCTTGAAGTTCTAACAAAACTGGGTGCCACGATGTCCGAAGTCTGTATTCTATGGTGAAGTAATCTTGGAAACAACCAAAAAAACACATGATCACCCACTATAAACTCAAGGGTTAATCATTGTTGATTGGCATTATACTTCTTCATACTCTATTTTAGAAAAAAATTTCCAAATCATTTGAACCTTCTCTTTTGTATCATGCTTGACACTCAGTCCCAACACATCTGACTCACTCGCCTCCACCCAACATAGAAATAATCCTTATCAACTACAAAAAAGATCCTTATATGGTGTGATATAAATATTTTCATGATAAATATTTTTATAGGAAAATTCAGAGAGTGCCAAATGATTATCCCAAGAACTATAAAATTATATGATCTAGGACTATAACATCACTTCTAACACATATGTTGTACACTCCGACATCCCGTTTGTCTATATGAGGAAATCCATTCTCAAAAACACATGTATATGAAGTTCCTTCCTTAAGAAATTCCATAAGAATGAATTGAAACATGAGTAATGATCTAAAACTATATTTAGTGGCACCATGTGAAGTTACATTATCCCTTCAATGTAATTTTCACCTACATATCCATGGATAATGTCTCCTGGATAGGATATAAATGGGATATATTCCTCAATATGTCCAAAATCACCGAAATTGATCATTCTTTTGAGGTTTCCTTAGAAGACCCACCGTGAAGCCTATGGTAATGTCATCCCACATCCATTATAGAATTGTAAATGGTTTTATTAAACCACTATATGGTTGGTGCTCACCCTTTACCTATTGACCAATGTAGTATCATGTCACAATCCTTGAAATCTCCTTTTTATTCCCAAACACCAATACTATATGTGTAGGTCATAGTATATTTTCCTCAATATTTGATGCACAACTGACATCGTGGAAGAAAACTCACACATCATCTTCTATTGCATACAAATAGAAACAAAAACATGATTGAATTCATAAATGATCTCATCCACATATATATTCTATTTAGACCGTGATGCCACACCTTCATGGATTTCCCTCAAGGATAGAAACTCTGGATATTTATAATTCCTATCCCTGATATGGCTCAAAATCATAATCTCAACTAATACAAATATAAGGGTCATCTACTCCTAGACCTCTCGAACCATAATATGTATCTCATCCATAAATATCATCATATTATAGTCATAACTAGACTCTTGAACTACCAGAGTCTGTTTTTTCTTGCTCATAGAGTCAACAACACTGATCCCCTTCCAAGATGTACACATTATCTCAAAATCAAATGAATTCATACACTCAACCCACCACTACTTCAAGATATTAAAATGTCACTATGAAAAGATTTACTATAAACTCTTATGATCATTATACATAGTAAAATTTTTACCCAATTGAGAGGGTCTCTAACAATTCAAGGCATAAAACACTGCAAATAACATGAGATTGTGCATAGGGTAATTCTAATCATGTGACCTCAACATTCGTGACACATTTACCACAACATGATCTCCATGAATCAACACTACTCTAGGTGTGATCCTAAAAGCGTCACAAAACATAGTATACTGCTCATCCATCTCATATGTGGCTAAAATCAGTGTGGTAGCCCGATGCTTTTTCAACTCGAATAAATAATTCTCACATTCTATATACCATTAAAACATGATCAATTTCTTAGTCAAGATTGAAATTGGGGTGTACAAGTGGGAAAAGTCATAGATGATCCTCCAATAATAACCCTAAAACCCCCAAAAATATTCTTATATAAATAAATATTGTTTTGTTCCCATGAAACCACTACATAAACATTTTTTAGGTCATCTAACACACCATACATAGAGATTATGTGACCTAATAAATGTACCAGGTTGACCTATAATTAACACTTAGATATCTTCTTGTAAATACTATTATCTATCAATGTACTTGGGATGATATCAATATGATTGGCACGATCATCATGAGTCTTGGATTTCGCCAATATTTCATCCACAAAACAACCACAAAAATCTTTATGTATGGGTGGAATATTTGGTTCAAAAAGTCCATAAACATAAAAGGAGTGGTATTATCCTAAAATGACATCATTATGAACTCATATAGGACATAACTGATTCTAATAGTAGTTTTCTGTATATCATAATGTCTATCTCTAAACTGATGAATCCTTGATCTCATGTAAAACATGGTGAATGCATACACTCCTTTCCACTGGTCAAAGAGATCACTGATATTCCAAAGAGGATATCATTTCTTCACTATTATCTAATTAAAATATATCAAATTGCTACATAATAACAAGGTTCTATCATCCTTATTAGAAAGCATGACTCGAAAACCCCAAGGTGACTTACTTGGTAGGATAAATAATTTATCTATCAACTCTTCCATCTGACTCATAAGATCTTGAATCACCATTGGTTCAATTCTATAATGTAGAATATAAATTGGTTCTTCTCTAGGAACGAGCTCAATTGAAAACTCAACATCCCTCCAAAGTGTCATCCCTGATAAATCCATAGGAATTATGTTCAGAAACTGGTCCACTATGAGTGGAAGGAAATCCCACATCACACCAACCATCATCCAAGAAAAGACTCCAAACCTAGCCAATGAAGTCCCCAAATTGATGTGAACTAGACTTGTACGCCATGAATGGATATCCAACTCCCCACTACTAACATAATTTTCACCCTGAAGAGACATATATTTCACTGTCATATGGTAACAATTGATGTTGTATCAGTAAAATACCATCCATTTCCATAACCAAAATCAATTAAAAACATTACATGACAAAAATATAGAGATACCAATAAAAATGAGACTCCCCAACCTTGAGAGAACACCCCTTACATAAAATTGTGTCCCTAATCCACACTCCCAATGGTGTTACAGTCGTCATATCCCAACTCACAAACTTTACATGTAGACACAAACTGTTCCCAAGTTCTATATATGTAAATGAATGAGAGGATTGTGTATCAAATAAGGAAATGGAAAACATTGAATCTAAAAGAATGGAACTTCTAATTATCATTGGCCTATATTTTCTATCCATGTGTGAAGGATATACTACATGAAACTATCTTACACCTCATCCATGTGATGTAGTCTGAGTCCCATGAGCCTCATCACTCTACTAATATGGTTGCTCATTACCAGCCATACCATGTCTATTTCTCCAACTTCCATGTCCAAAATTACTAATATTTCTAGACTGAAGTAGGGTGAAGATCCCATTATAACAAAATAATTCTCCCCAGCTCCTCTATCACTAACCATCAATCGAGGGTTCATCCAACACATCTGTAAGTGAGTCGTCCTTCCATAGGCTCAACACTCCACTGGTGGTCGAGGACATTGGATATGAATTTAAATTAACCTACTGCACTTGTGATAATAAATTATGTTACTCCTCTGAGTAAATGAACCTTACCCCGGGCTACCCTATTGGAAATTTCCTAAGTTGGAATTTTCATAGAGACACATAATACTCTTGGATGACATAGTTATATGTCTACTAGTATAAACCACCTACATTACAAAGGAATCCTCCCTCAGCTTCCCCAATGAAATGAGAGTCTTATTTACCACCTTGGGAAACTTTTTCAATCTATATATTCTAAACTGTGACATAATATCATATTTCATCCAATCATGAATTTGTCGTTCCAAATTTTATTCATCTCCAACCAATGAGGGAACAAATTGTTAAGCATCGATGAAGTGACTAGTATAATCCATCATGGGCATACTCCCTTGGGAAAGAGAAATAAACATAGTTTCCCATTCCTAATAGATCATATCAGGGTCAAAGTTTTACAAAAACTTCTCTTATATGTCCTTCCATTCTATATTCTCTAACTTCCCATCACGAGTCTAAATATTCCATCAATATTTCACTTCACCATGTATTATATACATCACCTTCTTAAATATCATCTAAACATGAGTCTATAGATGGTCACGTATTGCATGGATAGACTCAATTTATAACTCATCTACCTAAGGTCCACCCTCTATAGGGAATATGATATTGTGCAGTAACTAAAACTCTAGTTTCAAGTCAGACAAGCTCCGTACATCACCCCTTGGGAGTCTCTCCATAAATTTAATAAAGTGATTAAAGTTATCATTGAACCGTTCTCCCTCTCCTTTACCCTGGACTGTCATAGCCTCTGGCTACACTATTGGAGGCACATTTCCATCCATTACCTAATGTGATCATATCAACAAGAACCGTTATGGAGGCATATTTCTATAATTCTACGAACACACATGAACATGAATAAAGAGACATTAATAGATTTACATATGGGGAATTCACAAACATCTACAATAATTCATCTCTCATGCCCCACCAAAAGGTCAAAACAAAGTCACTATCACCACTATCACTATCCCTCACTCATTCCCTAGTTAAATTTAGGGTAAATCATTTACATATTTCAAGGTTTCCCATTAGAAATAGATTTTAATCATTTAAAAAACCACATATATCATCATTTTACGCATTAAAATATTTCATTTTCACCTTTTCATTTATACTAATCAAGTAATGAAAAGAATTTACATTTAAATAACTCACCCAGACATGCTTTTATGTGTATGTCTAAATGATTCATGTCATAATAATCCATGAGTTCCTAGAATGGTTCATTCTTACAGAACTCTTGTTCCATAATATGATAAAATGAAAAATATTGGTAAATGAAAATAAAATCACACAACAAGTGCATCACTCATGGTTAAATAATATTCAACTATAAAAAAAATCACCAATAAAAATACCACCCTAGGTACTTGGGTTCTATACCATAAATGGGTTAGCTACCCCCATGCATGAGTTAAAGACCAAGACTGGACTCATCTTAGTATCTTTTCCAATGTTTATCAAGTATTAAGAAAAATGAAAATAGGAGAAAAATAATTTAATACCACATTCTAATGTCTCAGCCTGGGTTCCACATACCACTCCACAAATTTGGTTGGTTACATGGCCTCAGGAGTTCCTCCCCAAATGAAATAGGATTCTGACTAGTAGAGAAGTTATAATATATATTGTGGGGAGACTATACTCTCTTTCACAAAGTATAAGAACATCAAAAATCAATTACCATATCCAAAGATATAAAATAATAAATAAAAAAATACAATAAAAAATAAGGACCAACATCACATGATAAAATCAAAATAAGAAAACACTTTCCAAACCAAAGTTATAAATATATCTTGACATAATAAGTGTCATGAATTAAAAAAACCAAAATAAAGACAATGAAAACACATAATAGGGTCTTGATATTATGTCAAGTTCCCTCTTCCATACTCAATCCCACTCATCTATCATAGAAAGGGATCTTCCCCTTGTCTTATACTATATACATGAAGTCTATTCTGTTACCGATCTGCAAGACTGAATATGGTGTGGGTAAAATTCAGTATGCCACCACCAACGACATCTAAAAAATATCTTATCTATAATAGTGTATTTTTTCAAATAATTGAGTATAATGATAAAATAAACAGTTTTTACAAATAATTATACATTAATTAACCACATAAATCCATGGGTTCATAATGAAACCTAAACCAACAATCCCTACTTCAACCCATACTGGATTCTGGACCATCCAACAATAGATATCTCATTTTATTCCATCATGGGTTACCATTATTCATTCAATTCCAATTTTACATTCAAATAATGGGTGCCTAGATCAGTAGTATGGAACCCCACAGTTATTTGGAGGAGCATTCTATGTCCCAAAACTCAATAATCACATGAAATACATATATATATTGGTGGCCTAGAGAGTAATTTTAGAAGCCCATGGGTATTAGGTGTAGTATTTCATGTCCCAAAACTCAATCAAAAATATCAAATAACATGGTTACACATTCTCAACCATTTTCAACCATTCTCATAATTCATTATTCAATACATTTCATAAATTCATTAATTAAAATTAAAAATTTATAAATCATTCTTTCAATCCAATCAGCACACTCTATGGTTTCAGTCAATTTCAAAATCCCATTAATTAATCAAATTAATAAATTCAATTATCAACCAATTTCATAATCTAATTATTCACCCATTTCATAGTCACATGAATAATCATCTAATTAGTTAAATTATAATGTAATTTTACAACATGGAAATTTATTTTGAACAATTACATATGTTGGTCGGAGTGGATACTCAAGAGAGGGGTGAATTGAGTTCCAATTAAAAATTCTGTTAAAATATTGTCTATTTTAAATCCCCTGATTTATAAAATAAGTTAAACTGTAGTGAATTTATACAGATTGTAAATGTTCACTTAGCTTCTCAAAGATTTATTAGGTCTCAGTTAATTTAACCAAATGATTAAACTATCTTTTGAAGATAACCTACTGATTTACAATAAGTGTAAACACTTGATAATTTAACTGTCAAAGTAGCTTTAAAATAGTTTTGTATTTCAATGTAATAACAGCAGAATAAATAAGATATATGTAGTATACTTTGAACTTAAACTAAATATGCACAGCAGATATAAAAAGACGTTCAGCCTCAAGCTGAGACTTAGTCCTCTCAAATTTATATAAATTTGATCCACACCCTAGATCGAGGTTAAAAACAGTTTACAAAACTGTTCGGGCCACGCAGGGACCTCTACCACTATTCATCATGGGAAACAAAACAAAGACCAGGCCACACAAGGACCTCTTCCACAGTTGACGTGGGTAAACAAGAGTTAATAGATTTGGAGTAAGGATTTTGATATCCTCCAATTCAGTACAGGAGGCAGTGTGTGTATAATAAATACAGAGTACACCACACTGATCAAAAAATAATAAATAAGTCACTCAGAGAGTACAACTAAGTGTTTAGAAATCTCTAGTGATTATCAATTCAACTCTGGACCCGTTGGATTCAGCGAGAATGATTCTGAGTCCTTTTCTGGTTTTTCTATTGAAAAACAGAGTGTCATAGTTTAGTTTGTATTCTACAGGAATGGAAATGATCTCTTGATTCGTCGTGTGTTCTTCAGTGGTGTTGGATTACGTTCATAAGTTTTCTTTGAAAGTCTTACAATCTCTTTCTTTCTCATGATTGTTCTTCTCGTTCAGCACAGTTCTCTTAGGATTATGTAAGTTCTTCTCATTGTATATTCACACAAGCACACCACACTTCTTGTTCGTGTACTGCATCTCAAACTTCCTTATATTCCACGAGTTCTGGAAGTAGGAATGATTCCCTTTTCATAGGTACGCGATACGGTTTCCTGACATGCCAACAACTATCATTAAATAACTTTAAATGCATTAAAAACATAAAATATGACCAGTAGCATTATTTAAATAATATTGAAAAAATTTAAGAAACAGTATGACAGTGATTAAGTAAACAGTGTCTTCTTCACGATATAAGGTTCACGGTATGAGCTTCACGGTATGTCCATGTCACGGTATGAGCTTCGTGGTATATCCATGTCACAATGTGTAGCTCACGATGTCTGGATCACGGTTTGTCCTTAACGGTGTCTAGTTCACAGTGTCTGGGTCACGGTGTCTGGGTCACGGTGTCTGGGTCACAGTGTCTGGGTCACGGTGTCTGGGTCACAGTGTCTCGATCACGGTGTCTGGGTCACGGTGTGTCCATACATAGAAAAATATCATTATTTGGACTTAGACAGTAATATGCAGAATATAGATTAAGTTTAATCATTAGAGAGTAAGAGAACTTGAATCATACATATAAAGTATTGATAATATATGTGAGATTTGTGATCATTCATAAGACTTGTAAATAATAAAGAGAGTAATTAACATCCATAAGATTTGTTATGATTAAAACATGATGTGTAGTTATTATTGAGATTGAAGAGCATTAGCAAGATGTGCAATGAAGATTGAGATTAATTAATAGTAATAGGATTTGTGATCATTAAAACATGATTAACAATTGAGGAGTCCAACAATCTCCCCCTTTTTGATGATCAAAAATCATATATTGTCAAAATATAAATGAAATGTAACATTAAAGAAACTAGCATATCAAAATAGAAAAAATCATTATAGTACTGAAACTTGTAGTTTTTCTCCCCCTTTTATCCTTTTATACATGTAGTTTTTCTCCCCCTTTTGGGATTTTCAAAAAGTAGAGAAAATGAAATGAAACAAAGCATCCTACATTAAAGAAGGTTTATAATAGATCATACGGGAGAAGTACAAACATTAAACAAAAAATGACATCCCATCAAAAAGGAAACAATCCTTGGACTCTTTAGGGATCCACCTTGTCCTTTCCATTATCAGCAGCAGGAGCTGGTGCCGATGTAGAAGAAGGCATAGATGTGGTAGACAAAGTGGGTAAGGGCAGACCTTCAAAAACAGATGGAGCCAAAGTAGGAGAAGTAGAAGATCCAGGCTGTGGTTGGTCAAGAATGATTGGCCAGATTTGAGAAAGAGCTTGGCTAACTGTCATGGCAGTTGATGCTAAGGTTGGTAGACCAGGTCTAAGGGGTGCAAAAGCTAGAGCAACTATGGAAGTACTCTGCACATGATGATACAACCTCAAAAGATTTATGAAATCAGTAATTATTTCACCACCATATTGAATAGACTATTCAAAATCGTCCTTATTCTCCATGAATTTGTCCAACAATCTCGTGAACTCTGTAAGTTTCTGAACTTGAGCTTTAAAAGCTTGAGTCATTGGAGGGATTCTAAAATTTTCCACAAGATATCTAAAGTGTTCTATCATATCACTTTTAGAGAAAATCCAGGAGAGATAAAAATCTATTTTCTTAGTGACCTCTTGTTGAGCATCATTGGATATATTAGAATGAATCCTAACCAAGTCCAATGATCTATCACTATTCTTAATCACTTATGACAAAGAAGATAGATCCAAGACACTGAAGGCACTCTAAAGTTCTTCCTTTATTATGGATCTCAGCATGGAATCATCCAAAGAAGATGTGGAAGTCTGACCAGAAGTAGATGAAGCCTTGACAACTTCGGTTAGAAATTTGCGCTGTTTCAGAACTTTTTGCAGGCATCAAGTGTATTCATCTATAAGCTTATTCAGATTTTCTACAAGCTCCCTCATGTGTTCCATCATTTTGTTGTGTCTTTTTCCAATCTTCTCATCAAAAGAAAGTAGATATGGATGAACATGAGACATAATTTCCTTTGAAAGGAGGGAATAAGATGGCTCAGGAGAAGTAGCAATTGGTGCAGGGGTAGAAACAGGAGGAGGCACTGATCTCAAAGATAACTCATTCTACAAGTTTGATATCATATTTTTCAGATTTGAAACATCAGCACTCAGCAGCTTATTCTTAACTCTGACTTCATGAATTTCTCGGATTATCCTTGGTTGAATATGCAAGATAATATTCTCCAAGAGAATTGATGCATCTTCTTGACTAAAATGAGTCACTGGACGAGGTTGAGTGGAGAAAAGTTTCTCAACTCCAGCTAACAAAGTCTCTCCAAAAATTTTCAGATCATCTTTGGTCACAAATGAGTGAATCTCAGGAAAGAAACAAGGTAAATACAGTTGTTCAGATTCTAGTTGAAGTTTAGAGTCATCTTCAGACTCAGATTCTGATTCAGATTGAGGTTGGGGCTCTGGTTCTGGTTCTAGATGAGCTATAGACTTCAGTTGAAACAGAGAAGAAAGATCCATTCCAGTTGTAGTCACTTGTTGTGACTCATTTACATCATAAAATCAAGGGAACTCATACCGAGTGTACATAGAATATGTGATAGAAGGTTGAGAAGCTTCAGCAGATCCTGCTTCTATAAACGCAATGTTTTGAGGTTCCTCCACCTCAAATTGTGCTTTCATTTCAGAGACTATAGGCTCACCATGATCAAGATCCATAGGATCATCCCTGATCTCTTCAGCAAACTCTTGCCTTGCCAGTTGAAAGACAATTTCCATCCTCTCTTCAGGAGAGGGAATAATCTCAGGAACCGATTGTTCTATTGGTTGAGCTTCCAGACATGCTTCTTTCTCAACAGTAAGATCCTCTTCAACATGATCTTCCTATAAGGTTTCTTTCTATTCTGAAACAGGAAAACCCAATTTTCTTGCAGTATAAGTAGGAGATTCTGGATTGACATCCTCACTAGAAGTAGGAGATTCTTCTTCTCTCTAACCAATAGCAACTTCCTCTCCTTGAGGTATTATAGCAGGGATAACAGCAGGGAAACCAATCCTTTGTTTTTCAATAGGATCGGTTTCCAATGGGGGTCTTCTAGATTCTTCTATAGGAGATACTTCAGTTGTTACTTCCTCCTCCTCTTCTTCTTCTTATGAATACTCAACCACATCATATAGTTCCAAACCAAGATCATATATATTTTTAGGCCTTCTTGGATATTCAATAGGATTAAACTTTTTATAGAGTTGATCATTATCCTCTACCAACTACTTCATTCAGAAGTTCCAGCTAATCTTCATCCTTCTGATGATGGCAATGATAGGCAGAAATCAAAGTCCTATAACTTTTATTCATTTGGTCCAACCATCCCTTTTGCAACTAACATAGCTTAAATCATCCTTGAGTAAAACGAGGAGGTGAATTTGGAAGTAATTTTGATCAGCTCACAGAAATGGTTTATAACATACTTACAAAGGATGATCTTATTTCCATTCTTCAACAGGTGCATCAAGAACACTTCTTGATACTTCATCACAGCAAAATATCCTTTTCTCGGACTAATCAAATTCTGAACAAACTTAAACAGAAGTCTAGTCTCCCCATCTAGTTCAGCAGCTATGGCCCTTCGCTTGGTGCCATTTCCAATTCGGATTTCCAATGCATTCTCCAGGTTAAAGATGTTGGTTGTTGGAGGAGGGTCTCTCGGGTAATCCTTACAAACTCATTCATGTGGAATCCCTAGGCATGCATCCCACAACATTTAAGAGAAAGAGCACTTCTAGCCATTTATCCATCTTTTCACCATAAATCTTTATCCAAACTCAAAGTAAAACTTTACATAGCGATATAATTGAGATACCAATCTTGGGAAAATCGGTCTATTCTGTATAGTGAACCATTCAAGCCATCCTTGTCCTCTTAACACTTTCAAAACTAAAGATCTTATAGATAGAAACCACTCTAGGAAAACCTCTTTTTCAGGTTTAACTGTACGGCTTACCATGTTTGGGTTTAGAGGTCCTTCGTGAGCTATCCTCGGTATCCTCTTCTGTTTCTTAGAGCAGCACTTTTCAGATGAGGGTGAAGATGGAAGATTCATCCTTGCCATTCACTTAAGGTTCAGTTGAGAGGGAAGAGAAGGTTCAGGATAGAGTTCAGGTAAGGAATCGAATGAAACCCTTAAGTTTTATCATTTCGGAATGTCAAACATCATAAAAACAAAAACACTAGAAATAAAATAGCAGTGAAATAAAACTTACCGCGATACACGTTAAAATAAGAATATAAATAATCTTCACGGTGAGACCGTGAGTAGGCATTACGGTGAGATGAAAACTAGTCATCACA
Source organism: Viscum album (assembly GCA_963277665.1). Lineage (NCBI taxonomy): Eukaryota > Viridiplantae > Streptophyta > Magnoliopsida > Santalales > Viscaceae > Viscum > Viscum album. The sequence continues at coordinate 1,279,582,264 of OY728145.1, read as the reverse complement.
GTGAGACAGTTGGTAGTCGTCACGGTGAGATAGTGAGTTGATAGACCGTGAAAATAAAGTCTTGATGGTGAGACCGTGAGCATAAAACATTAATATAGAAATAGTGACCAAGAAACCGTAAATTAAAATACAGTAAAGTATTAAACATTAAGATCTGTACAATATTTAATAATGATTAATCATACCAAGATCATGTATGATGTAGTCTAATCTTTTATAATTTAATGGTTTAGTGAATATATCATCATGTTGATATTCAGTACCAATGAATTCCAAAGTGATATCACCTTTTTGATAATGATCCCTCAAAAAGTGATATCTTACATCAATATGTTTTGTCCTAGAATGAGAAACATGATTATTAGAAATATTAATAGCACTTGTGTTGTCACAATTTGTTGGGACATGTATGAATTGATATCTATAGTCTAGTAATGTGTGTTTCATCCACAAAATTTGTGCACAATAACTTCCAGCAGCTATGTATTCAGCTTCTGTAGTAGATAATGCAACAGAATTTTGTTTCTTACTACACCATGATACTATTGACTTGCCTAAAAAATGACATGTTCCAGAGGTGCTTTTTCTGTCTAACTTACATCCAGAAAAATCAGCATCATAATAACTAAATAATTTAAATGATTTTCCTTTGGTATAGAACAGTCTTAAATTGGGAGTATGCATGAGGTATTTGAAAATTCACTTCACCACATTTAAATGTGACTCTTTAGGGTTTTCTTGAAAATGAGAACACATACACACCCTAATCAAAATATCAGGACGACTAGCAGTCAGGTAGAGTGGACTTCCAATCATTCCTTTATAAGTGGTTTGATCAACAGATTTACCATTTTCATCCAGATCTATCTTACAGGTGGTACTCATGGGAGTGTCACTAACTTTTGTGCCATCCAATCCAAAATGTTTTAAAATATTTCTAGTGTATTTAATTTGAGTTAAAATAATTCCATCATCATTTTGAATTATTTGAAATCTAATAAAGAATTTAAGTTCACCTATTAAACTCATTTCAAATTCATTTTTCATCATTTTAGAAAGATCAGTACATAGGGAATTTCTTGATGATCCAAAAATAATATCATCTACATAACTTTTTACTACTAAAACTTCTTTAGTAATTCTTTTTATAAACAGAGTAGGATCAGATATTCCTTTTCTAAAACCTTTGGAAATTAGAAAAGTACTTAATCTATCATTCCAAGCTGTTGGAGCTTGCTTTAAACCATATAAAGATTTTGATAATTTGAAAATATGATTTGGAAAATGAGGGTTTGAAAATATAGTTGGTTGTTCAACCAAAATATCCTCAGCAATATATCCATTCAAGAATGCAATCTTGACATCCATTTGATATAGTTCAAAATTTAGATGAGCAACATAAGCAAGTAAAATCCTAATAGCTTCTAATCTTGCTGCTGGAGAAAAAGTCTCCTCATAGTCAATACCTTCTTCTTGGCTATAGCCTTTTGCAACTAGCCTAGCTTTATTTCTAACTATGTTTCCAGATTCATCTACATTATTTCTAAACACCCATTTAGTGCCTATTGTGAAAGTGTACTTAGGCCTTTCAACAAGATTCCAAACTTTATTTCTTTTAAATTGATTGAGTTCTTCTTGCATAGAAATTACCCAAAATTCATCATTAATAGCATCATTAATGTTTTTAGGTTCAAGCTATTACAAGATGGCTTGATGTTCAAACTGATTTCTAAGAGAATCTCTAGTATATGTCCCTCTATAAAGATTTCCTCCAACAGCATCTAAAGGATGATTCTTTAGAATTCTAGTTGATCTAGTAAAGGTAAGACTAGAAATTTCAGGTTCTTCTCTAGGTTCAGGTTCATTAGGAGCATATTCTAGAATAAGTCCAGAACTGGTTGTCTTTATAGCAGGTTCATTAGATTTGTCATTAAGATCCATAACAGATAAATCTTCTTCAAGATTTTCAAGAGAGGTTTTAGGCTCATGTTGATCAGTTTCATCAAATATGTTGTGAACAGATTCTTCCACAAACTTGGTTCTTTTATTGAAAACTCTATAAGCATTGCTCGTTAAAGAATATCCTAAAAAGATTCCTTCATCACTCTTAGAAGCAAACTTACCAAGATTATATTTTGTATTGAGAATAAAAACATTGCAGCCAAAGACTCTAAAGAAACTAACTTTAGGTTTTCTATTGTTCCACAACACATATGGGGTTTTCTTAAGAAAAGGTCTAATTAAGACTATATTAATAATATAACAAGTTGTATTCACAGCTTCAACCCAAAAGTAAATAGGAACGTCATATTCATTAATTATAGTTATATCAATTTATTGCAGGGTTCTATTTCTTCTTTCTGCTACACCATTTTGCTGAGGTGTCCTAGGAGAAGAAAAGTTATGAATGTAGCCATTATGCGAGTTGTAGGATTCAAACTCATGATTCTCAAACTCACATCCATGATCACTTCTTAGGGTTTTAATCATAAGTCCACTAAGATTTTCTACATATTTCGAGTACTTAACAGAGTAAGAACAAGATTCACTTTTGGGAGATAAGAAGTATACCCAAGTATACCTAGAAAAGTCATCTACTAGGATATAGACATAGTTATTACAATTTAAGCTAGAAAATATAGATGGTCCAAAAAAATACATGTGAACCAAATCAATAGGTTGAGAAGTTGAAACATCTTTCTTTAATTTAAAAGAAACTTTATGTTGCTTTCCCTTTTGACAGGGATTACAAACTTTGTCATTTGGAAACTCAAATTTAGGTAGGTCTCTAACTAAGTTATTTCTATTTAGTTTTCTATGTGAGTGTATATTACTGTTTCCTAATCTTCTATGCCATAACCAGGACTCTTTATGAAAAGCATTTAAACTGGTAACATTTTTCTTAGCTAAGGAATTTAAATCAACATCATAAACATTTTCATTTCTTAGAGTAGAAAATACTAAAACATTTTTAGAGTTAAAAACATTAAACGAATAATTTTCAAATTTTAAATTAAAACCATCATCACATAATTGATAAATACTTAACAGATTATATTTAAGTCCATCAACGAATAAAACTTTAGAGATTAAAACTGAATCAGTGTTACCAATTTTGCCTTGGCCGATGATCTTTCCATTAGAATCATCACAAAAGGTGACATGACCTACATCAACCTTTATTAAACTCTTGAAGCATGAGTAATACCCAGACATATGTCTTGAACATCCACTTTCCAAATACCATGTCTTATTGTGGGAACTCTTCAAGTAGGTTTCCTATAAAACAGATTTAGATAGGAAACGATTTTGGTACCCAAATCTTCTTGGGTCCAGACAGGTTAGCAATCGATGCTTTCGGTACCCACATTTGTTTTATGGGTCTCATATAATTTATATAATCAAAATATTTTAGAAGATAAACTCTATTTGATTTATAACTATGTGAATAACAAGTTGAATCATTGTCCAGAACTAGAACTACCAGTATTCTGTCCAGATTTAGGAATAAATCTATTCTTAGTAATCTGTCTATGTCCAGGTTTGTAGCCTATTCTAGTAGTGTATTTTGGCACCACTTTCTTTCCTAGAATTTGAGTTAGTGTATTTTTTCCATTTGTGAACTTCTTTAAGTCTTTTATAAGTTGCTCATTAGACATTTTCAGTTCAGTGTCCTCCTTTAACAGTTGTGCATTTTTCTCTTTTTCAATAGTAAGTTCGGTTTTAACAATAGTAGTGAGAGCATGCTGTTTCTTTAATGATTTGTATTTATTCTCAAGTTCGTTGCATGTCTCTTCTAGTATATTACAGTATTCAAATAATTACTCACTAGTCATGTTTTCAGAATCAGAATCAGATTCTGCATCATCTCCAGAATAATAAGAATTTAAAATAGGAGTATCTGAGGTTACCTCAGATGTGTTTGTCATGAAACACATGTTTCCAGGATTTCTTTCAGAATCAGACATTTCAGATTCACTTATGCTGTCTTCAGAAGTATTCCAGGTATCCTTAATATCCTTTTTGTACTTACTGTCATTGTAATCATATTCCATCTTGAATTTGAGCTTTGGGAAGTCTACTTTAATGTGTCCTTTCCTTTTGCACTCATAGCAAACAACTTCATCACTTTTATTTGGCTTTTTTCAATCCTTCTTCCAATGTTATTTGTTGCCATACTTTGCTTTGTAATTTTATTTTCTAAAAAATTTCTTCCCCCTATAAAATGTCTTCAACCTTCTGGCTATCTGAGCCATTTAAACATCACTATTAGAGTCTGAATTTTCATTGGTTGAACTGTCAATTTGTATTTGAGCTTTTTCATTGTCCTTATTCTTTGAAGTAGTAGTCTTGAAATCCAAAGATTTTATCTTAGGTTCATCATCTTCCTCTTTATTCACCTTGAGTTCTTCCTCATACATCATAAGCTTACCAGTGAGTTCTTTGACAGGTAGAGCAGCAATGTCACATGACTCTCTGATTGAAATAGATGTGGCTCTCCATCGGTCTGGTAAACATCTCAAGATTATCATAATTTGTTCCTTTGCGGGAACATCCTTTCCGAGTGAATTCATTGTATTGACTATCTCATTAAACCTGAGATAAATATCAGAAATAGGTTCATCAGTATTCATTTTAAAATTATCATTTTTAATAGTACAAGTATTTAATCTCATTTCTTTACCATTGGTTGTTCCTTCATGAGAAACACCCAAAGTATCCCATATTTCAAAAGAAGTTTTGCAAGAAGAAATTCTGTTAAACTCCTCATCTCCTAGAGCACAATACAGGGCATTCATGGCTTTACAATTATTATTGTAGGAAGTCTTTGTGAGTTTATCCCATGTTACTCTTTCAGTTTCTGGAATTTTATATTGTGACTCTATAGAGGTCCAGATATCAAAGCCCATGCTTTCTAAATGAATTTTCATTTTAAGTTTCCACTGAGCATAGTTTTTACCATTAAAGAAAGGTGTCCTGTTAGTAGCAGCACCCTCTATTCTATTATCCATAACTAGATTTTAGAAAGATAATTTAAAGAGATGAAATTTATAACTAATAGAAATTTAAGATCTTTAAAGATCCATGTAAAATCATAGTTGAAAAACATAGTATTTCAAAAGTCCTTAAAAAAAAAAATCCTTTGATACCAAATGTTGGTCGGAGTGGATACTCAAGAGGGGGGTGAATTGAGTTCCAATTAAAAATTCTGTTAAAATTTTGTCTATTTAAAATCCCTTGATTTATAAAATAAGTTAAACTATAATGAATTTATACAGAGATTAAATGTTCACTTAGCTTCTCAAAGATTTATTAGGTCTCAATTAATTTATCCAAAAGATCATACTAACTTTTAAAGATAACCTAGTGATTTACAATAAGTGTAAACACTTGCTAATTTAACTATCAAAGTAGCTTTAAAATAGTTTTGTGTTTCAAAGTAATAGCAGCGGAATAAATAAGATATATTTAGTATACATTGAACTTAAACTAATGATGCACAATAGATATAACAAGAGGTTCAGTCTCAAGCCAAGACTTAGTCCTCTAAAATTAATATAAATTTGATCCACACCGTGGATCAGTGTTAATAATAGTTTACAAAACTGTCCAGGCCACGCAGGGACCTCTACCACTGTTATTCATCAGAAACAAAACAAAGACCAGGACACACAAGGACCGCTTCCACAGTTGACATGGGTAAACAAGACTTAATATATTTGGAGTGAGGATTTTGATATCCTCCAGTTCAGTACAGAATATAGTGTGTGTATAAGAAATATAGAGTACACCACACTGCTGAAAATAAAATAAAAATATCACTTAGAGAGAATAGATAAGAGTTTAGAAAGCTCTAGTGATTATCAATATAGCTCTGGACACGCTGGATTCAGCATGAATTCTTCTGAGTCCTTCTCTTGTTTTTCTGTTGAAAAACAGAGTGTCGTATTTTAGTTTTTATTCTACCAGAATGGAAATGATCTCTTGATTCGTCGTGTCTTCTTCAGTGGTATTGGATTGTATTCATAAGAGTTCTTTGAAAGTCTTTCAATCTCTTTCTTTCTTAGGATTGTTCTTCTCGTTCAGCATAGTTCTCTCGGGTGTATGTTAGTTCTCCTCATTGTATATTCACACTTGCACGCCACACTTCTTGCTCATGTACTGCATCTCAAACTTCCTTATATTCCATGAGTTCTGGTAGTATGAATGATTCCCTTTTCATAGGTACGGGATACAGTTTCCTAACATGCCAACAACTATCATTAAATAACATTAAATGAATTAAAAACATCAAATATGACCGTTAACATTATTTAAATAATATTGAAAAAAGTAAAGAAATGGTGTCACAGTGATTAAGTAAAAGGTGTCTTCTTCACGGTATATGGTTCACTGTATGAGTTTCACGGTATGTTCATGTCACGGTATGAGCTTCACGGTATGTCCATGTCACGGTGTGTAGCTCACGGTGTTTGGATCATGATTTGTCCTTCACAGTGTCTGGTTCACGGTGTTTGGGTCACGGTGTCTGGGTCACGGTGTCTGGATCATGATGTCTGGGTCACAGTGAGTCCTTCACAGTGTGTCCATAATTAGACAAATATCTGTATTTGGACTTAGACAGTAATATGCATAATATGGATTAAGTTAAATAATTAGAGAGTAAGAGAACTTGAATCATAATTATAAAGTCATGATAATATATTTGAGATTTGTGATCATGCATAAGACTTGTAAATAATAAAGAGAGTAATTAACATCCATAAGATTTTTTATCATTAAAATATGATATGTAGTTTTTATTGAGATTGAAGTTCATTAGAAAGATGTGCAATGAAGATTGAGATTAATTAATAGTAATAGGATTTGTGATCATTAAAATATGATTAACACATGAGGAGTCCAACAACTTACACTCAATTCTAATAAATACTTTGGTTTTTGAAAATAATACCATCTACCTTAGTATCGTATATGGATGTTCACTAAACAGAAATTCCAAAATTGATGTGGAATGATCAAAATCATAGTGGCTTGAAATATCTACTATCATTACCTAATATCAATATCTAATGAATTAAAAACCATTAAACCTTGCCAATTAAGATATAATCACTCCTCTTCATTAGGAAATAGAGGCGGGAGAAATGGGAAACTGAATGTGTAAGAAATCACATATTGTAGAGGTTAAGATCCTTTAGTCAGATCTTTGATTCATTGAGAAAGGGGTTGCATGATCCTTGGAATCCCCATAAGAGCCTATAATATTTATGTAAATATGATTTCGACAAGATAGGGTAAAATGGAATAAAAACAAGGGGGTTTGTGATTTTGTAAAAAAAATAGAGGAATTAAATCCCATGCATATGGTTTCTTCAGTAGGGGGAATGGTATTCCAGCTGTGAAACTTAAATATGCACCTCTACTTAGAGGTCACACAATTTTTTTAAGGGTATCAAAGTATTAAAAACATTGAGCTAACTATGAAAATCCCATCTCTTGGAGGGTGCATGGTTTGGGAGGAAGGATGTACATTTTGGATAAACCGTGTGCTACATCCTTTCTCACCAAAAAAGATTACATAGTTTCCTATGGTAAGATGGAGGGTTTTCCATAACTATGTTCCAACCATGAATAGCCTTATGGTCTTACAAAAATCTATAATTTAACCCAAAATAACCCCAAAATAAAACAAAACCCATATATACTCATGCGGGTAAGATATTACTGAAAACCACTAATGAGTTATATCCAGAACTGTCACATTGATAGGATTAGATTTTTGGTATCATTTT